>CM028233.1:25142983-25657906 GCA_016432845.1 Psidium guajava
ATTAGTGTCGAATAATATACACAAAACCGAAAAAAGAAAAGTGTTAAATACCTATGGGAAATTTTCAAACAGGAGCTTGAAGTAAATCTTGTTTTAAAGAATCATATGACCAAGGGCATTTTTGTTATTTTATATTTTCAAAATTTTTCTTTTTTTTCTTTCATATTTCCCCCTCATTTTCTTCTTCTTCCTTCCTTTTTCAATGGTGGATGGTCTCAAGCAATGGCCAACCATTGACAAGGGCTAGGGGAGGCCGTTGAAAGCCTCGCCCAACCACTCCTGAGCGAGGATTGCCTCTCTTGTGGCCGTCGAGTGCCTAGGAGAGGTCACCAGCCATCATGAGCTCTCGCGCAGTGATCAGTGAGAGTCACCGAGCCAAATAGAAAAATAAAAAAGAAATAGCAAAAATGAAAAGAAAAAAGGAAAAAAATTCAAAAAATGTGAAATGACGAAAATATTATTGATCGAACCATTTTTTGAAATAATGAGCGCACTTAAAGCCATTTTTAAAAATAAAGTCTATCTCATGTCCTTATTTGAAAAAACGATGACACTTCATACCCTTATTTAGAATTTTTCAATATCTATGTATTATAAGTAAATACTTCATGGATAATTCACAGTAAAGCACATAGTTAGAATACCACTTGTCATTTTCTTTATCGCGAGTTATTCGAAGCAATATGAACAGTGATTTTTCTTGTGGGGCACAGAATTTCCCCACTACCACTTTGGCATTTTCAAAGCTCCGACGTCCACTTTGTCAAATTGTAAATCATCACCGAAGCGGGAAGAGAGAGAGAGAGAGTCGGAGGTGGTGCTTTGTACATTTTTAATCTAATAAAAGACAAACGAGGGTGGCTTTTAAATTTCAATAGCATCATCTCTAGGTGGAACAACGTGTGGACCAGCCGACACTAAACTTTGATATGTTTCGAAAAATGGAATAAAAAAAGAGAAAAGAATCGATCTTATGTACGTGAAATTGTTAAAATAAGAAAAGGTTTCCATTCCGAACACATTTAAAAAACGAACACATGTAATACACCCTTGAATAAGTCTAATCAAACCCTAGCAGACACAAACCCCACCTAGTACCGGGCACTTCAACCCTATCGGGACATTGTGCTCCAAAAAAAAAAAAAAAAAGGCGCCCTAGCGGGACATTATAAAGCTCTCCTTCAACAACATACTAGCGTTGATCCAAATTGCAAAAGTTGCACCACAAAATCCATTCTCATTCATCAATCTGTACTCGAGAATATTTGTTAATAAAATCCTTTGATATACTATGACTTTCGCAAATCCGACCACATATGCCATTGAGGGAAAGGAAAAAATAAATAAGGGTTAATACCACAAAAAATTTCAAATTGGTACACTTATAATAAATTATCCCAAAAATTTTTTATCATGAAAAATCTCAAATTGATACACTTGAGATAAATTAACCCCAAACTATTTTCTTGACCATAAAAAATTCTAAACTGGTACATATTTGAAAAATTACTCTAAAATAAATTTTTTTACCACGAAAAATCTCAAATTAGTACAACTGTGATACATTTATCCTCCGTTAATTAGGTTAGCTCCACGAAAAATCATAAGCTAATATACATGTGACAAGCAGAGGGTAAAAACCCCAAACCGTTGTGCATGCCAACTATCATGTGTCATTCAACTCGATATTTCGACGGTTAGATTTAACGAAAATTAACGGAGAGTAAATTTATTATAAATGTACCAGTGTGAGGCAAATTTGTCACAAGTATATAAGCTTATGATTTTTTGTGATAAAATTTTTTGGGGTAAAATTTATCACAGTTTCGTATCAGTTTTAATTTTTTTTTTGTAGTATTAATCTAATAAATATTGGATGAAAAAGTGGACATTCTAATAACCCACCACACGAGCAACCATTAGTCCTCCCAACAACACAAGATGCTCAAATTTCCTGACGTGACGTTAAGGTTTGAAATTCTCTCCCAGCTTCCCTCTTTTTTGTAGCCCACCACATGAGCAACCCCAGCAATTATTTTAGTCCCACTCCTCTTTTCCGATGTGTCAAATCGGCTCGGACATTCCAATCGTGGTGACTTCACTAGAGATCTTGAACATGTTATTAGAATCTCTCATTTTAATCATTCAAGGAACAATGATTAATCACCCTTTTACCAAAATAATTATAACTCACGCGCAAAAGGAACAGGCATCGTGAAATTGCCCTTGCTTTCGCACCCAAACCTCGCGGTAAAATGCTAGGTGTGAACCGAGAGGGTTGATCAGATTCTTCTTTCCAGTGAATTTAGCGTGCATCAGCAGTACATGGAGTCTCCTTTTTGGCGAAGACTTGGCCTAATTTTTCACCGACGCTAAAAGCATCTGACCCTAGATACAATATCCTGCAAAGAGCAAAATTTTGTAGAGAAGTCGGTGCTTGAGAACTGGTTTTGTCTCCTCTAATTTCGTAATATATGCAGAGAATTTATGTGAACCGTAATCAAAATATGCATCTTGCCAAACTTGTGTTAAAAGGTCATCGATCTCGATTCGAACCTCACTCGGTTTCATTAGGTGTGGGATGGAGCCCATCACAACAGTTACCGTCAAGCGGATTAGATTTTAATGGCATCTCTTCGTGCGATTTGTCTGCAAGGTTAATTGAGTGAGGACTTGACGTGCTCGATCGACGTGGACATGTTTATGTCCCATTAAATAGAAATTAGCGCCTTTGCTTCGTCCATTTTCGCCCCCTTAATCCTTCCTAAACCTTTCCAAGATTAGAATCGGTCAAACCCACTAGCAAAAAGTTGTTCCCATTCCCTTTTTTTAACTCACGTGTCGATGGAACTTCTCTGATTGGGGCCATACGCATTGCCAAAAACGACACTAGGTTAACCAACTGTTGCATCAAAAACTCTACTACTTGATGACGAGAAGCTCTCTACCCTCTTTTGTGGTGGCTTTCCTCTACCCCTCTGTGGCAGCTCCCTTCAATCCCAAACTCTAATCTCTATCTTACTGGTGATAGCTCAACAATCCCTCCCCACCCTCCACCAAAAAAAAAAAAAACCGCAAAAAAAGAAAAAAGAAAACATACTTTCCAAAACCCTAAATCTTGTATACTCCCCCCACTGCTAAAATTTCACACCTAGAACCCTAAACCATCACCCAAACGAAAGACTAGTAACCTTTCCCTTCTCGATCCTAGACTTCATCCCAAATCGTCCACTGGAGGTAGGGTCTGGTTCTATCGACAGCTGGTGGTGATGTTCTGGAGCTCCAGCAACTTTCAGTACCTTAGTGTAGCTGGTATGTTTTGGTTAGGTCTCATCTCCATCTTTATAGTCGCTGGAACTTTTGCTACGAGTAATTAGGGCTATTCACCTGCAACAAAATAGAAGGGGTGAATGAAAATGCGCTAAGAGCAGCCCTATCTCAGGGTAGGATCTAGTTCTGGTTGCAAATACCAGCACCTAAGTCTTGTCCAAGGAGGAGCGAATGTGGACTTTATTCAGGTGATACCCACTAGTTTGGGAAAGAATTCGTGAGACTAATGAAACTCCTAAGCTGGAATTGTCGGGGGGCTAGGCACACCCCCGACATTCCAAGCAATGAGAGCTCTGGTGACATGAGAAAGGCCCGATATAGTTTTTTTTTTTTAATGGGGGCAAAAAAACAAAAAGGTTAAGGTGGAACGAATCAAAAGAAGACTGCAATTTCAGAATATAGCAGTAATTAACCCAATAGGGATCGCGGGTGGGCTTGCGATCATGTGGACAGAAGAGGTTCTTGTGACGACTGAGTCGAGTTCAATGGAATTCTTCGACATCATCTGTTGAGATCCTGGGAGCAAAAGGATGATGGGAATTACCTTTTTACGTGTGTCCACTAATTTTCAGGAAAGAATTCAACTGCGTCGCATTCACTCTATCCATCGTCTCCCGTGGGTGTGCATGGGCGACTTTATGAGATATTATATTTGTCACGATCTAAAAATCGAATTTTCTAATTTTAGATTAATAAATTATCGGATTAATTAATTAAATTAACTAATCTAATTCGAGTTCTCCCAAACTCTACCAAGTCGCGATCTAGGTCCAATATTTAACATGCAGAAACTTTTAACTTGGAGTCGCCACTAATCATTTTGGATAAGTTGATTAGACACCTAAATAAAGTATCGAGAGAAATACTTTATTCCTACGAACCCGAGATCAATGAGTTCGGGGACTTTGGTTATACTAATATTTCTATCAACGCCCTTCTAGTACCATTTATCATGAAAATATTTAATCTAGCTATTCTTGATGAATTTTGACTAAAGACTCAAGGGTGAATTTTTTTTTTGTTGGGTTTTCCTTTTTTACAATTTTTTATTTTTTTTTATGGAAAAATGAAGATGGAATGGTTTTTGATTATCTAAAAATTCCGGGTTTTAATTTTGAATTAATCCCTAAAAATTTTAAGAAAATCTCTTAACCTAAGTTTACATCTTTTTAGGGAATGAAATGGATTTGAAAATATTTAATTATCAAATAGGATTTCTAGAAAACCCTATCTTCCTAAAGACGATGAGATTTGGTTTTAAGAAACCATATCTTGTTATATCTTTTTTTAAGAAAAAAATCTTCTGAGATTTTTTTTTTGTGATTTTTGATTTTTATAAATGAATTTAAATTCAAATTGCACTAGTAAAAAAAATCGCAATTGCTTTCGAATTAAGTTTCGATCTGAAGCCTGACAGATCAACCTTAAAAATTCGAAACATCTACTATGAAAATAATTAGATAGACTTATTTTCATATGTGCAGTTACAAATTAGGGGATTTTCCTAATCGATCACTTTTTGAAAATTTTTGATATCTTGAGTATCTTGGATACGGTCAAAATATTTTTTAAACTTAACCAAATTATCACCAAGACTAAAAAATGATTTGCTCAAATCAAAATCTTTCCAATTTTGTAAGTGATATGTCACGTGATATATTCAAGAATTCAAATCAGATCCAATTTTTTTTTAAAAGGCAAGCCAATGTGTATCTCAAGATTTCCTTACCCTTGACATTCAAAATCCAATTTCAACATGCAATTGTTGAGACCAATTATTGCAAATATCAGAAGATAAAAATTTACGTAATTGAAATATCACCTAATATTCACATTAATTCAAAATAGTAAATAAAATCTGAGTCAATTGGATCCTCACCTAATCTGAAAATAATTTCAAATTTATTGCGTCCCACGCATGTAAGCGAATTGAATCGAATCGGGACTAGCTTGGCAAAAGGGATCCACAGCTTATACTCCTAGGTGAGGAGTATAAGCTTTGGTGATGAGAGCCTACAGCTCTAAAGCAATATGTGGTTGGGTTTTATCAAGCATTATACACCACTATGGGCGCGCGAGGAACTTCCAACTAGTACTAGATCAATGCCCTTGCATTGTTCAAGATACCATGAATGAAACCTTATTGGCCCAGTCACAATGAAAGATATGAAGAGGGCAATTTTTTAGATTTTGCACCAATGAATGCCTCGGGTCCCAACGAGATGAAGAAGGCATTTCTTCCAATATCATTGGGAAAACATCCAACAAGATGTGCTCCTATTGATTAAAAATTTCTTTGATTTGGGTAGTCTAGACCCGTCTTTAAACAAGATTCACATCTCTCCCATCCCCAAAGTCCCTAATCTAGAGTGCCTGAGTCTATTTAGACCGATAAACCTTTGCAATATTAGCTATAAGATCATTGCGAAGGTTATGGCGTACTATCCCAAACCTTGGCTACCGAAACTGGTTTGCCACCGAACAAAGTGCTTTTGTAACTGGACAGCAAATACAAGATAATATACTAATAGTCCAGAAAGTCTTACGCCAGTTGAGAATTAAGAAGAAAAAGAAGCATTTCCAGGCAATCTCGAAGCTTGATATTGAAGCTTGATATGAGTGGGACTTCTTGAATGCTTGCTTGATCAAAATGGGATTTAATGAAAGATGGGTAGCATCGATCATGGAATTTATTTCACCGATCTCTTTCAGTTGGAAACTCAACGGGGAGCCTCAATAATGCTTCCAGCCATCCCGAGGTATTAGTCAGAGATACCCACTTTCTCCTTATTTATTTATATTGATGGCTAATGTACACTGAACACAGCAATAGTGGAGGGTAGTATTCAGGGAATAAAATTGAACAGCTCATGCCCTACCGTTTCGTACCTATTATTTGTGAATGACGCCATCTTCTTTTTGGACAGGAAAATCATAGAATGTCAAAACTTAGAGGTTGTGTTGAATCAATACTGGTTTATGATCAAGCAAGCTGTAAACCTGAATAAGTCAAGTACCTACTTTAGTAATGGCAGCCTATCCAGCTTGAAGGAGAACATGGCAAGAGAGTTAAGAGTTCCAGTTATAGATAAGACAGGAAAATATTTGGGTATTCCGTTAGACTGGGGACAAACAAAAACACAAATGTTTGCTTGGATTCTCACCAGGGTGAATATGAAATTTGAAGGGTGGAAGGAGAAGCTAATGAGAAAAGCCGAGAAGGAAGTATTGATCAAAACAGTAGTGCAAGCATTGCCCCAATATGCAATGTATATATTCAAGATCCCGGTTTCACTTTGCAAAGCTTCTAAGGAGAAGATAGCATGCTTTTGGTGGAAACAAAGTGAATCCATATTTGGTATTCATTGGAGAAGTTGGGAGACCCTTAATAAGCGAAAAGAAGAAGGAGGTCTGAGATTTAGGGACCTCATCACGTTCAACAAAGCAATGTTAGAGAAGCAAGCATGGAAATTTATTCAATCCCCATTAGCTTTGTGGAGCCAACTGTTGAGAGGTATTTATTTCCTAGCGGAAATTTCTGGACTGCTAGGAAAGGATCAAGACCTTCGTGGGCATGGCAGAGCTTATTAATGGGTGGGGATGCAGTATTCGTGAACATAAGGTGGTCAGTGGGTAATGGACAGAAAATAAGAATACGAGAAGATCGATGGCTCTCTCATGGACTAAAATTGGTGGACTAGAAAATTTAGGTGACCCCTAACTAGTAGAGGAGCTGAGTATTCAGGAAGAGGGGTGCTGGGATGAACAGAGACTAAATAATTTATTCAGAGAAAACATAGTGAGCGACATTATGGCTATTCCACTCAGCTCAAATCCAAAGGAAGATGAAATTGTGTGGATGAGGAATAAGACAGGAACCTATTCGGTTAAGTCCACCTACAGAACAAGTATCGAGCTCCTACTGGGTACCAAAAGCCCTATGGAAGGACATTTGGAAATTGCATGCATTTCCAAAAATTCGAATATTTAAGTGGAGCTTATGCCAAAATGCAATCCTAACCAGAGAGAATTTATTCAAGAGAAAGGTTCTACCTGACCCAATGTGCCCATTATGCCGTAAAGCCCCGGAAACCGAAGAACACCTCTTTTTGCTCTACCGATGGACAAAGGGAATTTGATCAAATTCGTGTTTGAACATCCATATCCCCATAGGCGAAATCACTAGAATTGAAAAATGGGTAATTGAAACTACGGAACAGAACCATAACTCGCTATCCTTGGAGTTATTTGCCTGTGTCTCGTGGCAAATTAGGAAGATGAGGGGCAAGTTCATCTTTCGCCCCCCAAAAAATAGATCCGAGTGCAATATCAGATTGTTGCCTACACGACGGACAGTAGTTACCAACGATGGAACCCAGTAACAACAAAAAGAATGAAATAAAGGGAAGGAGTACCCACAAAGTGGAGGCCCTGTTGCGTTTTGGAGTGTTGACACCTGATTTTTAATCATTTTTTCTATTGCTAAAGTAATAAAAAATCCATAAAAATTCATAAAATTGAAAAATCAACTTTGGAGACCTTAGCCAAGCCTAGGGAACAAATTTTGACCAAAAAACGATTTTTCATATTTTCAGTATTTTTACGTATTATTTATTTATTTATTTTCGAAAATTAATAGAAAATCCATAAAAATTCATAAAATTGAAAAATCAACTTTGGGAACCTTAACCAAGCCTAGGGAACGAATTTTGACCAAAAAATAATTTTTCATATTATATATATTTTAATTTTTTTTAAAAAAAATACAAAAATATTTGAAAATTTTGGAAAAATAACATTTGAGGCCAAAAAAAATACACAAAGATAGTTAATATTTTTATTTTAAATCTATTTTCATATTGGCCATCGGAAATTCAGAAAAATCCAATTCAAGTCGCGTGTTCCTTCACGAGTATAATCTCTAATCGGGCCTAAAAAAAATTTAATTTGAGTCAACTTATTTTTAATTTTCACTTTTTATGAGTTGTGACATTGTCTTCTAATATTTTAAATTTTCATCTTGGCCCAATTATACCCAGAATGACTTAATTTTGCAAAAGGGCTTTAATTAAATTCTGCATTATTTTCAGCAGCAAGAAATGAGCTTAAAATTGACATGTGATAAATTTTGGTGTGTCAAAAATTGTGAGGAGATTTGTACTTAAAGAAATATATTTTTTTCAGAGACTGAATTGTAAATACTTAAAATTCAAGGACTAGAGTGCAAATACCTAACTCTTGAAGGATTATTTTACAAATAATAAAAAGAAGAGTTAGTGGATAAATTAGAATAGAGAAGGGAAGATGAAGAAGAGGAGATGAAGAAGAGAAGTTGGAGAAGAATGGATGGAGAAAATAAGATAAGAATAGAGAAGGGAAGATGGAGATGAAGAAGAGTTAGTAGAGAAATTAGAATGGAAGTTAAGAATAGAGAAGGGAAGATGGAAATTAAGAAGAGTTAGTGGAGAAATTAGAATGGGAGATAAATATGGGGAAGGGAAGATGAAGATGAAGAAGAGTTAGTGGAGAGATTAGAATGTGAGATAGAGATGGAGAATGGAAGATGAAAATGAAGAAGAGTTAGTGGAGAAATTAGAATGGGAGATAGAGTTAGTGGAAAAATTAGAATGGGAGATAGATGAGTAGGTTATAAAAGGAGGAAGAAGTGAGCTTGAGAAAGGAATTCTTGAGAGAGAAAATTTGAAGTGTTTGGGAGGATTTTTTTTGGAGAGAAAATTTTGGATGTTTGAGAGAGTTTTGGGAGATTGAAGAAAAATTTGAGAGAAAGAAAATACCAAAAGAGAGAGAATTTTGAAGATGATGGAAGTTTAAAGCTATGGTTTATCATCACAAATTCCTTCATCGATCAATATAAATCAAGAGTTCTTCCTCGTCAACGAGCAAGCAAATTCGAGCTAAGTGTTTTTATTTATTCATTTGTTTATGGTTTTACTTGCAAATTAGCACAAATTGTATACACTTTCTCCATCTCCTCTTTTTTTTTTTCCATATTTTATGTCAGGAGAAGGATATCTCTACGTCAACAGCAAAAATCTCGTAGATATGCAAAAATCGGCCCAGACAAGCTCCTAAGCTGTCCACCGATTTCTCAATTGATCTGTGACTAAGAGTCCCTCTTAATTCAAAAGAAACTCTCTATATTGGGAACATAGAGAGCGAAAATCAATTATAGAAATCCCTCCCAAAAAAATGGGAGATAAGTACTCTTTCCACTCTTTTGGTTTTAGGTGCAGATTAGCACATATTTTGTATACTGACATTTCACTCTATTTTATGTCAGGAAGCCGCAGCTTTATATCAATGGTCAACCATATGGAAGCACAAAATCGGCTTGGAGGAGTCCTCAAGCGCGCACAAATTTCAAATTGTTGAATCAATTCGTTGTATTTTATTTTAAAGAATTCATACCCCAGAATGGAGAGGACAAAGTCCATCCGCAATTTAAATACCTGCACCATAAATCCCAAAGGGAAGAGCCAAGCCAATGCTTAGCCTCCCATTGGAGGTTTTTACTTACAGTAGTTAAATACTTGCAACTTAAATACCTATACCTTAAATCCCAAAGGGAAGAGCCAAGCCAATGCTTAGCCTCCCATTGGATGTTTTTACTTACAGTAGTTAAATACCTGCAACTTAAATACCTATACCTTAAATCCCAAAGGGAAGAGCCAAGCCAATGCTTAGCCTCCCATTGGAGGTTTTTACTTATAGTAGTTAAATACCTGCAACTTAAATACATGTATCTTAAATCCCAAAGGGAAGAGCCAAGCCAATGCTTAGCCTCCCATTGGAGGTTTTTACTTACAGTAGTTAAATACCTGCAACTTAAATACCTGTACCTTAAATCCCAAAGGGAAGAGCCAAGCCAATGCTTAGCCTCCCATTGGAGGTTTTTACTTACAGTAGTTTAAATACTTGCAACTTAAATACCAGTACCTTAAATCCCAAAGGGAAGAGCCAAGCCAATGCTTAGCCTCCCATTGGAGGTGTTTATTCACTGTCATGTACTTCCTATAATTTAATTTTTGAATCATCAGACCCAAAAGATAAGTAGGTCGTAATACTGCACAGAAGTCGTTAACACACTCCCTCTTTCGGCTTCAGGGAATCTTTAACACTTAAAAAAATATAACAAATAAAAATATATACCATCCATGCATCCTATTTAAAAAGTGAAAACACAAAAGAGAATACCCTACTAGAGCCTTAGGAATAAACCAAGCCTGAGTTGCCGAATTAGGATATCCATGAAATTAAGGTACCGAAAGGGCATTAGTTTCAATTAACTAGTGTAACCAAGTCCCCGAGCTCATAATCTCTGGTTCGCAGGAATAAATTAGTTCTCCCGCTAATTTATTTAGGTTTCTAATCGACCTACCAAGAACGATTAGTGGCGACTCCAAATTTCAAAATCATTTAAACAAAAACCAAAGTTGCGATTCGGTAGGGCTTGGGAGGGTCCGCGTTAGGTTAGTCAAATCTAATTAACCTAATAATCCGTTAACCCCTTTTAAAATTTAAAATTTTTTTTTAGAGGGTCGCGACAGACTGGCGACTCCGCTGGGGAATAAAGATCTTTAAATTTTCGAAAAAAGATACCAATTGGAATACTTAAATTTTTTCAAAATTTTAAAAGTCTTAGTGGACTTAGGCCAATGAAAATTTCATGGATATCTCGCTTCTGGCGATCTTGATTGGGACTCATTCTATAGGTGTTATATGTTTTTGCAGGATGGGAGTTATAAGGGGCGGAGTGTTTGGCTAACCCATTTGTTTTGCAGGCTCGGTGTTGGGATTATGTTTAATTTCACACATTTTTAGAAGCGCTGTTTTGATATCAATTGTTGTGCATGTCTTGCATATTCTGAGGATCACAACACCTGCACACACAAGCGTCTAAACCCAAGTCGCGAAATCTTTCCTAGGTAACTATAGATAGGGATCAAATATGCAACGCTCTTGCGTCGATTGCGCTTGGGTTGACCATATTTTATCCCGCTCATTATCTGAATTGACAATTCTTCCCATTGTGATTTGATTGCGCGGAGGGTAAGGTTGTCAATTCGGATAGTGGGGGCCTTTTAGGTCCACACCCTGTCTCTCCTTCTTTTATTTTCTAGAGTCCACTCCTCACTTGAGTCATGCGCATGACTATGTGATTTGCATTTCTCCAAGGTAAAAGTAAGTTCTCTAATTTTATCTTGTATTTATTTTCGGTCGGTCCATGCTAGGTGTTAGTTAGTTTTTGAGCTTGATATTACGACCATTCTTTTAAAAGAAAATAAAAATTAAATTTGTCCCTCATTTCTTTTTAAAATTTTTTTTTTGAAAAAATGATGTGAAAAAATCCCTTCATGGGAATTTTATTAACCAATAAGGGATTTTTGTCATGTTTTTATTGCTTCAATAAAAATGAAATTTTCCTGAAAACATTTTCCTCTGAAAATTTATTTCAATAAAAAGAAAAATTCCTTAAAAAAAACTCTAGTAGACATCAAGTGATTTTATCACATTTTTCAAATTATAAAAACTTGCAAGAAAATTCTTCTCGAGAAATTCGCTCATGTTTTTCTAAGAAAAGTTTCTCTAAATAAAATTAGACTAATGTCTCGGGGGAATTGTATTGACCAATAAGAGATTTTTGTCATGTTTTTCTTGCTTCAATAAAAATGAAATTTTCCTGACAAATTTTCCTCTGAAAATTTATTTCGATAAAAAGAAAAATTCCTTCAAAAAAAACTTTGGTAAACATCAAGTGATTTTATCACATTCTTTCAAATTATAAAAACTTGCAACAAAAATTCTTTTCGAGAAATTCGCTCATGTTTTTCTAAGAAAATTTTCTCTAAATAAAATTAGACTAATGTCTCGGGGGAATTTTGTTAACCAATAAAGGATTTCTGTTATGTCTTTCCTGCTTCAATAAAAATAAAATTTTCCTGATAAATTTACCTCTGAAAATTTATTTTGATAAAAAGGAAATTCTTTCAAAAATTTTAGTAAACATCAAGAGATTTTGTCACATTCCTTTAAAAAAATAATAAAAAAAGAGTAATAAATCTGCAAAAAAAAAATTCTGTATCAGAAATTAACCCATTTCTTCCTAAAGAAATTTTTTTTTTCTGATTTCTCTATAAAATAGAAAAAATAAAATTGGACTAATATAGGAGTCATGGACCGACATTCCTTGTGTCGCATACTAATTATATCCTTTTCTTTTGCAGGGAGATCCTAGATACCCCAGACGGGTGTAAAAATTAAGTTCAATAATATATCGAGAATCATCTTCAGAAATACCAAAAGACGAAAAACACCAAGGCTTCAACCGTTAATTCAGGGGGGCAAACGAACACTGTCCATCTTTGACAGATAGAGTTGTGTCAATCCGTAAACTTGCATGGGCAGTGTATTGTGATATGACGGTGGACTTATACTGATTAAACACGGGGGCATATTTAATGTATTACAGAGGATCCCGCGTCTTTTGAAAGACAATATGGATTATATAATCAGAAACCATGAAATAAGTACCTTAACCTGATTAAATCAACCAGAGACCGATCTTAAAATTTCCTCTTATTCGAAACATGCGGAGGGCTTTAGAGGACCGAGGTTCTATTAATGAACGTGGCCCACAGGAATTTCTCCCGACGCTACAGGCGACGGACACGAGCAAGTGGACACCGAAAAAAATAAAATATGGATAAAAGTGGGCACACAACAGGTGGCCGGATTTACTACCAGCGCACTGATCGAGTTGTCATAGCGTTATTGTTCGTGATCTCAAGATGGATAGTGGGGGCCACCGCCGAACCCATCATCAATGTTCTCGATATCATCGTCTGGAGCAATTAAACAAGAACATCAAGAAAAACATTAAGCCTCGACATCTTCGGTACCTCAAATCGTTCTGTTATGCTATGCGGAAGAAACGATAGCAGGAAAATTAAACAAAAAAAAACACGTGAAGCTTTTCTTTCATTCCATTCATCAAAGAGCATTACAACAGCTCACTGGGGAGGAAAAGTAAAGCCAAACTGAGCCATGATAACCATTACGAAGGAGTTCAACTGACTCTCCAAACAGTTGATGCTCCGGGTGCACGGGCGTTCTCAGGATCAAGCTCCGCGAGCCTAAAGAAGAGGCGATCGCGCTTCTCCTTAGCCTGGGCCATACTGGCCTCATAATGCTCGACAGCAAACTCCAAGTCCGAAATCGCCGCCCTCTCGAAAGCAATATCTGCCGTAATGTCATCAAGTCTCTCCTGCAGCCAACCGCATTTGCACCTCATCATAATATTGCTCGGCTCCTGTTCGGCGTAAGTTCGGACCAAGGCCAGACGGTCCACCAACTTTCCCCTCTCACGAACTAGCCACGAAAGCTGATCATTGGCAAACTTGAAGGCTTTCTTGTGATTATCAGTCATAAATGTGACTATTTCCAGACGCTTGTGCCGGTCTCGGTAACGAGCTTTCACGACGGCAGTCACAATGACCGTCTCATAAGCGCGGTTATAGGCAGCCAGAAAATTGATGAAGAGGGTCGGGAAGTTCCGCTACTCCCTCCCCAGTTGGGTACCCTCAACAGAAGCAGCGTCTAGGGTCCTGAATAAACCGAGGATTTCAGCCTCAACGGTAGAGTTTTGGGCTATATGAGCGTAACCTCTACCAAGAAGATTGTAAAGTCTCTCCCACCCAGCCAGGATTTCGGCGGAGAAGGTATGGTTAGGAGAATTGGCCATTTTTGAAAGCAGATCACGAAAGAAAGGAGGAGAGAGGCGAGGCAGATGATCGGAATGCGAAGGTGATAATCTGCTTCAATTTAAATAATGATTTCACAGGGGCAGTCCTTATTGGTCGAGTTTTTTCTATCTACCATTCTCTATCGGCAACACCCCCGCTGGCTCGAATTCCAGTCAAGCGGCAACCTCAAGCTGAGCAGACCCGACGTCTCTGCAGAAAAGTTGGACGGGCTGCCACCACTTTGAAAAAGAAAGAATAAAAAACGAGCTGAGTGGGAGACAAAGAAATTTTCGGCAGAAAAGGAGATACGACTCGTCTTTATTGGAGGACCCGCCAGTAAATCGACGGTGGAGATCTTGACAAGGGCCCTCTACCACGAAAAGAAAAAAGGAAGACGAACTGAGCGAGAAACAAGGATTTCCCCTTTGATCAAAAGCTGAATATCAGATTTTCTCCCTCGAAAAATCTAATAGCACTGCCCGTGAAGAGGGAAGTCGTTGCTATTGCCAGAGAGAGAACTTGTCCTCATTTGATAGTGAGAGTTCATTCGCAAGAACTCGCAGGAGAAAGATAGAGAGGAAGGAGTTCTCGTGGGAGAGGAATTCAAAACCTTCACCATCAAAGCATTGGCTTTCAAAGCCTGTTACGAGAAACCATCGATGATCCCGTGATCCCTCAAGTCCAAGAAGACATCCTGAGGCGGTCTCGAGTCGGCAGTCTTAGATCCAGAAATATGTCGAGCATTAGGGAAACGGGCGCATGTTCAACCCTGGTCGAAGCTAATGAAGTTCCTTACCCTGAGGGTCTACTGGTCATGGCCATTGACGGTAATCCAGTCTCTCTGTCAATCCTTGTTACCGTATTGAGAAAATGCCGGTATAAGGTTGTAGCTCAAGCAAAGGCAACAGAGGCCTTAGAGATATTAAGGAGGAGTGGTGACCAGTTTGATATCGTCCTCATCGCCATGGTAGGGATTGACATGGATGTTTTCACTCTCTTGGAAGTCATCAATTCTAAATTAAACATGCCAGTCCTCGTAATATCGGCAAGCGATGATCAGCAAGCCATAATGAAGGCTGTCTTAAATGGGGCCCAAGACGTCGTAACGAAACCAGTTAGGGTTCAGATGCTTCAAAACATATGGCAGCACGTGGTAAGGAAGCAATTGCACGACCATGAGAACAAGCATCAAGCCTTCAATTTTGTTCCAAGCAACTGGAGAAAGAAGATGAGTTGGTCTCCCGAGCTGCATCGTATGTTTGTTAATGCAGTTCAACAGGTAGGAATCGATTCGGCACGGCCGCAACATATACTGGAAATTATGAACGTAGAGGGACTCACTAAAGCAAATGTTTCGAGTCATCTTCAGAAGTACAGAAAAAGGGTGAGAGAACACAATGCAGCTCAGAATCAAGAAAACCAAGGCGGGACTGATCCAAGCCTGAATGTCGAGTCTCCTCGCCACCATAAGTTCCGCAGGTTAGCATGGGGCGAGCCACTTCCCATCATCAACCAAGCCAGTAGCCGTGCCATCAATCCTCCAGGCGTTAATCAAAGTATCCCCCAGAATCACCCTAATGCTCTTCAAGAGTATAGACCGCAGGGGCAGTGTATTCAGACTCCTTGGTCTGAGCACCAACCCGTGGCTAGAATTCATCCCATGATCAGCGCGCCTGCGCAGCCAGAGAATCAGACAAGAAATTATCCTGAGCACTTCCACTTCTTTAATCCTCGAATGGAAGGAGTTTTTGGCAGCAGGACAGTTGGTGATCCCCACACTTTCTCGAGTAATGATGAAGACTCCAGCACGAGAAGTCAAATTGCTCATGGCGAGGACAGAATGAGAAATCTACCGCCAGCATTTACCAACAACAATGCCCAATTCGAGCATCAGTTGCTGGAAGGTTCAAGAGATTACCCAGATGATGAGCTTACTGCCCTGGTCAACCAGTTTAGGGTTGACAGACGTCCCAAGCCGCGATCAGGAGCCAGTGAGTAGGGACTCTCAAACATCGATCATCCACACCCGAACCAACACGTGACTAGCTGATTATCGAAGAGCCACAGGAGAGGCAGAACTGACTTTGAATAAGTGCACCTTTTATTTCATGCTTAATTCCCCTGCGTATGATATTTTCCAGTTTTCTAGGTGTCTCGATTTAATTCAGGGACAAGGGGGCAATTTATTTATTTTTTTTATCCCGTCGAATGCGTGAATCCCTTTTTATGCTAGATTTAGGGCGGATCAATTTGTGGTAACGTCGCTGACTGCCATAATGAGAAATGTTGAATGGCCTCACGTAGGGAAATTTCAAGTGAAATGCCCAGGCGAGCTCGAAGACGGGTAATTGTGTGTCGTTCCAATTTACCCTCAATCGTTGCAAAATGCTAAATTGGATTTGTTCCATTCTCACCCAGGGAATTGCAAAGTGCCTCAAGAGTGTCGCAAAATGAAATGACCCAATGGAACGCGATAGGACTCATTTGCCTCGAAGGTAACCTTCAAATTAAAGGAGCCCTCCGGTCCACGGACCCGATGGCATAGAAAATGATGATGGTCCAAGGAAACCCGAAAGAAAATAAGGCCCAACTAAGCAAAGCACTTATGTGGCAAGCTCAAAGTGAAGGGCAACTCGGGACATATAATTCAATCCAGTCCAAATGAAGGAACTTCCTCAATTCAAATTCAATGGAAGTACACACAAGGGTAAAACAGTATCGTTCCAATTTTTCTAGAATATGAAGAACATATACTGCCGCATTCTCTTTCATTTTTGCAGGGGAAGTCTCTACTGGCCAGATTTTCCTGTCTACCATTCCATATCAGTATCACCTCCGCTACTCGTCTCCAATCTCGAGCCAAGCAAATCCGACGTCTCTACGGAAAAGCTGGACGGGACGCCACTACTTTGAAAAAGAAAGGATAAAAAATAAGCTGAGTGGGAGACAAAGACATTTTCGACAGAAAAGAGATACGACTCGTCTTTATTGAAGAACTCGCCAGCAAATTGACGGTGGAGACAACAACAAGGGGCCCTCTTCCACGGAAAGATGGAAGGAGATGAGCTGAGCAAGAGACACGATAAGAAAAGAGGATTGAGAAAGGCCGGACCCTTGGAAGAAGCAATACAGTTGCTAAACCCACGTTTAATTTTAAAAGAGACGCCATGCTCAGAAGAGGGTCTTAAGGCATAGGCAATCGCTTAGAAAAATTCAAAGAGAGTGAAAACACCGGAAGCGAGTAGCAAATCTTGAGAAATCATCAACCAAATCGAAGATGTCTCAACCAAATCTCCCGAGAGCTATCATTGCCTGTTGAATATGGGAGAGGAAGAGTTCGAAGCCATATTTGGGATCGAGCCTATGGAGCCTGGCCCTTCCGCCGACGACGTCCAAAATCTCAGTAAAGATAAGGACAATAACGGTAAGGGTCAAAAGAAGCGTCACCGTCGCCATACTAAGGAGCAGGTACAAAGGCTTGAGGATTTCTTCAGAACATGCCCTATGCCAGACGGCAAAGAGAAAATGGAACTGAGTCAAGAGTTAGGACTTGAACCTTTGCAAATCAAGTTCTGGTTTCAAAATAGGCGAACCCGAATGAAGGCTCGTCATGAGCACAATGAAGCCGAGTTTCTAAGAGTTGAAAATGAAAACCTCCAAACGGAAAACAAGATGTATAAAGAGACTTTTGACTCCGCCACCTGCCCCAACTGCAATAGCCTCCTCCTCACCCTCGATGAAATGTATGATCTGAGGATCGAAAATGCACGTTTAAGAGGTGAGTTAGACCAGTTTATAACAGGATCGAGTTCTGTTGGAGGAGGGTACAAAAGAACCAATGATACTGGATCAGCATCAATACCTCCCGAGGAAGAAGGGACAGATCACCACCAAGCGGACATTGACGATGATCTTTTCGCCATAATCAACCAGTTTGATATCGGTAAAGCATCGGGACTGTGATGCACTTGTTCAGCCAGTGTCCACGAGACCTTCAATATGGCCGATGCATACCTAATTTGGGATGAAGCCAGCTGATCATGGGAGAGCCTGCAGAGGAAGCGGAACTAATCCTGAATGAGTGAATGTGTTTTATTTCCTTGCGTGATGTGTTTTTCTGCTTTTGTGAATGTGTAAAAGCAAGGAGTAATAATCCGACTTCCCCCTATTAAATGCTCGAATCCGCCACCTCACCAACCTCGCGACGAATTGATGGCGAGTGAAAATCTGCATAAACCTGAAGGGTAACTCCGTATCGTTTCAATTTACCCTCAGTTGCTCCAAGTTTTAAAATTAAGCCCCTTCTATTCTCAGGAAATTGCAAATCGACCCGAGAACGCAATCATATCCGAATACAGGTTGGATAAAATTTGGGGGCAAATCAACTCATGGGCATTACCACGGGATAGACAGCTTCGGACAAAGGAAAGTACAAGCGAAAGACGCGAACAATCTCAGAAATGGGTAATTCTGTATCGTTCTAATGTGCACATAATCATCTCAAGTCTTGAATTGTCTTATTCCATTCTTAACAGGGATTGCAAATTACCTCGAGAAATACCGTAACATGGCCCAAGGTGATACAACAGGGCTGCGTTATCCCCAAGGATTAACCCTTGAAAAGAAAGCCCCATGGACACCTACGGTCCAATGGACCGAATGGTATGGGGGATGACAGTAGGTCCGAAATATTCCGAGTTCGATCCCCAAGGGTGGGGAATGTTGTATGTATTATAAATAAATGAAACAACTTTTTGTGCATTTCTTTTTTTACAAACAGGAATACTCGACGAGTAATATCAAAGTCAGTATTTTACCATAGTCTTCCCATAATGGTGAGGCGCCCAACAAAAGTCGAGGAAAATTCAATCCAACAAAACTGGTAAAAGACTCATGCAAGACATTCAAGATGAAGGGTAAATCAGTATCGTTTTCAATTTATCCCTTTTAATACTGGCTAATATGTCTCTTTTTCTTTTTACAGGAAATATTTACACTAACATTTAACATGTTGAAGGAGACAAATCCAAAAGAAAATTATGATCATCTGACAAGATCTATTCTGGTGAAAAATGGGGCAAATTGATCACAAGCTCTGAAGCGAAAAAGCAAATATGTCTTCCTTATCTCGTTTGATTTCGAGAATAATTTCTCTGCTTTTTACAGGGGCATTCAACCGCTAAACCGTGGCGGTCCCTGTCATTAAACAAACCGAAATGCTCCCTCACCCATATGCTTCATCACGTAGAGACAAAGTTTGAGACGAACCACCCCTCGACATAAGGAGTAGGCTTCCCAATTTGTTCGGTCCGCCCACATACCAGGGGCAATTTAAATCCGCCCATATTTGCACATTATATAAACACACGTAATGCTAAAAAATTGTCACATCTGCATTGTGCTTACACAGTTCATGAATTATGTATGACTATTCCGTGTGTTTAACTTACCAACTCCAACTTAGAGCATAAACTGCACAGGAGACATCAAATGTGCAGAATGGGGCATGACAGGATGAGGAAAGGCAAATCATTTCCACGTAAGTCTAACATTTTAATTTATAGATAAACAGCCTTTCCCCAGAGTGAGAGAAGGCCCTTTCGGATTGAAGTCCCCCATTCAGATTACATTCGAGGCGTTCATACTATGAGAACCTCCATAAACAGAATTGGTAATGCAAGCTTGACAGAATAGTTTTGCATGATCCATATTTGGATTGATTGCATCATGAGTTATCACACAGACTACTTCTAATCATTGCCGACTTGGTTGAATAGTTTTACATGAACCGATCAACTAATTGATGAAAATGCTTGCACAAGTTACCTTTGATACTGCCTGACAGGCAACACATTCCCAATGTTCAAACTACCTTCCAAAGTCTTGAAATTCATTCAGCGATTATTGAATGAACAAGCCTGGTTGTCGAGAAGCCACCAAGCATTTCTTCCAAATTCTCAGGTAAGTATATCTTCAACCTGAACCTTTCAAGAGAATGAATTCTGACGGTTGTTGGGGTACTCGAATCCATTGCGGTACATACAGGTATCCACCTTCTTCAATAAAGCATGATTTGTCTCAAGGACAGAAATGTTCGAGACCTTTTGATCTCTGCCTCTTTGGTTTATTCCTAAAGCGACAGGATAATATAATTTGGGTTTGAGCTTCTGCAGAATTCCTGATCTTTCCAGATTCCAGAATGGCACCCTTTGAGGTACACAAAGTCCTTCTTACATGCAAATCAAGTCCTTCTTACAGGCAAAACAAGTCCTTCTTACAGGCAAATCAAGTCCTTCTTACAGGCATAAAGTCCTTCTTATAGGCAAACCAAGTCCTTCTTACAGGCAAAACAAGTCCTTCTTACAGGCAAAACAAGTCCTTCTTACAGACAAATCAAGTCCTTCTTACAGGCATAAAGTCCTTCTTATAGGCAAATCAAGTCCTTCTTACAGACATAAAGTCTTTCTTATAGGCAAACCAAGTTCTTATTACAAGCACCAAGTCCTTCTTACAGGCATAAAGTCCTTCTTACAGGCAAACCAAGTCCTTCTTACAGGCAAACCAAGTCCTTCTTATAGGCAAACTAAGTCCTTCTTACAGGCAAACCAAGTCCTTCTTACAGGCACAAAGTCCTTCTTACAGGCAAATCAAGTCCTTCTTACAGGCACAAAGTCCTTCTTACAGGCAAATCAAGTCCTTCTTACAGGCACAAAGTCCTTCTTACAGGCATAAAGTCCTTCTTACAGGCAAATCAAGTCCTTCTTACAGGCATAAAGTCCTTCTTACAGGGAAAAAAAGTCCTTCTTACAGGCAAATCAAGTCCTTCTTACAGGCACAAAGTCCTTCTTACAGGCAAAGTAAGTCCTTCTTACAGGCAAAACAAAGTCCTTCTTACAGGCAAACAAAGTCCTTCTTACAGGCAAATCAAGTCCTTCTTACAGGCAAAGCAAGTCTTTCTTACAGGCACAAAGTTCTTCTTACATGCAAAGCATCAAGTCCTTTTTACTGGCACCAAGTCCTTTCTACAGGCACCAAATCCTTCTTACAGGTATCTCCAAATGGTATGACCCACCATACGGGTCAAATTTTAATTCAATTTTTAATCAGTAGAATCCTTTTATTAGGAATCTACCATGGGTTGATCCACCATACGGGTTCAAGTTCAACCACCCTAAAGTTTTTTTATATAACGAATCATTAGGTTCTCATTTCATTTTCAGTGGAACAATCATGTCATGACTCTTTTTATTTCCTTGTATTGAGTCGATAAGAATCCAGGTGTCATCTCGTCTTTGAAATGAACCTCTACCGAGCTTCCTTTCAAAGAGGGGCAGCTGTTGACACCTGATTTTTAATCATTTTTTCTATTGCTAAAGTAATAAAAAATCCATAAAAATTCATAAAATTGAAAAATCAACTTTGGAGACCTTAGCCAAGCCTAGGGAACAAATTTTGACCAAAAAACGATTTTTCATATTTTCAGTATTTTTACGTATTATTTATTTATTTATTTTCGAAAATTAATAGAAAATCCATAAAAATTCATAAAATTGAAAAATCAACTTTGGGAACCTTAACCAAGCCTAGGGAACGAATTTTGACCAAAAAATAATTTTTCATATTATATATATTTTAATTTTTTTAAAAAAAAAATACAAAAATATTTGAAAATTTTGGAAAAATAACATTTGAGGCCAAAAAATACACAAAGATAGTTAATATTTTTATTTTAAATCTATTTTCATATTGGCCATCGCAAATTCAGAAAAATCCAATTCGAGTCACGTGTTCTTTCACGAGTATAATCTCGAATCGGGCCTAAAAAAAATTTAATTTGAGTCAACTTATTTTTAACTTTCACTTTTTATGAGTTGTGACATTGCCTTCTAATATTTTAAATTTTCATCTTGGCCCAATTATACCCAGAATGACTTAATTTTGCAAAAGGGCTTTAATTAAATTATGCATTATTTTCAGCGACAAGAAATGAGCTTAAATTTGACATGTGGTAAATTTTGGTGTGTCAAAAATTGTGAGGAGATTTGGACTTAAAGAAATATATTTTTTTCAGGGACTGAATTGTAAATACTTAAAATTCAAGGACTAGAGTGCAAATACCTAACTCTTGAAGGATTATTTTACAAATAATAAAAAGAAGAGTTAGTGGATAAATTAGAATAGAGAAGGGAAGATGAAGAAGAGGAGATGAAGAAGAGAAGTTGGAGAAGAATGGATGGAGAAAATAAGATAAGAATAGAGAAGGGAAGATGGAGATGAAGAAGAGTTAGTAGAGAAATTAGAATGGAAGATAAGAATAGAGAAGGGAAGATGGAGATTAAGAAGAGTTAGTGGAGAAATTAGAATGGGAGATAAATATGGAGAAGGGAAGATGAAGATGAAGAAGAGTTAGTGGAGAGATTAGAATGTAAGATAGAGATGGAGAATGGAAGATGAAAATGAAGAAGAGTTAGTGGAGAAATTAGAATGGGAGATAGAGTTAGTGGAAAAATTAGAATGGGAGATAGATGAGTAGGTTATAAAAGGAGGAAGAAGTGAGCTTGAGAAAGGATTCTTGAGAGAGAAAATTTGAAGTGTTTGGGAGGATATTTTTTGGAGAGAAAATTTTGGATGTTTGAGAGAGTTTTAGGAGATTGAAGAAAAATTTGAGAGAAAGAAAATACCAAAAGAGAGAGAATTTTGAAGATGATGGAAGTTTAAAGCTAGGGTTTATCATCACAAATTCCTTCATCGGTCAATATAAATCAAGAGTTCTTCCTCGTCAACGAGCAAGCAAATTCGAGCTAAGTGTTTTTATTTATTCATTTGTTTATGGTTTTACTTGCAAATTAGCACAAATTGTATACACTTTCTCCATCTCCTCTTTTTTTTTTCCATATTTTATGTCAGGAGAAGGATATCTCTACGTCAACAGCAAAAATCTCGTAGATATGCAAAAATCGGCCCAGACAAGCTCCTAAGCTGTCCACCGATTTCTCAATTGATCTGTGACTAAGAGTCCCTCTTAATTCAAAAGAAACTCTCTATATTGGGAACATAGAGAGCGAAAATCAATTATAGAAATCCCTCCCAAAAAAATGGGAGATAAGTACTCTTTCCACTCTTTTGGTTTTAGGTGCAGATTAGCACATATTTTGTATACTGACATTTCACTCTATTTTATGTCAGGAAGCCGCAGCTTTATATCAATGGTCAACCCTATGGAAGCACAAAATCGGCTTGGAGGAGTCCTCAAGCGCGCACAAATTTCAAATTGTTGAATCAATTCGTTGTATTTTATTTTAAAGAATTCATACCCCAGAATGGAGAGGACAAAGTCCATCCGCAATTTAAATACCTGCACCATAAATCCCAAAGGGAAGAGCCAAGCCAATGCTTAGCCTCCCATTGGAGGTTTTTACTTACAGTAGTTAAATACCTGCAACTTAAATACCTATACCTTAAATCCCAAAGGGAAGAGCCAAGCCAATGCTTAGCCTCCCATTGGAGGTTTTTACTTACAGTAGTTAAATACCTGCAACTTAAATACCTATACCTTAAATCCCAAAGGGAAGAGCCAAGCCAATGCTTAGCCTCCCATTGGAGGTTTTTACTTACAGTAGTTAAATACCTGCAACTTAAATACATGTACCTTAAATCCCAAAGGGAAGAGCCAAGCCAATGCTTAACCTCCCATTGGAGGTTTTTACTTACAGTAGTTAAATACCTGCAACTTAAATACCTGTACCTTAAATCCCAAAGGGAAGAGCCAAGCCAATGCTTAGCCTCCCATTGGAGGTTTTTACTTACAGTAGTTTAAATACTTGCAACTTAAATACCAGTACCTTAAATCCCAAAGGGAAGAGCCAAGCCAATGCTTAGCCTCCCATTGGAGGTGTTTATTCACTGTCATGTACTTCCTATAATTTAATTTTTGAATCATCAGACCCAAAAGATAAGTAGGTCGTAATACTGCACAGAAGTCGTTAACACACTCCCTCTTTCGGCTTCAGGGAATCTTTAACACTTAAAAAAATATAACAAATAAAAATATATACCATCCATGCATCCTATTTAAAAAGTGAAAACACAAAAGAGAATACCCTACTAGAGCCTTAGGAATAAACCAAGCCTGAGTTGCCGAATTAGGATATCCATGAAATTAAGGTACCGAAAGGGCATTAGTTTTAATTAACTAGTGTAACCAAGTCCCCGAGCTCATAATCTCTGGTTCGCAGGAATAAATTAGTTCTCCCGCTAATTTATTTAGGTTTCTAATCGACCTACCAAGAACGATTAGTGGCGACTCCAAATTTCAAAATCATTTAAACAAAAACCAAAGTTGCGATTCGGTAGGGCTTGGGAGGGTCCGCGTTAGGTTAGTCAAATCTAATTAACCTAATAATCTGTTAACCCCTTTTAAAATTTAAAATTTTTTTTAGAAGGTCGCGACATGGAGGATTCAGAAGGACGTTAGAAGCAGAATTGTTGCTTCTGAAGGATTCAGAAGCACGTCAGAAGCAGTTCTGTTTCTGCTTCTGAATTGTTTTGAAGGACATTCAGATGCACAAAACAGAGCAGAATGTAATCCAAGAGAAAGATCGTATTGAAGAGAAACTTTGTCGCGACCTAAAAATCGGTTTCCCAATTTTTAAAGTTAATGGATTACCATGTTAATTAAATTGAATTAACTAGCATAGCTCGAACTCTCCCGAGTTCTACCAAATCGTGACTTAGGTTCAATTTCATCAAAAGAAGGATTTATCTTGGAGTCGCCACTAATCATTTTGGGTAGGTTGATTAGACACCTAAATAAAGTATCGGGAGAAATACTTTATTCCTACGAACCAGAGATTAATGAGTTCGGGGACTTGATTACGCTAATTTTTCAATTAACGCCCTTTCGGTACCAATTTCATGAAAATGTTCAACTTGGCAATTTTGATAAATTTTCACTTGAGGTTCAAAGGTGCAATTTTTTTGGGTTTTCTTTTTATGATTTTTTTAGATTTTTTCGATGTATTATAAAGAATGCAAAATCACCTAAAGCAAACGAAGATGTGAAGAGAGAGCAGGTAAAGTAAAACTACCCTAAGGACAGTGAAAATAAAACCCGCAACTCGTCGGGTGAATAATTACAGACCAATTAAATAAAACCTGAGACATGATCGGGAATACAACAAAAATGGACCGGAATGGACATCGGTCAAACACCGGTCGCCAAGCCTCGTGGGTCGGGAGTACAACAAAACAGACCGGAATGGACATCGGTCATCCTCCAGTCTTCAAAGCATCGGGCCGAAAGCCAAATGAAAATAATAAACTTATCCAATCGAACATGCACAATCACCAATGAGTTAAGACAATTCAAAAACTCAAAGAAATTTTAACACGTGCTGATTAAACTTCATTGAGACCATTTTTTACATTTTCCAATGCATTAACACAAAAAATACGAATTAAATCATACTGTCCATGAACATTCTTAGGGAGAAAGCAGTAACCATAAAATACAAAAGAAATAATGAAATGTATGCAAAAATTCTGAGATTTTTTTACGTGGATGGGAAAATGTGTCGTTGACAACTTTCATGTTTTACATTCTTACTGAAGAGACACTCATTTTCGTGTAGAAAATGGTCTTTCATGAGAGCTCAGCAGCAAACAAACAAATTTCACAGAACAGACATACTTCAGGATTAAGCTCAAATGGACACTCAAATCTCAAAATTAATGCACCAAACTTTGCAGTCTACTAAACAAGACCCCAATGAACAACTTTCATTTTTTGTGAAGTTTCAAAATAAGACTCTAAACATGAGATAACTACGAATCAATATGACCACGCACAGAAAAACACTCAGACTCAAGGACGCCAACAGAATTGCGTGATTTCATTAAATGCATTAAAAATATGAAACATGCATGAATATTTTTGTATTTTTTTATATGTTATGCATTAAGATCTTATGAACAAATGTCATGAAGAGGTCTTTATGAAACGAAGTCTAGAATAACCCATGGAAAATCATTTAGCATGAAAGGTCAGATCATAAAAATTCCATCTGAGGTTCTGATCACCATATTTCTAGATTTCTGCTCTCCATTTCGGGACCCTTTTGACATAGCAAACGACGTCCAATTTCACGCCATAATATATCAAATCGAAGATCTCGAAGTCATCTACGAATGTTCAGTATATTTGTTTTCGAGATTTCGTCATCTAAACACGAAAAATTGAGTTACCAGATAATTGCACATGCTGATGCGCCTAGACCTCGTTGGAGATGAATCCGTCGCGTCGCCAAGGCTTGTTCCACGGCGGCGAATTTTTCTCTCTCAAAATTTTTTTTCTTGAAATCTCTCCAAATTTTTTTTCAATCTCCAAAGTCTTCCTAATTTCTCTCTAATCTCTCCCAAAAGTCCCCCCTTCAAGACTCTCATTCTTTCTCCTTTTATAGCCTACTCCCCCATCTTCCTTTCTCTATCTTCATCTATCATTCTAATTTTTCCACTAACTTCATCTTCCCTTCTAATTCCACCATCTTCCCTTCTTTATCTCCATCTTCCCTTCTAATTCACCATCTTCCCTTCTAATTTTACCATCTTCCATTCTCCATCTTTCCTTCTAATTTCTCCATCTTCCCTTCTATCTCTCCCCTTCTCCATCTTCCTTTCTAATTTCTCCATCTTCCCTTCTATATCTCCCCTTCTCCATCTTCCTTTCTAATTTCTTCACTATCCCTAAATGTGGGGGAGTTTTAATCCCATTTTATATGCAAGTGCAATGATGCATGATGTGCAGGATTGTAAATAACATGTGTTAAGATTTCTCTGCTCCGAGAAAACGGATTAAAGAAACCTGCACATGGATCGCATATAAAATATCGGTCTTACCAGACACTTCATAATGCTAGTGATTCCCTTAAGCTCCAGGCATTTTGTGGATGCAAGAATCTTAAGGTACTGGTGCCTATCCGTTACCAGAGGTTTCCCCTGATGCGAGAAAGCGCAAGATCTGTAAGGGGATGTGTCCACTGCATCTCTTCGAGTGGAGTCACATAGTTTCTTTCAAGATCATTAGAGCTGGTCCTTGATGATCTAAAAGGGTATCAAAACCATAAGAGCATGTCGATTATGGTTTTTGATAAAATTTGTCGAGACCACGAGAGCATGTCGATCATGGTTCGAACAAGCATCCAGACACAAGAGCATGTTGATTATGAACTGGATGGATAAGATCAAGAACATGAGAGCATGTCGATCATGAACCTGATAGGGTACCAAAATCACAAGAGCATGTCGATTATGATTTTGATAAAATTTGTCGAGACCACAAGAGCATGTCGATCATGGTTCGAACAAGTTTTTCATGCAGGTCACAAGAGCATATTGATTATGAACTGGACGAAATTTAGAAATGTGCTTTCTCATTGGTGCAAACTCAAAGTTTGCGATTTTTTTTAAAAGGGTTAGAAAATTTACCTGGGTTTTCTGGGTTGTTGAAAGGTAGACTTCTTTCAAGATCATTAGAGCTGGTCCTTGATGATCTGAAAGGGAACGAGATCACTAGAGCTGGTCTTTGATGATCCAGAAGAGTTTCGAGATCGCTAAAGCGGGTCTTGGACAATCCGAAAGGGAAATGTGCCGCCAATCTCACAGGGCGGTGACCACATCGAGAGGGTGTGCTATACGAGCCATGTCAGTGTAAACACAAGATATTCAAAAATGGGTTCAGAAAACTTACCTGAGAGCTTGGAAGGTGGCCAGTGGACACTTGCCAGCATGGCTTTGTTCATTCAATCATCCTTGGATGGATTTCAAGACCTCATGAGGTAACTCGAATATTTGGGATGCATGTGCTTAAACAATGTTTAGATGTAACATGTATAGGCATGCATGCTGAAATTCATTCAGTGGATTTATGCAAAACTATTCTGTCAAGTTTGCATTACCAATTCTGTTCAAGGAGGTAATTACATTGTGAATACCTCGAATGTACTCTGAATGGGGGACTTCAGTCCGAAAGGGCTTTCTCCTACTCTTGAGGAAAGCTATTTATCCTAACTGTAGGATTCAAGAGAAATCACTCAATCTTATCATCATCGTCTTCAACAAGGGTCTGAGTAATCTCGCAATTGGTACTACTGAGCCGATCTCGAGGTCTTGATTAGGACCGTAATATGGGCTAGGTCAATGGTTTACCAAATGGGACTCCTGTGGAGTCAAGGCCTTTAAAGAAGATCTTCATCATCTGCTCTGGGTTTACAAGTCAAGAACCCAGCAAAAATGAGAAAGAAATAATCTTGCTCGAATTTCTTCGAGCGATGCTTAAAATCATTCAACTCTTACATTAATTCAAGTGTTCTAATCAGAAGAGACTTTCAAGGGTCATAACGTAAGTTGGGATTTGGGTCTGAGAAACGAAAGGCTCGTTTTGGCTTAGAAAAATTTATGAGAAGGGCTTGGTGTTGGTGATCATTGCAGTCTTGTCACCGATCTTTGACCTTCTGAAATTGATTTCAAGATGTGCCATCACTGCTTGAGGATGGAGCTTCCATTGATGATTGCAATTTCCATTTGACTCTCTTGGAGACTTTTTCTTTACAAGTCTGTCATTTGGGATTTTCAAAACAAATGAACAAGGATTTGAATGGGCATTGGCCTCACTTTTGATAGGCATTTTGCTTTTTATTGCCCGGGATTTTCTGTGAGATTAGCCTTTGCTTTTCTTAATCCCGATTCCCATTTTTTTTTTTTTAGAGAGAGCTATTTTTTAACACCTATCTTTCTTTTCCTTTCTTTGCAAGGAATGATGCTATATACTACATGAGAAATCTAGCATACGAGATGAGTTCACTTGGGGATTCTTTACTGCCCCGGTCTCTTGAGTTCTGTTCCTTGGTGATGACGTCATCTTCAAATTGGAATGAGCAATGATCACCAACGGGGTTCGAGAAATAATTATACAGGCTCGATTGGGCTGTGCAATGGATGTAGTGTATAGGATAGAGAAATGAATGCTCTTCATCATCCTAAAGCACTTGAGTTAAAGTTCAAGTAAAATGCAAAGCAAGACCCGAAGATTGATGCTAGTCTGAGCAAGAGGATTTCTGACCATTTACCTCACGTCGCTGCTGGAATCACCTCGTCTTACCCCAATGTGGGGTGGTTCTTGACAGGGTTGAGAAAATGAAACCGCCGCTCAAAGAGATTTGCAATGGACACTTGTAGTGTTTGGATAGAGAACTGAATGCCTCTGTCACTTCGGCTATCGTACCTTTTGCGAGAAAACCCATTGCCTTGGAGAATGCGGAATCTGTCTTCCACTCAACTCACTGTGGATTAAATATAGGACGTATGTGGAAATGGCTTGCCTTTCATCATCCTGTCATGCCTCATTCTGTACATTCGATGCATCGTGTACAGTTTATATCCCAAGTCAAAATTAACAATTGAACGTGCAGAACGGTCATGCATAAATCATGGAATGTGTAAACATCATGCAAATATGGTAATACAATGTACAAGTATGGAAATTGCCCCTGGCTGTGTGGGCGAATCAAACACGTTGGGGGCCTCTTCTCCGAGTCGAGGAGTAGCTTGTTTCTGGTTTTACCTCTTTTCGATCCAAGGTTCGCCATTGATTTCCCCTATTTCATCAGACAGATCGCATCAGGCGATCATAATTTGGCTCCTTGGGGCTGTTTTCTTTGACGTATCAAATGTTAGTTTAACATTTCCTGTAAAAAGGAAGGAGACATGTTAGCCAGTATCAGAAATGATGAACTGGACACGATATTGAGCTACCCTTGACTGCTTCGCACAACTCCTTTACCAGTTTTACCACTCGGGATTTTCTCCGTGGGTATGTCAAGTTTAGACATTTCCTGTCAAACAATGGAGGAGAAGACTTATTAGTCAGTATTAGAAATGATGAATTGGATACGATAACGATTTACCCTTTATTTTGAATGCCTCGCACGATCCCCTTATCAGGTTCACTGGATTGAGTTCCCTTCAACTTTCGTGGGCCACTTCACCATTAGGGCCAAGATCGTGACAAAATACTGACCTTGGTATTGCTCGTCGAGTATTCCTGTTTCTTTCTACAAAAAGAAATGCGAGAAAAAGTTATTTTATTTATTTACAATACTTACAATATTTCCATCATCGAGGATCGAACTCGGGACGTCTCGGACCACTGTCATTCCCCATGCCATCTGGTCCACAAGACCGCAGGCGCTCATGGAGGTTCCTTTTAAGAGTCAATCCTTGAGATGACACGGTGTTGTTGTATTGTACTGGGTAATTCCAGGTCACTGTATTTTTCGGGGCGGTTTACAAACCCTGTTAAGAATGGAATAATTCAGAACACGAGACGAGTATGAGCAAATTAGAACGATACAGAATTACCCTTCTTTGAGATTGTTTGGGTCTTTCGTTCACATATTCCTCATTTGAAGCCGTCCATTCTGTGGCGATGTCCACGAATCTATTTGCCCAAAGTTTCGATTAATCGGGGAATTTCGTTTTTGGGTCAATTTGCAAATTCCTGTAAACAGAAGGGATCTAATTTAGAATCGGGACAATTTGAGGGTAAATTGAAACGATACTGCTTTACCCTTTTAGTTCGCGCGACTTTTTACTCGCAATAAATTCACTACGAGTTTGGTGTGGTAGCAGACTCGAGCATTTAATAGGAGAACAGGAAATTGCTGCTTCTTGTTTTTGCGTTCATTCTGAACATCAATAAAAGTAGAAAACATCCCATGCAAGGAAATGAAGCGTCTGCATTCGTTCAAGATCGATTTTGCTCCCTCAGCAGGCTCTCCCATGATCAGCTGGCTTCATTCTGGACCAGGTATGCATCGGCTATGTTGAAGGACCCGTGATCTCAGCTTTGAAATACAGACTCCCTGTGCATATTACAGTCCTCGTGCTTCATTAACATTAAACTGGTTGATCATGGCGGTGAGTTCATCGTCAATGCCGTTTGCCTGGTGGTGATACATCTCCCCTTCCCCATGAGGTATTGATGTCGATCCAGTAGCATTAGTCTTTTTGTACCCTGCTCCAACAGAACTCGATTCTGTTATAAATTGGTCTAACTCGCTTCTCAAACACGCATTTTCAATCCTCAGATCATGCATTTCATCAAAGGCGAGGAGGAGGCTGTTGCAGTTAGGGCAGGTGGCGGAGTCAAAAGCCTCTTTATACATCTTGTTTTCCGCTCGGAGGTTTTCATTTTCAACTCTTAGAAACTCGGCTTCGTTGTGCTCATGTCGAGTCTTCATTCGGGTTCGCCTATTTTGAAACCAGAACTTGATTTGTGAAGGGTCAAGTCCTAGCTCTTGACTTAGTTCCATTTTCTGTTTGCCGTCTGGCATAGGACATGTTCTGAAGAAATCCTCAAGCCTTTGTACTTTCTCCTTAGTATGGCGATGGTAACGCTTCTTTTGACCCTTACCGTTGTTGTCCTTATCTTTACTGAGATCTTGGACGTCGTCGGCGGAAGGGCCAGGCTCCATAGGCTCGATCCCAAACATGGTTTCGAACTCTTCCTCTCCCATATTCAGCAGGCAACGATAGCTCTCGGAAGTATTGAATTGAGACATCTTCGATTTGGTCGATGATTTCTCAAGGTTTACTATATCTTTCTGTATTTTCACTCTCTCTGAACCGTGTATGCTTTAAAACTCTCTTCAACGTATGAATAAAGATTATCAGGAGGATGTCTCTTTTAAAATTTGGCGTTGGTTTAACATATGTATCGCTTCTCCTGAGATTTCTGTCTTTCTCAACCTTTCCTGCGTGTTTCTTGCTTGGCTCGTCTTTCCTCATCTCTTCATAGTGGTAGGGTCCCTATCAACGTCTCTACCGTCGATTTGCTGGCGTGTTCTCCTATAAAAACGAATCTCATTTTCCTTGTCTCCCACCCAAGTCACCTTTCTTTCTTCTTTTTCAAAGTTGTGTCATCCCGTCAAACTTTTGGCAGAGATGTCGGATTTTCTTGGCTCGAGATTGGAGACGAGTAGCGGATGTGATACTGATAGGGAATGGTAGACAAGAAAATCTGGCCAGTAGAGACTTTCACTGCAAAAATGAAAGGGAATGCGGCAGTATATGTTCTTCATATTCTAGAAAAATTGGAACGATATTGTTTCACCCTTGTATGTACTTCCATTGAATTTGAATTGAGGAAGTTCCTTCATTTGGATTAGATTGGATTGTATGTCCCGAGTTGCCCTTCACTTTGAGCTTGCCACATAAGTGCTTTGCTTAGTTGGGCCTTGTTTTCTTTCGGGTTGCTTTGGACCATCATCATTTTTTTATGCCATCAGGTCCGTGGACCGGAGGGCTCCTTTAATTTAAAGGTTACCTTCAAGGCAAATGAGTCCTATCGCATTCCATTGGGTCATTTCATTTTGCGACACTCTTGAGGCAATTTGCAATCCCCTGGGCTTTTCACTTGAAATTTCCCTACGTGAGGCCATTCAACATTTCTCATTATGGCAGTCAGCGACGTTGCCACAAATTGATCCGCCCTGAGTCTAGCATAAAAAGGGATTCACGCATTCGACGGGATAAAAAATAAATTCCCCTATGCCCCTGAATTAAATCTAGACACCTAGAAAGCTGGAAATATCACACACAGGGGAATTAAGCATGAAGTGAAAGGTGCACTTGTTCAAGGTCAGTTCTGCCTCTTCTGCGGCTCTTCGATAATCAGCTAGTCTCGTGCTGGTTCAGGCATGGATGACCGATGTTTGAGAGTCCCTAATCACTGGCTTCCGATCATGGCTTCGGATGTCTGTCAACCTTAAACTGGTTGACCAGGGCAGTAAGTTCATCATCTGGGTAATCTCTTGAACCTTCCAGCAACTGATGCTCGAATTGGGCATTATTGTTGGCAAATGCTGGCGGTAGATTTCTCATTCTGTCCTCGCCATGAGCAATTTGACTTCTCGAGCTGAAGTCTTCATCATTACTCCAGAAAGTGTGGGGATCACCAACTGTCTAGCTGCCAAGAACTCCTTCCATTCGAGGATTAGAGAAGTGGAAGTGCTTAGGATAATTTCCTGTCTGATTCTCTGGCTGCGCAGGCGCGCTGATCATGGGATGAATTCTAGCCACGGGTTGGTACTCAAACCAAGGAGTCTGAATACACTGCCCCTGCGGTCTATACTCTTAAAGAGCATTAGGGTGATTCTGGGGGATACTTTGATTAACGCCTGGAGGATTGATGGCACGGCTACTGGCTTGGTTGATGATGGGAAGTGGCTCGCGCCATGCTAACCTGTGGAACTTATGGTGGCGAGGAGACTCGACGTTCAGGCTTGGATCAGTCCCGCCTTGGTTTTCTTGATTCTGAGCTGCATTGTATTCTCTCACCCTTTTTCTGTACTTCTGAAGATGACTCGAAACATTTGCTTTAGTGAGTCCCTCTACCTTCATAATTTCCAGTATATGTTGCGGCCGTGCCGAATCGATTCCTAGCTGCTGAACTGCATTAACAAACATACGATGCAGCTCGGGAGACCAACTCATCTTCTTTCTCCAGTTGCTTGGAACAAAATTGCAGGCTTGATGCTTGTTCTCATGGTCGTGCAATTGATTCCTTACCACGTGCTGCCATATCTTTTGAAGCATCTGAACCCTCACTGGTTTTGTTACGACGTCTTGGGCCCCGTTTAAGACAGCCTTCATTATGGCTTGCTGATCATCGCTTGCCGATATTACGAGGACTGGCATGTTTAATTTAGAATTGATGACTTCCAAGAGAGTGAAAACATTCATGTCAATCCCTACCATGGCGGTGAGGACGATATCAAACTGGTTACTACTCCTCTTTAATATCTCTACGGCCTCTGTCGCCTTTGCTTGAGCTACAACCTTATACCGGCATTTTCTTAATACGGTAACAAGGATTGACAGAGAGACTGGATTACCGTCAATGGCCATGACCAGTAGACCCTCAGAGTAAGGAACTTCATCAGCTTCGACCAGGGTTGAACATGCGCCCGTTTCCCTAATGCTCGACATATTTCTGGATCTAGGACTGCCGATTCGAGACCGCCTCAGGATGTCTTCTCGGACTTGAGGGATCACGGGATCGTTGATGGCTTCTCGTAACAGGCTTTGAAAGCCAATGCTTTGATGGTGAAGGTTTTGAATTCTTCTCCCACGAGAACTCCTTCCTCTCTATCTTTCTCCTGCGAGTTCGTGCAGATGAACCCTCACTATCAAATGAGGACAAATTCTCTCTCTGGCAATAGCAACGACTTCCCCCTTCACGGGCAGTGCTATTAGATTTACCGAGGGGAAAATCTGACATTCAGCTTTTGATTAAAGGGGAAATCCTCGTTTATCGCTCAGTTTGTCTTCTTCTTTCTTTTCGCGGTAGAGGGCCCCTGTCAAGATTTCCACCGTCGATTTACTGGCGGGTCCTCCAATGAAGATGAGTAATATCTCTCTTTCTGCCGAAAATTTCTTTGTCCCCCACTCAGCTCGTCTTTTTGTTCTTTCTTTTTTTCAAAGCGGTGGAGTCCCGTCCAGCTTTTCCACAGAGACGTCAGGTTTGTTCGGCTCGAGGTTGCCACTTGACTGGAATTTGAGCCACCGGGGGTGTTGCCGACAGAGAATGGTAGATAGGAAAACCTATAAGGACTGCCCCTGTGAAATCAGTATTTAAATTGAAGCAGATTACCATCTTCGCATTCCGCTCATCTGCCTCACCTCTCTTCCCCTTTCTTTCGTATTCTGCTTTCAAAAATGGCCAATTCTCCTAACCACACCTTATCCGCCGAAGTCCTGGCTGGGTGGGAGAGACTCTACAATCTTATTGGTAGAGGTTACGCTCATATAACCAAAAACTCTACCGTTGAGGCTGAAATCCTCGGTTTATTCAGGACCGTGGACGCTGCTTCTGTTGAGGGTACCCGACTGGGAAAGGAGTATCGGAACTTCTCGACCCTTTTCATCAATTTTCTAGCTACCTATAACCGTGCTTATGAGACGGTCCTTGTGACCGCCGTCGTGAAAGCTCGTTACCGAGACCGGCACGAGCGTCTGGCAACAGTCATATTTGTGGCTGATAATCACAAAAAGGCCCTCAAGTTTGCCAACGATCAACTTTCGTGGCTGGTTCGTGAGAGGGGAAAGCTGGTGGACCGTCTGGCCTTGGTCCGAACTTACGCCGAACAGGAGCCAGGCAATATTGTGATGAGGTGCAAATGCGGTTGGCTGCAGGAGAGACTTGATGACATTACGGCAGACATTGCTTTCGAGAAGGCGACGATTCCAGACCTGGAGTTTGCCGTTGAGCATTACGAGGCCACTATGGCCCAGGTTAAAGAGAAGTGCGATCGTCTCTTCTTTAGGCTCGCAGGGCTTGATCCCGAGAACGCCCGGTGCACCCAGAGCATCAACTCCATGGAGAGCCAGCTGAGCTCCTTTGTGATGTTTATTAGGGCTCAATTTGATTTCACTTTTCCTCCCCAGTGAGCTGTTGTAAGGTTTGTTGGTGAATGGAATGAAGAGAAAATTTCACATGTTTGTGCTTTTCTTTTTCCTGCCATTTCTTCGCCCATATAGCATGATAGGACGATTTACGGTACTGAAGACGTTGAGGCTTAACACTCTTCTTGGTGTTCTTGTTATTTGCTGCCGGCGATGATATCAAGGACATTGACGAAGGGTTCGGTGGCGGCCCCCACCGGCTACAGCGCCGTGAGTCAGTCGTGTGAATTATTGCAAATCGACCACTCGATCAGTGCTCCAATAAACAAACCAGGCTGCCTGTTGCGTGCCCCACTTTACTCCTGCCTATCTCTTTCGGCATCCACTTGAATGTATCGGTCGCCTGTAGCATTGGGAGAAATGATTGCAGGCCACGCTCGGTAATAAAATACTGGTCCTCCAAAATCTTCCATGTGTTTTGAATCCGAGGAAGGTAAAAAGGCAAGCCTTTGTTCAATTTAATCAGAAAGGCGTCGCAAGGTCGGGTTCATAATCTTGCCCCATGGGTTCTGATTACACATTCTCGGCTTTTTCAACAAAAATACATGAACCCTTCTAATACATTAAAAATGTCCCCAGGCCCGATCTGGATAAATTTACAGCCCCATCAAAATACAAAGCTTGTACATGTTGACTGATTTACACGTTTCTGACTTCGGAAGGATTAATTCCTTCGCTTGCCCTCAGTATTATCAGTTGAGGCATCGGTAATTATCCGTCCTATCGTATTCCTCAAGATTGTTCCTAGTGTATTGTTGAATCTAATTTTGCTTCCGCCTGGGGTACCTGCGATTCCCTGCAAAAGTAAAGGAAATAATGAGTATGTGATCCAATAGGGTCGGTCCATGACAGGTGCCTAGAATCTTTCCCATCTGAGTGTAACTTGTGGACAAAAGTGATGGTGTACATACAGTGACAAGATTCCATTTCAGAAGATTTCAGCTCGTCCACTTTTGACAACAAATTCGTGAAAATTCAACAAGTGTTCAAAATGACGCCCAAATTTACAGACACATGGCCAAGATGATTATGCACAACTTTCATGTTTTGAATTTATCCAAAAAATGTACAGATCAATACAGTTTAATGCATGTTTGGAGAAAATTTGTTCAGAAAGCTGATTTGTCCAGTTTCTGACTAATGAACGAAAGGCCCATAAAAAATGTGAGTTAAGGTCCAAAATTTTCCAGGCCAATAGTTTAAAGTCCATTATCCAACTTTCATGTTTTGATTTCTAGCAAAAAAGCTTGTTTAGCAGTGCTTATTAATGAAACAAGATGAGGTCAGAAAACTGCCAAAATTTCAGACTGCTTTGCATTGGATCACAAATTCTGTATTAAATGGAAAACTGATTGGATTTATCTGAAAATTTTTGAAGTGCAAGATCAGAGTCCAGTAGACATTTTTCATTCTTTGGTCGAGATCCAGAATTGAGTCGAAGAGGCTCGAAAAAGTCTCACGATGAGGAGAGTCGATCAGTCAGAATGCTTTACATTTTTCACTTAAAAACGTGAGTTTGGCCCAACTTCGTCCCAAGCAAATGAAGTCCATTGGTTCTGATTTTTTTATATGTTGAAAAATCATTATGTTGGCTACGACTTTCATTAAGGGTGTTTGCCCAAAATTTGACCATAGAATTTTTCAAAAATCGCGCAACACGGAAAGGTAAATCAGAACATGGGGAGAAATTCATTGGATTGCATTTCCTTGAAAAATTCGACCAATCTAACAATGTCATGGACCGACCCAAAATAGAATAAAATGCAAGATGAAGTTAGAGAACTTACTTTACCGTGAAAAATACCAATCACATAGACATGCACATGACTCGTGAGATAACCTTATTCTAACTACCTAAAGGCTCACAAATTGAAGCGAAAGACTTACGGCAAGGCGACAATCTCGCGCACATAATCAAGATTAGCCGTGATCCTCTACGACGTAATCAGGATTAGCCGGGTCTTCCCACTCCGGCTTCTCGAGCTAAAAATTAAAACCACCGCTTTGGTAATCTTACCAAGCCTGAGGCATAACTTTTGAAACTCATTTTTAAAAAGAAGTTCGGGATTGAATCTGGACTAACTTTCGACGTGATCTCACGGCAAACGCTAGAACCAAATCACAATACCATCCTAAAACTAGTGGCCCAGGTCCGACCACGGGACGTGTGTGATGTAGTGCTAAAGCGATTAATCATGCACAACAATTAAATGCAAACACCGCTTCAATAATTCAAAAATTAAATGACAAGTTTCACACACCAAACCTACAAAACAAAGGGTTAGCCAAACACTCCACCCCTTATAACTCCCGTTCTACAAAACCATTTAACACCTAAGGATTAAAATTCAACCAATTGCCAAACCAAGTGAATTTTCATGAAATTTTTCTGGCCTAAGTCCTCCTTAAATTTCAAAAAATTCAAGTTAGTCCCCAGCGGAGTCGCCAAGCTGTCGCGACCTAAAAATCGGTTTCCCAATTTTTAAAGTTAATGGATTACCATGTTAATTAAATTGAATTAACTAGCATAGCTCGAACTCTCCCGAGTTCTACCAAATCGTGACTTAGGTTCAATTTCATCAAAAGAAGGATTTATCTTGGAGTCGCCACTAATCATTTTGGGTAGGTTGATTAGACACCTAAATAAAGCATCGGGAGAAATACTTTATTCCTACTAACCAGAGATTAATGAGTTCGAGGACTTGATTACGCTAATTTTTCAATTAACGCCCTTTCGGTACCAATTTCATGAAAATGTTCAACTTGGCAATTTTGATAAATTTTCACTTGAGGTTCAAAGGTGCAATTTTTTTGGGTTTTCTTTTTATGATTTTTTTAGATTTTTTCGATGTATTATAAAGAATGCAAAATCACCTAAAGCAAACGAAGATGTGAAGAGAGAGCAGGTAAAGTAAAACTAACCTAAGGACAGTGAAAATAAAACCCGCAACTCGTCGGGTGAATAATTGCAGACCAATTAAATAAAACCTGAGACATGATCGGGAATACAACAAAAATGGACCGGAATGGACATCGGTCAAACACCCGTCGCCAAGCCTCGTGGGTCGGGAGTACAACAAAACAGACCGGAATGGACATCGGTCATCCTCCAGTCTTCAAAGCATCGGGCCGAAAGCCAAATGAAAATAATCAACTTATCCAATCGAACATGCACAATCACCAGTGAGTTAAGACAATTCAAAAACTCAAAGAAATTTTAACACGTGCTGATTAAACTTCATTGAGACCATTTTTTACATTTTCCAATGCATTAACACAAAAAATATGAATTAAATCATACTGTCCATGAACATTCTTAGGGAGAAAGCAGTAACCATAAAATACAAAAGAAATAATGAAATGTATGCAAAAATTCTGAGATTTTTTTTTGTGGATGGGAAAATGTGTCGTTGACAACTTTCATGTTTTACATTCTTACTGAAGAGACACTCATTTTTGTGTAGAAAATGGTCTTTCATGAGAGCTCAGCAGCAAACAAACAAATTTCACAGAACAGACATACTTTAGGATTAAGCTCAAATGGACACTCAAATCTCAAAATTAATGCACCAAACTTTGCAGTCTACTAAACAAGACCCCAATGAACAACTTTCATTTTTTGTGAAGTTTCAAAAGAAGACTCTAAACATGAGATAACTACGAATCAATATGACCACGCACAGAAAAACACTCAGACTCAAGGACGCCAACAGAATTGCATGATTTCATTAAATGCATTAAAAATACAAAACGTGCATGAATATTTTTGTATTTTTTATATGTTATGCATTAAGATCTTATGAACAAATGTCATGAAGAGGTCTTTATGAAACGAAGTCTAGAATAACCCATGGAAAATCATTTAGCGTGAAAGGTCAGATCATAAAAATTCCATCTGAGGTTCTGATCACCATATTTCTAGATTTCTGCTCTCCATTTCGGGACCCTTTTGACATAGCAAACGACGTCCAATTTCACGCCATAATATATCAAATCGAAGATCTCGAAGTCATCTACGAATGTTCAGTATATTTGTTTTCGAGATTTCGTCATCTAAACACGAAAAATTGAGTTACCAGATAATTGCACATGCTGATGCGCCTAGACCTCGTTGGAGATGAATCCGTCGCGTCGCCAAGGCTTGTTCCACGGCGGCGAATTTTTCTCTCTCAAAATTTTTTTTCTTGAAATCTCTCCAAATTTTTTTTCAATCTCCAAAGTCTTCCTAATTTCTCTCTAATCTCTCCCAAAAGTCCCCCCTTCAAGACTCTCATTCTTCCTCCTTTTATAGCCTACTCCCCCATCTTCCTTTCTCTATCTTCATCTATCATTCTAATTTTTCCACTAACTTCATCTTCCCTTCTAATTCCACCATCTTCCCTTCTTTATCTCCATCTTCCCTTCTAATTCACCATCTTCCCTTCTAATTTTACCATCTTCCATTCTCCATCTTTCCTTCTAATTTCTCCATCTTCCCTTCTATCTCTCCCCTTCTCCATCTTCCCTTCTATATCTCCCCTTCTCCATCTTCCTTTCTAATTTCTTCACTATCCCTAAAATTTTATGTATTTGCAATTCAGCCCCTGAAGTTTTATGTATTTGTAATTCAGTCCCTGAAGTTTTATGTATTTGCAATTTAGTCCTTGTGGAAAAATTTCTTTTAAGTTCAAAACTTCATAAGCCTTTCGGCACACCTCCCTCACGCTCAATCCAATCGTTTGTCAATTTAAGCTCAAATCCTCCATCGTTAGCCATAATAAAATGCATGACCGACAAAAAAATTAAATATGCAATGCATGAAAAAATTAATTTTTTGTGAGAACAAATTCTCGTTTTTTTATGTACTTGAATGAATTTTAAAAAGTCAAAATTTAGGTGTCAACAGCTGCCCCTCTTTGAGCGGAGACTCGTAGAGGTTTCGCTCAAAGACAAAATTGAACCTAAATTTTGACAATGCAAATGAATGATGATGATGATTTTTGATTTTTTTTTGTGGGGGAGTTTTAATCCCATTTTATATGCAAGTGCAATGATGCATGATGTGCAGGATTGTAAATAACATGTGTTAAGATTTCTCTGCTCCGAGAAAACGGATTAAAGAAACCTGCACATGGATCGCATATAAAATATCGGTCTTACCAGACACTTCATAATGCTAGTGATTCCCTTAAGCTCCAGGAATTTTGTGGATGCAAGAATCTTAAGGTACTGGTGCCTATCCGTTACCAGAGGTTTCCCCTGATGCGAGAAAGCGCAAGATCTGTAAGGGGATGTGTCCACTGCATCTCTTCGAGTGGAGTCACATAGTTTCTTTCAAGATCATTAGAGCTGGTCCTTGATGATCTAAAAGGGTATCAAAACCATAAGAGCATGTCGATTATGGTTTTTGATAAAATTTGTCGAGACCACGAGAGCATGTCGATCATGGTTCGAACAAGCATCTAGACACAAGAGCATGTCGATCATGAACCTGATAGGGTACCAAAATCACAAGAGCATGTCGATTATGAATTTGATAAAATTTGTCGAGACCACAAGAGCATGTCGATCATGGTTCGAACAAGTTTTTCATGCAGGTCACAAGAGCATATTGATTATGAACTGGACGAAATTTAGAAATGTGCTTTCTCATTGGTGCAAACTCAAAGTTTGCGATTTTTTTTTAAAAGGGTTAGAAAACTTACCTGGGTTTTCTGGGTAGTTGAAAGGTAGACTTCTTTCAAGATCATTAGAGCTGGTCCTTGATGATCTGAAAGGGAACGAGATCACTAGAGCTGGTCTTTGATGATCCAGAAGAGTTTCGAGATCGCTAAAGCGGGTCTTGGACAATCCGAAAGGGAAATGTGCCGCCAATCTCACAGGGCGGTAACCACATCGAGAAGGTGTGCTATACGAGCCATGTCAATGTAAACACAAGATATTCAAAAATGGGTTCAGAAAACTTACCTGAGAGCTTGGAAGGTGGCCAGTGGACACTTGCCAGCATGACTTTGTTCATTCAATCATCCTTGGATGGATTTCAAGACCTCATGAGGTAACTCGAATATTAGGGATGCATGTGCTTAAACAATGTTTAGATATAACATGTATAGGCATGCATGCTGAAATTCATTCAGTGGATTTATGTGAAACTATTCTGTCAAGTTTGCATTACCAATTCTGTTCAAGGAGGTAATTACATTGTGAATACCTCGAATGTACTCTGAATGGGGGACTTCAGTCCGAAAGGGCTTTCTCCTACTCTTGAGGAAAGCTATTTATCCTAACTGTAGGATTCAAGAGAAATCACTCAATCTTACCATCATCGTCTTCAACAAGGGTCTGAGTAATCTCGCAATTGGTACTACTGAGCCGATCTCGAGGTCTTGATTAGGACCGTAATATGGGCTAGGTCAATGGTTTACCAAATGGGACTCCTGTGGAGTCAAGGCCTTTAAAGAAGATCTTCATCATCTGCTCTGGGTTTACAAGTCAAGAACCCAGCAAAAATGAGAAAGAAATAATCTTGCTCGAATTTCTTCGAGCGATGCTTAAAATCATTCAACTCTTACATTAATTCAAGTGTTCTAATCAGAAGAGACTTTCAAGGGTCATAACGTAAGTTGGGATTTGGGTCTGAGAAACGAAAGGCTCGTTTTGGCTTAGAAAAATTTATGAGAAGGGCTTGGTGTTGGTGATCATTGCAGTCTTGTCACCGATCTTTGACCTTCTGAAATTGATTTCAAGATGTGCCATCACTGCTTGAGGATGGAGCTTCCATTGATGATTGCAATTTCCATTTGACTCTCTTGGAGACTTTTTCTTTACAAGTCTGTCATTTGGGATTTTCAAAACAAATGAACAAGGATTTGAATGGGCATTGGCCTCACTTTTGATAGGCATTTTGCTTTTTATTGCCCGGGATTTTCTGTAAGATTAGCCTTTGCTTTTCTTAATCCCGATTCCCATTTTTTTTTTAGAGAGAGCTATTTTTTAACACCTATCTTTCTTTTCCTTTCTTTGCAAGGAATGATGCTATATACTACATGAGAAATCTAGCATACGAGATGAGTTCACTTGGGGATTCTTTACTGCCCCGGTCTCTTGAGTTCTGTTCCTTGGTGATGACGTCATCTTCAAATTGGAATGAGCAATGATCACCAACGGGGTTCGAGAAATAATTATACAGGCTCGATTGGGCTGTGCAATGGATGTAGTGTATAGGATAGAGAAATGAATGCTCTTCATCATCCTAAAGCACTTGAGTTAAAGTTCAAGTAAAATGCAAAGCAAGACCCGAAGATTGATGCTAGTCTGAGCAAGAGGATTTCTGACCATTTACCTCACGTCGCTGCTGGAATCACCTCGTCTTACCCCAATGTGGGGTGGTTCTTGACAGGGTTGAGAAAATGAAACCGCCGCTCAAAGAGATTTGCAATGGACACTTGTAGTGTTTGGATAGAGAACTGAATGCCTCTGTCACTTCGGCTATCGTACCTTTTGCGAGAAAACCCATTGCCTTGGAGAATGCGGAATCTGTCTTCCACTCAACTCACTGTGGATTAAATATAGGACGTATGTGGAAATGGCTTGCCTTTCATCATCCTGTCATGCCTCATTCTGTACATTCGATGCATCGTGTACAGTTTATATCCCAAGTCAAAATTAACAATTGAACGTGCAGAACGGTCATGCATAAATCATGGAATGTGTAAACATCATGCGAATATGGTAATACAATGTACAAGTATGGAAATTGCCCCTGGCTGTGTGGGCGAATCAAACACGTTGGGGGCCTCTTCTCCGAGTCGAGGAGTAGCTTGTTTCTGGTTTTACCTCTTTTCGATCCAAGGTTCGCCATTGATTTCCCCTATTTCATCAGACAGATCGCATCAGGCGATCATAATTTGGCTCCTTGGGGCTGTTTTCTTTGACGTATCAAATGTTAGTTTAACATTTCCTGTAAAAAGAAAGGAGACATGTTAGCCAGTATCAGAAATGATGAACTGGACACGATATTGAGCTACCCTTGAGTGCTTCGCGCAACTCCTTTACCAGTTTTACCACTCGGGATTTTCTCCGTGGGTATGTCAAGTTTAGACATTTCCTGTCAAACAATGGAGGAGAAGACGTATTAGTCAGTATTAGAAATGATGAATTGGATACGATAACGATTTACCCTTTATTTTGAATGCCTCGCACGATCCCCTTATCAGGTTCACTGGATTGAGTTCCCTTCAACTTTCGTGGGCCACTTCACCATTAGGGCCAAGATCGTGACAAAATACTGACCTTGGTATTGCTCGTCGAGTATTCCTGTTTCTTTCTGCAAAAAGAAATGCGAGAAAAAGTTATTTTATTTATTTACAATACTTACAATATTTCCATCATCGAGGATCGAACTCGGGACGTCTCGGACCACTGTCATTCCCCATGCCATCTGGTCCACAAGACCGCAGGCGCTCATGGAGGTTCCTTTTAAGAGTCAATCCTTGAGATGACACGGTGTTGTTGTATTGTACTGGGTAATTCCAGGTCACTGTATTTTTCGGGGCGGTTTACAAACCCTATTAAGAATGGAATAATTCAGAACACGAGACGAGTATGAGCAAATTAGAACGATACAGAATTACCCTTCTTTGAGATTGTTTGGGTCTTTCGTTCACATATTCCTCATTTGAAGCCGTCCATTCTGTGGCGATGTCCACGAATCTATTTGCCCAAAGTTTCGATTAATCGGGGAATTTCGTTTTTGGGTCAATTTGCAAATTCCTGTAAACAGAAGGGATCTAATTTAGAATCGGGACAATTTGAGGGTAAATTGAAACGATACTGCTTTACCCTTTTAGTTCGCGCGACTTTTTACTCGCAATAAATTCACTACGAGTTTGGTGTGGTAGCAGACTCGAGCATTTAATAGGAGAACAGGAAATTGCTGCTTCTTGTTTTTGCGTTCATTCTGAACATCAATAAAAGTAGAAAACATCACATGCAAGGAAATGAAGCATCTGCATTCGTTCAAGATCGATTTTGCTCCCTCAGCAGGCTCTCCCATGATCAGCTGGCTTCATTCTGGACCAGGTATGCATCGGCAATGTTGAAGGACCCATGATCTCAGCTTCGAAATACAGATTCCCTGTGCATATTACAGTCCTCGTGCTTCATTAACATTAAACTGGTTGATCATGGCGGTGAGTTCATCGTCAATGCCGTTTTCCTGGTGGTGATACATCTCCCCTTCCCCATGAGGTATTGATGTCGATCCAGTAGCATTAGTCTTTTTGTACCCTGCTCCAACAGAACTCGATTCTGTTATAAATTGGTCTAACTCGCTTCTCAAACACGCATTTTCAATCCTCAGATCATGCATTTCATCAAAGGCGAGGAGGAGGCTGTTGCAGTTAGGGCAGGTGGCGGAGTCAAAAGCCTCTTTATACATCTTGTTTTCCGCTCGGAGGTTTTCATTTTCAACTCTTAGAAACTCGGCTTCGTTGTGCTCATGTCGAGTCTTCATTCGGGTTCGCCTATTTTGAAACCAGAACTTGATTTGTGAAGGGTCAAGTCCTAGCTCTTGACTTAGTTCCATTTTCTGTTTGCCGTCTGGCATAGGACATGTTCTGAAGAAATCCTCAAGCCTTTGTACTTGCTCCTTAGTATGGCGATGGTAACGCTTCTTTTGACCCTTACCGTTGTTGTCCTTATCTTTACTGAGATCTTGGACGTCGTCGGCGGAAGGGCCAGGCTCCATAGGCTCGATCCCAAACATGGTTTCGAACTCTTCCTCTCCCATATTCAGCAGGCAACGATAGCTCTCGGAAGTATTGGATTGAGACATCTTCGATTTGGTCGATGATTTCTCAAGGTTTACTATATCTTTCTGTATTTTCACTCTCTCTGAACCGTGTATGCTTTAAAACTCTCTTCAACGTATGAATAAAGATTATCAGGAGGATGTCTCTTTTAAAATTTGGCGTTGGTTTAACATATGTATCGCTTCTCCCGAGATTTCTGTCTTTCTCAACCTTTCCTGCGTGTTTCTTGCTTGGCTCGTCTTTCCTCATCTCTTCATAGTGGTAGGGTCCCTATCAACGTCTCTACCGTCGATTTCCTGGCGTGTTCTCCTATAAAAACGAATCCCATTTTCCTTATCTCCCACCTAAGTCACATTTCTTTCTTCTTTTTCAAAGTTGTGTCATCCCGTCAAACTTTTGGCAGAGATGTCGGATTTGCTTGGCTCGAGATTGGAGACGAGTAGCAGATGTGATACTGATAGGGAATGGTAGACAGGAAAATCTGGCCAGTAGAGATTTTCACTGCAAAAATGAAAGGGAATGCGGCAGTATATGTTCTTCATATTCTAGAAAAATTGGAACGATATTGTTTCACCCTTGTATGTACTTCCATTGAATTTGAATTGAGGAAGTTCCTTCATTTGGATTAGATTGGATTGTATGTGCCGAGTTGCCCTTCACTTTGAGCTTTCCACATAAGTGCTTTGCTTAGTTGGGCCTTGTTTTCTTTCGGGTTGCTTTGGACCATCATCATTTTTTTATGCCATCAGGTCCGTGGACCGGAGGGCTCCTTTAATTTAAAGGTTACCTTCAAGGCAAATGAGTCCTATCGCATTCCATTGGGTCATTTCATTTTGCGACACTCTTGAGGCAATTTGCAATCCCCTGGGCTTTTCACTTGAAATTTCCCTACGTGAGGCCATTCAACATTTCTCATTATGGCAGTCAGCGACGTTGCCACAAATTGATCCGCCCTGAGTCTAGCATAAAAAGGGATTCACGCATTCGACGGGATAAAAAATAAATTACCCTATGCCCCTGAATTAAATCTAGACACCTAGAAAGCTGGAAATATCACACGCAGGGGAATTAAGCATGAAGTGAAAGGTGCACTTGTTCAAGGTCAGTTCTGCCTCTCCTGCGGCTCTTCGATAATCAGCTAGTCTCGTGCTGGTTCAGGCATGGATGACCGATGTTTGAGAGTCCCTAATCACTGGCTTCCGATCATGGCTTCGGATGTCTGTCAACCTTAAACTGGTTGACCAGGGCAGTAAGCTCATCATCTGGGTAATCTCTTGAACCTTCCAGCAACTGATGCTCGAATTGGGCATTATTGTTGGCAAATGCTGGCGGTAGATTTCTCATTCTGTCCTCGCCATGAGCAATTTGACTTCTCGAGCTGAAGTCTTCATCATTACTCCAGAAAGTGTGGGGATCACAAACTGTCCTGCTGCCAAGAACTCCTTCCATTCGAGGATTAGAGAAATAGAAGTGCTTAGGATAATTTCCTGTCTGATTCTCTGGCTGCGCAGGCGCGCTAATCATGGGATGAATTCTAGCCACGGGTTGATGCTCAAACCAAGGAGTCTGAATACACTGCCCCTGCGGTCTATACTCTTGAAGAGCATTAGGGTGATTCTGGGGGATACTTTGATTAACGCCTGGGGGATTGATGGCATGGCTACTGGCTTGGTTGATGATGGGAAGTGGCTCGCCCCATGCTAACCTGTGGAACTTATGGTGGCGAGGAGACTCGACGTTCAGGCTTGGATCGGTCCCGCCTTGGTTTTCTTGATTCTGAGCTGCATTGTGTTCTCTCACCCTTTTTCTGTACTTCTGAAGATGACTCGAAACATTTGCTTTAGTGAGTCCCTCTACCTTCATAATTTCCAGTATATGTTGCGGCCGTGCCGAATCGATTCCTAGCTGCTGAACTGCATTAACAAACATACGATGCAGCTCGGGAGACCAACTCATCTTCTTTCTCCAGTTGCTTGGAACAAAATTGCAGGCTTGATGCTTGTTCTCATGGTCGTGCAATTGATTCCTTACCACGTGCTGCCATATCTTTTGAAGCATCTGAACCCTCACTGGTTTTGTTACGACGTCTTGGGCCCCGTTTAAGACAGCCTTCATTATGGCTTGCTGATCATCGCTTGCCGATATTACGAGGACTGGCATGTTTAATTTAGAATTGATGACTTCCAAGAGAGTGAAAACATTCATGTCAATCCCTACCATGGCGGTGAGGACGATATCAAACTGGTTACTACTCCTCTTTAATATCTCTACGGCCTCTGTCGCCTTTGCTTGAGCTACAACCTTATACCGGCATTTTCTTAATACGGTAATAAGGATTGACAGAGAGACTGGATTACCGTCAATGGCCATGACCAGTAGACCCTCAGAGTAAGGAACTTCATCAGCTTCGACCAGGGTTGAACATGCGCCCGTTTCCCTAATGCTCGACATATTTCTGGATCTAGGACTGCCGATTCGAGACCGCCTCAGGATGTCTTCTCGGACTTGAGGGATCACGGGATCGTTGATGGCTTCTCGTAACAGGCTTTGAAAGGCAATGCTTTGATGGTGAAGGTTTTGAATTCTTCTCCCACGAGAACTCCTTCCTCTCTATCTTTCTCCTGCGAGTTCGTGCAGATGAACCCTCACTATCAAATGAGGACAAATTCTCTCTCTGGCAATAGCAACGACTTCCCCCTTCACGGGCAGTGCTATTAGATTTACCGAGGGGAAAATCTGACATTCAGCTTTTGATTAAAGGGGATATCCTCGTTTATCGCTCAGTTTGTCTTCTTCTTTCTTTTCGCGGTAGAGGGCCCCTGTCAAGATTTCCACCGTCGATTTACTGGCGGGTCCTCCAATGAAGATGAGTAATATCTCTCTTTCTGCCGAAAATTTCTTTGTCCCCCACTCAGCTCGTCTTTTTGTTCTTTCTTTTTTTCAAAGCGGTGGAGTCCCGTCCAGCTTTTCCACAGAGACGTCAGGTTTGTTCGGCTCGAGGTTGCCACTTGACTGGAATTTGAGCCACCGGGGGTGTTGCCGACAGAGAATGGTAGATAGGAAAACCTATAAGGACTGTCCCTGTGAAATCAGTATTTAAATTGAAGCAGATTACCATCTTCGCATTCCGCTCATCTGCCTCACCTCTCTTCCCCTTTCTTTCGTATTCTGCTTTCAAAAATGGCCAATTCTCCTAACCACACCTTATCCGCCGAAGTCCTGGCTGGGTGGGAGAGACTCTACAATCTTCTTGGTAGAGGTTACGCTCATATAGCCAAAAACTCTACCGTTGAGGCTGAAATCCTCGGTTTATTCAGGACCGTGGACGCTGCTTCTGTTGAGGGTACCCGACTGGGAAAGGAGTATCGGAACTTCTCGACCCTCTTCATCAATTTTCTAGCTACCTATAACCGTGCTTATGAGACGGTCCTTGTGACCGCCGTCGTGAAAGCTCGTTACCGAGACCGGCACGAGCGTCTGGCAACAGTCACATTTGTGGCTGATAATCACAAAAAGGCCCTCAAGTTTGCCAACGATCAACTTTCGTGGCTGGTTCGTGAGAGGGGAAAGCTGGTGGACCGTCTGGCCTTGGTCCGAACTTACGCCGAACAGGAGCCAGGCAATATTGTGATGAGGTACAAATGCGGTTGGCTGCAGGAGAGACTTGATGACATTACGGCAGACATTGCTTTCGAGAGGGCGACGATTCCGGACCTGGAGTTTGCCGTTGAGCATTACGAGGCCACTATGGCCCAGGTTAAAGAGAAGTGCGATCGTCTCTTCTTTAGGCTCGCAGAGCTTGATCCCGAGAACGCCCGGTGCACCCAGAGCATCAACTCCATGGAGAGCCAGCTGAGCTCCTTTGTTTATTAGGGCTCAATTTGATTTCACTTTTCCTCCCCAGTGAGCTGTTGTAAGGTTTGTTGGTGAATGGAATGAAGAGAAAATTTCACATGTTTGTGCTTTTCTTTTTCCTGCCATTTCTTCGCCCATATAGCATGATAGGACGATTTACGGTACTGAAGACGTTGAGGCTTAACACTCTTCTTGGTGTTCTTGTTATTTGCTGCCGGCGATGATATCAAGGACATTGACGAAGGGTTCGGTGGCGGCCCCCACCGGCTACAGCGCCGTGAGTCAGTCGTGTGAATTATTGCAAATCGACCACTCGATCAGTGCTCCAATAAACAAACCAGGCTGCCTGTTGCGTGCCCCACTTTACTCCTGCCTATCTCTTTCGGCATCCACTTGAATGTATCGGTCGCCTGTAGCATTGGGAGAAATGATTGCAGGCCACGCTCGGTAATAAAATACTGGTCCTCCAAAATCTTCCATGTGTTTTGAATCCGAGGAAGGTAAAAAGGCAAGCCTTTGTTCAATTTAATCAGAAAGGCGTCACAAGGTCGGGTTCATAATCTTGCCCCATGGGTTCTGATTACACAGTCTCGGCTTTTTCAACAAAAATACATGAACCCTTCTAATACATTAAAAATGTCCCCAGGCCCGATCTGGATAAATTTACAGCCCCATCAAAATACAAAGCTTGTACATGTTGATTGATTTACACGTTTCTGACTTCGGAAGGATTAATTCCTTCGCTTGCCCCCAGTATTATCAGTTGAGGCATCGGTAATTATCCGTCCTATCGTATTCCTCAAGATTGTTCCTAGTGTATTGTTGAATCTAATTTTGCTTCCGCCTGGGGTACTTGCGATTCCCTGCAAAAGTAAAGGAAATAATGAGTATGTGATCCAATAGGGGTCGGTCCATGACAGGTGCCTAGAATCTTTCCCATCTGAGTATAACTTGTGGACAAAGGTGATGGTGTACATACAGTGACAAGATTCCATTTCAGAAGATTTCAGTTCGTCCACTTTTGACAACAAATTCGTGAAAATTCAACAAGTGTTCAAAATGACGCCCAAATTTACAGACACATGGCCAAGATGATTATGCACAACTTTCATGTTTTGAATTTATCCAAAAAATGTACAGATCAATACAGTTTAATGCATGTTTGGAGAAAATTTGTTCAGAAAGCTGATTTGTCCAGTTTCTGACTAATGAACGAAAGGCCCATAAAAAATGTGAGTTAAGGTCCAACATTTTCCAGGCCAATAGTTTAAAGTCCATTCTCCAACTTTCATGTTTTGATTTCTAGCAAAAAAGCTTGTTTAGCAGTGCTTATTAATGAAACAAGATGAGGCCAGAAAACTGCCAAAATTTCATACTGCTTTGCATTAGATCACAAATTCTGTATTAAATGGAAAACTGATTGGATTTATCTGAAAATTTTTGACGTGCAATATCAAAGTCCATTAGACATTTTTCATTCTTTGGTCGGGATCCAGAATTGAGTCGAAGAGGCTCGAAAAGTTCTCACGAGGAGGAGAGTCGATCAGTCAGAATGCTTTACATTTTTCACCCAAAAACATGAGTTTGGCCCAACTTCGTCCCAAGCAAATGAAGTCCATTGGTTCTGATTTTTTTATATGTTGAAAAATCATTATGTTGGCTACGACTTTCATTAAGGGTGTTTGCCCAAAATTTGACCATAGAATTTTTCAAAAATCGCGCAACACGGAAAGGTAAATCAGAACATGGGGAGAAATTCATTGCATTGCATTTCCTTAAAAAATTCGACCAATCTAACAATGTCATGGACCGACCCAAAATAGAATAAAATGCAAGATGAAGTTAGAGAACTTACTTTACCGTGAAAAATACCAATCACATAGACATGCACATGACTCGTGAGATAACCTTATTCTAACTACCTAAAGGCTCACAAATTGAAGCGAAAGACTTACGGCAAGGCGACAATCTCGCGCACATAATCAAGATTAGCCGTGATCCTCTACGACGTAATCAGGATTAGCCGGGTCTTCCCACTCCGGCTTCTCGAGCTAAAAATTAAAACCACCGCTTTGGTAATCTTACCAAGCCTGAGGCATAACTTTTGAAACTCATTTTTAAAAAGAAGTTCGGGATTGAATCTGGACTAACTTTCGACGTGATCTCACGGCAAACGCTAGAACCAAATCACAATACCATCCTAAAACTAGTGGCCCAGGTCCGACCACGGGACGTGTGTGATGTAGTGCTAAAGCGATTAATCATGCACAACAATTAAATGCAAACACCGCTTCAATAATTCAAAAATTAAATGACAAGTTTCACACACCAAACCTACAAAACAAAGGGTTAGCCAAACACTCCACCCCTTATAACTCCCGTTCTACAAAACCATTTAACACATAAGGATTAAAATTCAACCAATTGCCAAACCAAGTGAATTTTCATGAAATTTTTCTGGCCTAAGTCCTCCTTAAATTTCAAAAAATTCAAGTTAGTCCCCAGCGGAGTCGCCAAGCTGTCGCGACCTAAAAATCGGTTTCCCAATTTTTAAAATTAATGGATTACCATGTTAATTAAATTGAATTAACTAGCATAGCTCGAACTCTCCCGAGTTCTACCAAATCGTGACTTAGGCTCAATTTCATCAAAAGAAGGATTTATCTTGGAGTCGCCACTAATCATTTTGGGTAGGTTGATTAGACACCTAAATAAAGCATCGGGAGAAATACTTTATTCCTACGAACCAGAGATTAATGAGTTCGGGGACTTGATTACGCTAATTTTTCAATTAACGCCCTTTCGGTACCAATTTCATGAAAATGTTCAACTTGGCAATTTTGATAAATTTTCACTTGAGGTTCAAAGGTGCAATTTTTTTGGGTTTTCTTTTTATGATTTTTTTAGATTTTTTCGATGTATTATAAAGAATGCAAAATCACCTAAAGCAAACGAAGATGTGAAGAGAGAGCAGGTAAAGTAAAACTACCCTAAGGACAGTGAAAATAAAACCCGCAACTCGTCGGGTGAATAATTACAGACCAATTAAATAAAACCTGAGACATGATCGGGAATACAACAAAAATGGACCGGAATGGACATCGGTCAAACACCGGTCGCCAAGCCTCGTGGGTCGGGAGTATAACAAAACAGACCGGAATGGACATCGGTCATCCTCCAGTCTTCAAAGCATCGGGCCGAAAGCCAAATGAAAATAATAAACTTATCCAATCGAACATGCACAATCACCAATGAGTTAAGACAATTCAAAAACTCAAAGAAATTTTAACACGTGCTGATTAAACTTCATTGAGACCATTTTTTACATTTTCCAATGCATTAACACAAAAAATATGAATTAAATCATACTGTCCATGAACATTCTTAGGGAGAAAGCAGTAACCATAAAATACAAAAGAAATAATGAAATGTATGCAAAAATTCTGAGATTTTTTTATGTGGATGGGAAAATGTGTCGTTGACAACTTTCATGTTTTACATTCTTACTGAAGAGACACTCATTTTCGTGTAGAAAATGATCTTTCATGAGAGCTCAGCAGCAAACAAACAAATTTCACAGAACAGACATACTTCAGGATTAAGCTCAAATGGACACTCAAATCTCAAAATTAATGCACCAAACTTTGCAGTCTACTAAACAAGACCCCAATGAACAACTTTCAGTTTTTGTGAAGTTTCAAAAGAAGACTCTAAACATGAGATAACTACGAATCAATATGACCACGCACAGAAAAACACTCAGACTCAAGGACGCCAACAGAATTGCATGATTTCATTAAATGCATTAAAAATATGAAACGTGCATGAATATTTTTGTATTTTTTATATGTTATGCATTAAGATCTTATGAACAAATGTCATGAAGAGGTCTTTATGAAACGAAGTCTAGAATAACCCATGGAAAATCATTTAGCATGAAAGGTCAGATCATAAAAATTCCATCTGAGGTTCTGATCACCATATTTCCAGATTTCTGCTCTCCATTTCGGGACCCTTTTGACATAGCAAACGACGTCCAATTTCACGCCATAATATATCAAATCGAAGATCTCGAAGTCATCTACGAATGTTCAGTATATTTGTTTTCGAGATTTCGTCATCTAAACACGAAAAATTGAGTTACCAGATAATTGCACATGCTGATGCGCCTAGACCTCGTTGGAGATGAATCCGTCGCGTCGCCAAGGCTTGTTCCACGGCGGCGAATTTTTCTCTCTCAAAATTTTTTTTCTTGAAATCTCTCCAAATTTTTTTTCAATCTCCAAAGTCTTCCTAATTTCTCTCTAATCTCTCCCAAAAGTCCCCCCTTCAAGACTCTCATTCTTTCTCCTTTTATAGCCTACTCCCCCATCTTCCTTTCTCTATCTTCATCTATCATTCTAATTTTTCCACTAACTTCATCTTCCCTTCTAATTCCACCATCTTCCCTTCTTTATCTCCATCTTCCCTTCTAATTCACCATCTTCCCTTCTAATTTTACCATCTTCCATTCTCCATCTTTCCTTCTAATTTCTCCATCTTCCCTTCTATCTCTCCCCTTCTCCATCTTCCCTTCTATATCTCCCCTTCTCCATCTTCCTTTCTAATTTCTTCACTATCCCTAAAATTTTATGTATTTGCAATTCAGCCCCCGAAGTTTTATGTATTTGTAATTCAGCCCTTGAAGTTTTATGTATTTGCAATTTAGTCCCTGTGGAAAAATTTCTTTTAAGTTCAAAACTTCATAAGCCTTTCGGCACACCTCCCTCACGCTCAATCCAATCGTTTGTCAATTTAAGCTCAAATCCTCCGTCGTTAGCCATAATAAAATGCATGACCGACAAAAAAATTAAATATGCAATGCATGAAAAAATTAATTTTTGGTGAGAACAAATTCTCGTTTTTTTATGTACTTGAATGAATTTTAAAAAGTCAAAATTTAGGTGTCAACAAACTTTCGACTCTCTTATTATTCCGAAAGATTGTAACACTTAAATACATACTCCAAAACAAATCTTTATCCTAAGATTCTAATCAAAACAGAATATTTGAATAATAAAACAGGAAACTATCTAGTAGATTCAAATCTTAACAAAATCTAATCAAATCTCAAAGATAGAATTGCTAAAAACAAAATATTCTGCAGCCTTGATACACAACATTCTCCTCCTGAATCAAGTGCTGCACATTCCCAGCTTTGCTCTTAAAACTTCAAATCGACTAACGTTGAATGACTTCGTGAATATATCTGCAAGTTGTTCTTCTGAACTGCAGTATACCAACTTTACTTCTCCAGCCTTCTGCACCTCTCTCAGAAAATAATATTTGATCTTGAAATGCTTTGTTTTTCCGTGAAATACAGGATTATGTGAAATTGCCAATGCAGCTTGATTATCTACAAACACTTCAATGCCTTCTTCTTGCTTCAGATGCAGATCATCCATCAACTTCTTCAACCATAATGCTTGATTTACAGCTGCAGTAGCTGCAATAAACTCAGCTTCTGCAGTTGATTGAGCTACTATTTCCTGTTTCTTTGAACTCCAGGAAAAACATGCCGAACCAAATGTGAAACAATAACCTGAAGTGCTTTTCATATCATCCATTGAACCTGCCCAGTCACTATCTGAATACCCCTGCAACTTAAACTCTTGGACTTTACAGAATTTAATCCCATATGAAAGAGTACCCTTTAAGTATCTCAACACCCTCTTTGCTGCTACCATATGTAACTTACTTGCACAATCAAGAAATCTAGACAAGACACTTACAGGAAACATGATGTCCGGTCTAGTTGCCGTGAGATACATAAGACAGTCAATCAAACTTATGTAAACTCTTTCATCTGCAGGTTCTGAACCATCATCCTTTTGAAGCTTTTCCTTCTGAACCATTGGAGTACTCACACTCTTGCACTCCTCCATGTTAAATCTCTTCAGAATCTCCTTCGAATACTTCTTCTGAAATATAAAAACTTTATTCTGAGTCTGACTAATTTCCATCCCCAGAAAATATGACATCTCACCAAGATCTATCATCTCAAACATTTTCATCATCTCCTGCTTAAATGCAGTAATCTGAGCACTCTTACTTCCTATTACTAGCAAATCATCCACATAAAGTGATACTACCACCAAGTCAAGTGCTAATTTCTTGACATATAGAGTGGATTCACTTAGACTTTTCTCAAAACCCAAGTTCAGCAAGTGCTCATCAATCTTACTGTACTAAGCTCTAGGAGCTTGTTTCAAGCCATAGAGAGCTTTTTTCAGCAAATAAACCTTCTCATCCTGGCCTGGTGCGACAAAACCTTCTAGTTGCTCAACATAAATCTCCTCCTGCAATACACCATTCAAAAAAGCAGATTTTACATCTAACTGATATACTTTCCATTCTTGTTGAGCTGCCATGGCAAGAGTCATTCTGATTGTATCCATTCTTGCCACTGGTGCAAAGGTTTCAGAGAAATCAACTCCCCAAACCTGTGCATATCCTTTCACAACCAATCTGGCCTTGTACTTATGCACTGAGCCATCAGAATTTAGTTTGGTTCTGAAGACCCATTTTACACCAATCACCTTCCTGTCTTCAGGCCTCTCTACTAACTCCCATGTTTGGTTCTTTTCAATCATAGCCAACTCTTCATTCATTGCAATCAACCACTTCTGATCACTTTTAGCTTCCTCATAACTCGAAGGTTCCAAAACAGCCACACTACACCTCTGATATATATCAGTCAGAGTTCTGGTCCCTCTAACTGGAACATCATCCTCCAGCTCGTCAGGTTCCAGAGATACCTTCTTCTGCTTGTCTTGTGACTCTTCTGTCCAGTCCCATTGTTCATCTTCAAAGAACTGAACATCTCTACTAGTAATCACCTTCCCTGTATGTGGTTGATAGATTCTGTAGGCTTTTGATATTGAACAATAGCCAATAAAGATTCCAGATTCAGCTTTCTCTCCCAGCTTGTCTCTTTTGACCTGTGGGATATGAGAAAAACACAAACAACTAAACACTTTTAGATTTCGTAATATTGGCTTGGCACCAAACCAAGCTTCAAAGGGTGTCTTCTTCTCCAATGCCCTTGTAGACAGTCTGTTCAGAAGAAAGACTGCTGTGTTTGCTACTTCTGCCCAAAACTCTTTTGGCAGATTCTTCTCATGTAACAGACATCTAGTCATCTCCATGATGGTTCTATTCTTCCTTTCACTGACTCCATTTTGTTGTGGAAAGTAAGGAGCAGTAAGTTGATGCTCAATACCAGCTTCTTCACAGAAAGAGTTAAACCTCTGTGAAGTGTATTCTGTTCCATTGTCAGATCTGATGACCTGAATCTTGCATCCACTTTGGTTCTCAACCCATCTCTTAAACTTCAGAAACACCTCAGCAACTTCTGACTTTTGCTTCATGAAGTAAATCCAGCACATTCTAGTATAATCATCAATGAAGATAATGAAATACCTGCTGCCATTTAGTGAAGGAGTCACATGTGGACCACAGAGGTCTGTATGGATCAGCTGTAGCTTCTTTGTGGCTCTCCAAGTTGATTCTTTGAATGAAAGTCTCGTCTGCTTGCCCAACAAACAAGACTTGCACCTTGTGATCTCCTCCTCCATACTCGGTAACCCAGTTGCCATCTCATTCCTCTGCATAAACTGCAACCCTTTATGATGAAAGTGACCCAACCTCTTGTGCCATAACTCTGAATCACTAGCTTGACACTTGAATGCCACTTGCTCCTTCTCGAGAGGATTCAGAGAGAAACTCTTCTTCTGCATTTTGATTCTGAACAGCTTCTGTCCATCCGAATCAAATATCAAACACTCTCCTTCTTCAACTACCACCTTAAATCCCTTTTCTACTAACTGACCGACACTTAGCAAGTTCTGATCAATCTCAGGGACATACATTACATCATAAACAAACTTTGTTCCAGCACAACTCTCCATTGCTACATTTCCTTTACCTTTCACTTCTAAATACTCACCATTCCCAATCCTCACTCTTGACTTCAAAGACTTGTCAAGATCAGTGAACAACTTCTCATCACTTGTCATATGGTTTGTACAACCACTATCAACAAGCCAACTATCACATGGAGTACTAGAAGAGAAACAAGAAGCAACAAAAAGTTGATCTGCCTCTTGTTGAACTGCAGCGTGTGCTTCACCTTGATGTTGATCTCCTTTCTCTTTGCAGAACTTCTCAATGTGCCCAAGCATCTTACATCTGGTCTCTTCCAACACCTAAAGTGTGGATGATTCTGTTTTCCACAATGTTTACACGAAGAATACCTTCCCCAATTGTTCTTTGAATTAGCAGCATTGTTCTCTCTCGTAGTAACTTCTGAACCACTACCACTATTCCACTTCTTCCCTTTCCACTTCTTGTCTTTCTCTCTAACATTCTGCTGTACCTTGGCCTGTAGAGCTCCTTCGGCACTACCTTCTAGCCTCATTAACCTCCTCTGCTCTTGCGTTTGCAAAGCACTTAGCAATTCGGCAAATCGAATCTGAGACAAATCCCTGGTATTTTCCAACAAGGCAATTGTTGCCTCAAACCTTTCGGGCAAAGAAACAAGGATTTTCTGCACTAACATATTGTCAGAGAGATCAGTGCTTAGAACTCTTGCCTGATTTGCTATATTTATCAATTTATCAGAATACTCCTTAATTGTCTCAGACTCCTTCATCTGAAGTCTCTCGAATTCTCTGATCAGATTCAGTCCCTTCATGCTTCTGATCCTTTCATCTCCTTGATACTCGGCTTTAAGGAAATCCCAGATAGCTTTTGCTGATTCGCAAACCATAATTCTACTGAAGATGGCAGGTGAGACAGCGGCATATAAACAAGACTTCGCCTTTGCTTTCCTTGTAACCCTCTCCTTGTGATACTTAATTTGATTTATGGTTGCGTTGTCAAGAAGGGGAGCAACTTCATAATCTTCTTCTATTGCTTCCCAAAAATCACAACCCTCTAGATAAGCTTGCATCCTCACTGACCAGGCTTGATAATTTTCTCCATCAAACATTGGTGGAGCCATAGCTGAAAAACCACTCGATCCAGCCTCCATCTTGCCTTCGTCTTCTTTGGATACAAACACACTCTCAATCAATCTCACAAGTCACTCACAGCACAGCCCCTTAAGATCAAGAGAGCTCCGATACCAATTGTTGCGTTTTGGAGGATTCAAAAGGACGTTAGAAGCAGAATTGTTGCTTCTGAAGGATTCAGAAGCACGTCAGAAGCAGTTCTGTTTCTGCTTCTGAATTGTTTTGAAGGACATTCAGATGCACAAAACAGAGCAGAATGTAATCCAAGAGAAAGATCGTATTGAAGAGAAACTTTCGACTCTCTTATTATTCCGAAAGATTGTAACACTTAAATACATACTCCAAAACAAATCTTTATCCTAAGATTCTAATCAAAACAAAATATTTGAATAATAAAACAGGAAACTATCTAGTAGATTCAAATCTTAACAAAATCTAATCAAATCTCAAAGATAGAATTGCTAAAAACAAAATATTCTGCAGCTTTGATACACAACAGGCCCCCCGAAAAATGGCTCCTTTAAGCCCAATATCGATGGATCCATCCTTAAGGAAGAATTGAAAGGAGCCATGGCCAGTGTGTGTCAAGACTCGAGAGGAATTGTGGTCGTGGGGTTCGCAAAAACTGTCCTTTCTTCCTCGGCGAAGAGCGTGGAAGCCCCAGCTTTAAGAGAAGGTTTCTCTCTCCTAGAAGCTTACTTTGATCTAAAGGGTGAAGCCGATCTGCACGTGGGAGTGGAAACTGATAGCTTATCCATCTGTAGATACGTAGCCGGTGACAATCAAAGCCCATGGTGCTTGCGAAATGTGGTTGGAGATTGCGTGGACCTATCCTTAATACTAATAATGCGTTTGTTGTAGGAAACTGTAACAGCGAGCGAATCATTTTCGATCGTCTTGATGTAATAATGCCTGGTTAGTTTTCGTCGCTTATTGGGCCTAGGATTTTAGCCCATTTATCCTTTCAGCACATCCTTTATATATGTCTCCCCTCATTTTTATGTAGCAAGGGAGATAATTACCAAAGGAAGTCATAAATCTGCTATAATTATATTAATCATGAATATTTTTTTTTTTCAATTTAGTCCTAATCCTTGTATTTGCGCCACTGAAGTCCATTTGGCCGGTGGTGCTGACATGAATTTTTTTAAATAATATTTTGAACTATTTTTGAATTTTTTATTTTTTTCTTTTCTTTAATTTTTTTTTCCTCGAACGCTAGTGCCAGCAAGGGCCACGACTCCCTTGCCTGGTGCTAGTGAGAGTGTCCCGGCCCTTGCGCCGAACGGTTGGTCGAAAAAGAAAAAACTAAAAAGGAAAGAAAAAGGAAAAATCATTAAAAAAAACTAAAATATTATTAAAATATTATTTAAGAAAATTCACGTCAGTATCGGCTAGCCAAGTGGATTGAATTAACACAAACGTAAAAGATTTAGAATTGAATTGAAAAAAAAGCTTAGAATTGAATCAACATAATTACAATATGTTTAAGACCTTTTCGGCAATTTTACCTTGAAAAGGACGAATTGGTGATTAAATTTGGTTCGTCGTGGATCGAGTGATTTAAGCTACGGGACTCGAGGTTCACACATCGGACGGTTTACACCTTCTCGGTCCATACTAGATCAAGTCTAGACTCTCGACAAGACGGACGCCGCGAAGGAAAATGCTGACGCCGCATTGGATGTCGAATGTCGTGGGCCGAGTTCTTTGTTTGATTATCCAACTCTCACATTAGGCTTGTCTCAGCCCAAACAGTTAGCGGCCCATAACTACATTTGTGGTTCTGAACTCGAAATGGTCTTCTCTCTTCAAGAATTGACTCGGGGATTTCTCCACGAGATGAATGTCGCGGATCATCTTTGCTTTACGACTACGAAAAATGACCCGATCGATCACCGCAAGCTATGACCAAGTTAAAACTTTCAGATATTTCTAATTCCTTGTTTGGAGGTGCGGATCCTCATGTTGGAAACTGCGAAATTTGAGCCTAAAAAGCAAAATCATTGACCAAGTTTCCTCCATCGTATTACTTATATTGAGGTGTAGCTCATACTCCCCATCAATAAAAAAGCACAAGAGTCCCATATTATTTTATTGGCAATTCGGCTTAGGCTCATGAATAGCTACTATTATATATTATCTTTTTCTTTTGTAATTAAACGATGTAACAATAAGTGCGAATTATAATGAAATCATCTATTGAATGTAATCATTGTTTAAAGGTAAACTAGAATAAAATCTTGAGTGTCAATTTTTCCTTCTTGCTTCTACGCTTCACTTTATTATGATTGCGTGCTGAATTCTAACGGCTTGGAAGTTCACTTATATGAAAATTTTGACATGGCTTGTCCACTTCATGATTCATAAGCTCCCATATACATAGCATTAACCGTGAAGGGGACCATAAGATCTTCCTAGTTAGTACTAGGTCGATAACGTCATACGACTACCCAGGCAGGCTATGGAAATAGAGGGAAAAAAAAACAACCTCCCAGCCATTTTTTTTTTTGGGGTCAAAAAATGTTTAGGCTCGAATCGACGAAAGATAAAAAGATTTAAGACTGAATCGGCGAATTTGAAAGGTTTAGGATTGAATTGGCGAAAGTGCAAAAGATTTTTGATTTTTTTGACAATTTTCTCCGATTCCTGAACTTTGATTCAAGGTACGATGTTGTCCTAAACATTTTATTTGAATGAAAATGTTTAAAAGCTCATGCACTGTATTGAATAAATTATTAGTTCATAAACGACATTACACGTTAAATCAAAATTCAGAGAATATACTGAACAAACTAAAAGATTTTGGAATTTATTGCACATTAGACTAAAGTTACGGAATTATATATGTAATTTTCTCGGTTTAAAAAAACACGCGACGCTTTTAATGGGATGGGAGGAAAAGTTCGCAAGTGCTCAGATCCGGCAGCGGTCCGACTCAAACTTCCTTTTGTTTTCATCTTCGCTCCAACTTGTCTCCGCAGCCGTCGATTGCTTCTCGTTGCTCAAAGTCAAGGTCTGCTTCTGCATATTTGCCGCAACCTTGGTGCACTTTTCCGTTGCTCTTTTCTTATTCCTGTCCAAGGTCTGTCTCAAGCTAAAACGAAAAGAAATAGACTCCCGTTTACATACTTGGGGCATCACTTGGATCGGCAAAGCTGAGTGTGTTCGGAAAATGAATTTGATAGGGAGGGCAATTTGAAAATTCAGGGATGACATTGCACATAAAACTAAAATTCATGGACTACACTGAACAAATTTAACGTTCATGGACCACATTACACATCGTGCCAATGTTCAGGAACCATATGCGTCTTTTATCCAAGAAAAAGGAGGATTTATTATATCGAAACATCGACGGCTGATCCCAATACACGTGAGAATTCGACGATTCGACTATGCAAATCGAGGTAAGCTTGTGTCGGTCCATTTGGTCCAACATGTTCGAATATTTACGTATTGAACCACGCATCTCATAACTTAAGTTCCTAAAAGAATCAATAGCGGTCCCAAAGAATCTCGCATGGTATTGGTGCCGGAGAGAATCAGTCTGAGGGGCCTTCGCTGCCCAATTCGAAGCGTGATTGGCACTCCTGAGACAAATGGGCCATGCTCTGCTTGCGATCTTCTATAACTGAACCCAGACTCCATGGGCATTCTGCTAGGCCTGATAAGCAGTCCGATTCCATCACCACCTGCAGATCATTAGCACTACCGCACAGCACAGCTAGGGCCGCCGCAACCATGGCCGATGGAGCACGGACTTTCTTGGCGAAACCGGCCACGAGAAGCCCGCGCTCGTCCCTGCAGACTCCAGCTACCGTTTCTTTTCTCGCTCATCAGCGTGGGATTGGGAAATGTTTACGAGTTTGGACGTTTTGATGTTGCTGTTGAACCAGAATGCTGGTTTCTTGATGATGGTGGGGTTTTGATGGGGCAAATGCAGAATATAGTTTTTTTTTATGTTTTTTTTTTAATTTAGAGAATGTTCTTTAGTAGAAAATGGTATTCTTGATAATCCAACTTCAGAACCGGACGGTTCGATCGAGTTGTGATACTCACTCTAATGAGAAGGTGAAGAAGCATGTAAATTGGATATTCTAGAATGATCTCTACATGATTGTAAGCACGTATAATTTATTAATTGAAATTTCAATTAAGTTTTAATTATTTGACAGGAGATTTAATGGTGCGATTAAGGATATTACTTTGAAAAACTCATAATTTTCTTTGATTTTACGTGGAACTTAAATTTTGCTTTGAATTGATATTCATAATCAAGGCATGCGATTGATAATAAATAATTTTTTTTTTATATGATTAGGATCTAAATCGTATGAGGTATATTATACGACGTCGGAAATTTTGGCGACCGGACGCCAAAGACATGTAATTAGGACCTGATTATGTATATTTCAAAACATTCGGACTTGGTGGTAAATTTTCAAAATACTTTTGACTTTGTAAGAATTTTGGAACTCGTAATCTCCCTCATAAACCCGAAATCAGTCACTTGTCCCGCTCGTCAATCTCACTTCCTAGCCCACCTCGGCGCACCACGTCCACTGCGGTAAGCACACCGCGCCAACTCGCTAACGTGCCTTTTTGAGCTCAAGGTCCATCTCTCTCTCTCTCTCTCTCTCTCTCTCGCTCGCTCTCTCGCCACCTCACCGTCGACTAAGGCTATTGCTGAAGCTCAAGGAGCGTCTCTTTCTTTCCGTGTTTCCTCATCCGTGCGATTGCGCCGTGCATGCCGCCCTCTCGCCCCTGCTGTCTTGATCTTATTGAACATTGCAGGTTCCATATACGTTCACTGTTGAGTCCAATCGGCTGTTTAGTTGCATGTGTTTTCCACGTTAGTCTTTGCCCTCTGAAAGCTTGATAAAGTGATCATCTCATCGCTGTGTCAGGGCGGACAGGGTGGTGCATTGCGGGACACTGCCTTATTCCGCGGAGACGAACGGGTTGCCCTGCCTTGCGTCCGGTGCGGGGCAATGGCGGGCAGTGGTTTGCCCTACAGGATGGGGCCGGGAAACGTAGTACCCAGCCCGCCCCACCCTGTGCACATCTCTACTTGGATTCCCTACTTAACCATACTTCCATTGGATTTGTTTGCAGTTACTTTTACTTTGTCAGTTCGCGAGATCATTCTGCTTATTCCCCTGTTGATCTTACCTGCAAACCTCTCTCTCTGGAGGATTTCTTTTTATCACTCTGGAGCGTCAAACAATGATGAGAGTGCCACAAATCTAGACGCCGTTTTTTTTTTATCCCCCTTTATATGGAGGTTATTGTTCTTAATTGCTACATTGTTGAGTGGCCAACTGCTGTTGGCTATAGGAGGTTGTAGGGTGTCCGAAGTTGAGTTAGTAATAGTTTTCAGATAGATATACATACGTCCTTGCCAACTGGCTGTAGTGTCTGGTGCTTTAAGTTTGAGTACGATTTCTTCAGTATAAAGAAAACGTGAGATATCATTTTTATTCCGAGTTGTTTAAAATGTACATCAACTGGAAGTTCAAAGCCGAAACTATTTGACAGGAACTGAGTAACAGTTCTTTGGTTATTCTGTGGGCAGTGATGGGCTCTGATGGAAGTAAAAGATCAGTGGCTCCTCGAACTCTCAGTGTCAGAAAGTTTGCAGAATCTAGAGCTTCTGAAGTTGAGAATCTACACTCCATCGTAGCCAACAGACTGAGCAATAATTTTCGCTCTCGAAGGAATAAGAGGAGGAGAACCACTGCACATGACAACCAACTAGCCAGCAGAAGGATTAGGAAGAGGCGAAAGGATTCACAGGTGGCTGGTGCTGATCTTAACCCTGCAGCTCCAGGAAAAGTTCCTCGACGTGTACGACGCAGAAATGAGCTGAAACAAAATCCCCAGAGTGGTTTCTGTACATCTGGGGATGGAACTAGGAGACTTAGAACTCATGTTTGGCATGTGAAGCGGTTTACTATGACCAAGTTGTGGGGCTTTTACCTTCCTCTCGGTTTGCAGGGCAGGTGATCAGGCTGTCTTTTAATCACCATTAGCATGACTTACACTTTTTTTAACGGATGAGAGCAATTGACAGGTTATGTGAAGCTTGGAGTTTTTTTCTCCCCTACAGGGTTCCGTCTACAGAAACTTGACTTTTTCCACCTTTTTAAACTAGTTTATTTATGGATGTGACTGGAATTTGAATCCATAGAATGACATGCATCAAGACTTTTCGAGATATTTACTTTTACTTTTGTGTTGTAGAGGGAGGGGTTCAAGAGCTCTCTTGAAGTGGTATAAAGAAGGGGTAGTCGTCCACGACGCTAGTTACCATTTTGCTGTCCAATTGGAGGGTCCACAGGTGGCATCTTATGTCCTTGAACTTGCATAATTTGTGTTATTATGTACATGTGAGCACATTTCTTGTTTATATTGTTACTTTTGTTAACTGATTTATATATTCCATATAAGAAAGAACTTCTTGCATTGAAGCTTTAGCGGCTTAAGCAAACTGATTATCATTTTAGCTTAGAACTGGACAGTCTCCTCTTTTGTTCAGTAATATCGCAATTAAACTTGTAATTACTTTCTATGGTTGCAGGATTCTTTGAATTCAGTGTTGGATAGAGTACTAGCTCCATCTCCGTCTGCTCATCCAATGGACATGTCTCAGTCAATTATTGCTGGTGTTACATATGGAAGGGCTATGGTACATAAGATCAATGGAAATCAAAGTAAACGAAGGATGAATTTGGATCCAACTGTTGTAACTTCTTAACTCCTGTCTTGCAGCTTCGTCATGTTGGAACACCTCTTTCCAAGCCAATTGCTCCAGTTATTTATATGTGGAGACATTTGGACCAGCATAATGCTGCTAAAGCTCAGCAGGATTGCACTTTAAATGGAGAGGGTGTACCTGAGAATATCGATGGCTCTGTTCCATTTCGTCCGCTATGGGTCTGGGTGCATGTATCCTCCTTTACTGAAGGATATGATGCTCTAAAGCATGCGTGTCAAAAGGAGGTATCACTTTCTTATAGTCCTTTCACTCAATTTATCAATGGAGTACATTAGGTCTATGGAATTTGTGGTAGAAAAATTGTCTATCCGCTTTTCCGACAGTCAAAGTAAAACTTATAGGTTGTAGTTCTGTTTCCAATTATTGCTGTGATTATTGAAACCCTAACCCCCCTTCTACTGAGAGAAAAGAAGAATATCAAATGGTAAAAAAGTATAAGAAAATCACACCATTTTCGACTTTTTATTTAGAGTGTTGTAATAACTACTTAATCCACTTGACTGGACTTCCTGCTCATTCTGTTAAATCTAGCATTTCAAAGATGATTAGTAAATCATTAAAATATTTGGCTCCTAGTAATTAATAGTGGCTGGTATGGCAATGATTCTCTACATCTCCTTCGTTTCCTTTCTCTCACTTCAGATGGATGAATTGGGTATTTGGATCCGTTGCTCTTCGCTTGAGGGTCATCTTACGAAGTTTGAAGTTATGGGATCAGGTACTTTTAAGCTTCTTCAGAAGATTTTACATCCAATAAAAAAGTGAGTTATGAAAGAGCATGATAATTCCAATTTTTTCCTAGTTGCTTATTTGAAGTTGGCTAAATGGTTCTAGTTGGTTGGGCAGTGTTTTACAAAGACCTTTTCAGTTGAAGAAGCATTCTTCTGTCGAGGCTAGTAAGGACGAAAAGAAGATGGAATGTGACTTGCTTCACAATGAGGACAGTTTTCCTTCTCGTACAATTATATCTCTTATGGTCGAGGATCCTTGGGAATACAAGGAATAAGAAGCTGTTAGTGATTCAAAAATGATAGCTATTAACACGGTTGATGAGGTTTTATCACATGTAACTGAAAAGCAGCCATCTATGCCACAACCTTTGGACAAAGGAGGATGTTTATTTCTATTGTCACAGGCGCATCATGATTTGTGGGATGCCGCTTCAGGTATAAGAACCCCAATTGAAGAGAATGTTCTTCACACGGAGAGGCATGAGAAGCGTATGGACTTCTTGTGCTTGGATAATTTTAATTCCGGGATGTCAAACTCTTTACATAGGTCACAGTCTTCAAGATCCTACCCTATAATGCTTCTAAGAAATGGGAGCGCAGATGACCATCTTAAAGGGTAATTAAATTTATCTCTTGTTGCCATGATAAGTTTCTGGCTTGTTGCTCTATAAGGCATCTCGATGAAAGGGATGCTTAACTGCAGAGATTCTTTCCGCGAAGGCTTGATCAGGATTTTCTTTTTGTTTTATTTGGAAATGTTCTTTGAGGAATCTGGACATCTTTTGCTCGCTTGAAAGTAGGTCACGCCTATCTGGGCACCTGTAACGTAAAGATGCAGGAGGAATGAAGATTTTCTACATTTTTATTCATCATTGGAGGGATTTTCTTGGAGAATTTGTCTAATCTTTTAGTCTGAATTGGAAAGGACTTTACTTTGTGCTTGGCTTATCTGATAATCATCCGATGAAAGAAATTATTAACAATTGGCTGGAGCTGCTCTGTAGCTATCTGTCATTTTCAACCTATTTAATCTTCTTTTTCCTTTTATCGTATCCTCAGCAGTAATGGTTATTGTTCACTCCCGATTATAGCGTTGAGTGTCAAGTCGTTTTATTTGTTGATTAGTCTATGCAAGAAAATAAGTCAGTAATGAGACAAGCCTCTGATCTGAATATCCAAGTTTAAGGACCTCCTTAGGAGATTGCAATGGGCTGTCTGTGTGTGCGTGTGATGATAATTTGCCGCTTCCATTTTTCCCCGACCCCATTTAGAACATTCTTCATATGAAAGATGAATTGATAATTTTCTTGTTCTTTTTAGATGGTCAATCATACTCCTCTTAAGTTGGGTCAAGGCCTTCTGGATTCCTTTTATTTCCAAGGGGGCTCATGCAATAGGTTTGAAGGAGAAGCACGGGATTGCAAACAATGTAAATTCTGAAGCATGAAATACATGATCTACTATGGTTGGTTGTTAAAAGTAGCATACAATTTCATTTGGCAGGCTTACCTGCCCTACTTTCCATGGGATTATCCTGATTGCAATGCATATACATCCCTTATGGCAATCGAAGCCGCTGCTTCTCATTCAAAAGCAGATCGCCGTCCTCCTGCAGTCAGAGCTCTAAAAGTTCCCATTCCACCTCCATGGAGTGCTCTTTGCCCTTTTGACATAGCATATACTGATGGGGTAGATACTCTGATCCCCAGTGAAAGAAGCACAAGCAACAGCAGTTCTGAATCAAGCTTGACAAATAAATCTGACCCAGCAACTGATGAAACTGACGATACCATGTCAAGTCAACCAGTAATCAAACAACGGTGAACGGAGATCAAGGAAGGCCGCAAGCTCCGCTCCGAATCTGTCATGTCCTGCAATCACAACCTTCTGAACCCCACGCGCAGGCGCGCGTCAAAAAGCCAATGAAAGCCTCTCTCACTGCCGTGCGCTCTTGGCAATGGCGACCATGGCGACCATGTAGCTGATCTTTCGGTTCACTTTCGGAAATTGTAGTGGTTTTTCCTTTTTGTTTCCGGCAACTTATTTTGATTTCTTTGGAAAAACGAATTCGTTGACAGCAAAACCCTCCTTCGTGCTTTTCTCATTTTTGAACGGTCTCATTTTTATTCAAAAAGGTTTCTTAGACTTAGTCAAAAGGAAATTTTTGCTTGAAACGTTCAAATAACGAACCGTGTGCTTAAAATAAATCCGCTCAAGTATTTTTCGAGATACAAAATACCAAATATTTAGAACTATAACTTATTTTATGCATTACTTCTTCTTTCAAGGTGTTTGCAAAGAGATAATTTCCGATACAACTTTTAATCTTGGATAAAATTCAATCGGTATAAGGATTAATATCATCAAAAGTCCTAAATCGGTACATTCGTACTGCATTTATCCTAAATTAATTCTTTCCGAAACAAAGACGCCCAAAGTGATACATCATGTCACGTTTTTCCCAAATTAGTGCCCCTATGCTACAATTACTCCAAATCCATTTTTATATCATAAAAAACTCAAACAGATGCAAATCTAACAATAAAATTTTATTGTAAACCAGCGCATCTATGCCGCTAGAGATGTCAATATGTTTTTTTTTTATTGAAAGGTGTCAATATGGATTCAAAACCCATATTTTAGCCCATATTGAATAAAATGGGTCAAATGTGGATTAATCAAATTTAATAAATGGATTATTAGCAGGTATGAATTTCAAGCCTAATTATATGTGGATTTTAAATGGGTTTTAGCTAAACAAACCCAACCCATTTACAATTCACTTAGCTGGATAATTTATTTATTTTTTTAAAAAAAAATTTCATAAGTAAAAAGAAGAAAAAACAAATATAAAATTAAGAAATATAAAATTTTTCAAAGAAGTAGAATGCCGTTGCTTGCCATCAACACTTGCCTCCATTCGCCATCGCCACTAGTCGCCTTCTCTAACCGTAGGATTTTGGAGGGAAAAAAATAGAAATAATTTTTTTTAAAGTAAATTTCTTTTTTTTTCCACTAGATGTGTATTGCATTATAGTGTTTTCATTAAATATAGAAGTGTTTAAGTAGTACAGTTCGAGTCGGGTATTCGTTAGATTTAGGGAGCGCATGACAACGTTTCTATTTCTCTGTTTTTGTTCCAAACCTATTCAAGAAATAGGTTTGGAACAGAAACTCGTTTGGCAATGCAGATCTATTTTTCTATTTCTGAAACAGAAATCTGTTCCAGAAACAAATTTTGGCCCAAAACTAGAAACAAAATTTTTTTATTTCTGGCAGAAATAAAAAAATTCTATTTCTGTTCCATAAATTATTTTTGAAACAGAATGGTTGTCATAAAATGGGCAGAACCATTTTTGACTTGATCCAAACCTAACCCAATTGAATCATTGGACGCTTTCGCATGCCACATCCATCTTTAAAAAAAAAATCAGATTTACCGGGATTTTTGGGTTAGAAGTGGCACGGTTATAATGTGCCACATGTGAACCTGTTTTTTTTGGGGGGGAGGGGGGTTGTTTGTTGTTTTGGGACATAAATACTAGTTTGAGGTGTGCATAGCAATAGTGTAACCTTTTGAGATTTTTTTTTTTGACATGTGAAATTAATTTAGGATAAATAGTTAATTTAGCTATTTTCCATCGTGTCAAAATGGTTCCTCTCTAGTGGACCGCTGCTCCGTTCCGTGCGTTTCAAGTTGCGACTTGCGAGTCAAACATACGGTGCCAAGAGGACTTCCAACTTTCCAATCCAATGTCTGGGGACATGCACATGGGGCGATGCTGCTGCGGTCGGAATCATTGACTAAGTGGTCAAAGCACGTGAAAGATCAGTTTCGTCTACGGTAGTAATAAATTGTTAGTCCTATGAAAAAAACGAATATGTTAATAAAAAAAAACTATTTTTTAACGGAGCTGGAAATCGTTGATAAGTTTCTCGAGCAGGCGAAAAGGTCTGTCTAGGCAGTGTCGTGCAAGTTGCGGTGAAGGGGATTGGAACCGGACATTCAAGTCCTCGGGGTCAAGGGGTCGGATTTAACCTCTTCTTATGCATGCCAAGTTATATATATATATATATGATTTCGGGTGCATTTGATTCGGCCACGGGGGAAGTCGTGGGAAAATGCAATTCCAATTTTGGTAAAGAATAATATATAAAGCAACTTTAAGTTAAATGATGTTCGACAAATTCTTCTTAGAAGACTTTGGTTCATATATATATATATATATATATATATTAGTTAAGAAAACTCAAACCCTTTTGTCGACTCTAGTGAAGAGCTCAGGCCGACGGCGAGGATTACGTGACCCAAGTGAGGGCAGTCTCGATCGTGGGACCTCAGCCGGGCCTCACTTGGGCTGTGCGAGCCAAGCGACCGTCACATGGGTTAGGGCCGGTTGGTGCATGTGACCTCGAGCAATCGTCACCCGGTTCAATCGATCTCGCCGGCCCTTCGCAACCAGATTTAGCCTCGTCGGCCGCCCTTGTCGAGAGTAGATGAATAGTAATGACTAGGGCAAAATCAAAACATAAAAAAAAAATTGGTGAGGGTTATTTTGAAGAAGAAAATTATTTTAACTTCAGAAATTGCATTTCACAAAAATAGGCTTTCAGCTTTGCCAAGATCAGTACTTGACTAAAGGGTTCCACAAAAACTTGCCGAGTGCCTTATGTCAAAAATATTCACACAAAAAAAAAACCAGGGCCAAATTACCAAAACACCCTCCTTTTTTTCGGGGATACGTTTCTGCTGTTGCTCCCATTTGTGTGGCCTCGTGAGCGATGGCATACTGATGAAGAGGGAAGTTGTCCGATCATTTTTAAATCTGTTAAATGGAAGCCGCCCTAATCTCGAATTTTTTTTAATTTTATCAATTTACATCTAAATTTTTCTATAAAATTCTAACGTAGCCTTTCGATCAGTCTTCAACCGTAATGATTGACAGAAAGGGGTGCTACATAGGACGACATGAGATGAACGGACTGCCGTGTCAACGATTTCCTGCGAAAATATATCGAGAGAAATGCATTGAAATTCGACACAAATGTTCATGAATAAATCGATAAAATTTAAAAAGTTTAGAACTGAATTGACATTTAAATTCATGGCCGATTGAATAATCCTTTTGATGTTTAGAATGTCCGGAGAAAAAACAATCCTTCTTGCTGTTCATTCTCTACCAAAAAGAGGTAAAGCTTTAAAGACAAGTCAAAAGCACCAAAAGGTCCCGTATATCGAGAGCTCTCAGTCAATTTAGGCTGCTTCTATAATTCGCCAACAATGAATTTTTTTCTCGCTCAATGCAGCACTCGAACGTTCGAAAATCGGCCAAATGCCCTCCGTTGGTTAACGAATTTAACCAAAAATGTGGACAAATTCATGTTTGTTAGGCTGAGGGTGGGGTCAAAGTCCATTGGGAAAATACTGAATCATTTGGTTCAGCTTTAGGCCAGCATTTGGCCAAATACTGGCCTTGAAAATGCTGAAAGCCCAATGCTAATCTATTAGCATTGGGCTTTCAGCATTTGGCCGAATGCTAAAAGAAATTTTTTTTTTCAAAACTAACCCCATAATGATAAAAAAAAATTACCAAAACCTATTTGCAAAGTTATTTTTAGCAAATAATATTTAATCCAAAACCCGTTTTGAAATCAGTTTTTTCCAAACGCAATTAGCATTTTCTCAAAACCCTTTAGGCTAAGGACATTTGTATTTCACCAAAGGTCATTTGAAATGTTGAACCAAACCCATCCTGAGTCCAATAGGTAAAAAAAAAAAAAATCCTAAATTTCACTGGGGCCTCCAGCGACCCGGCGGGGCCAATATTGTCAAAGTGCTTTCGACCAACGAGAGGTCGCGCAGGCTCACATCTCCAAGCGTTACTCCTTCCCTCACGCCTTCTTCACTGCGGAGTGCGGACCCGTCAGCCCAGAATCGCGGGGATGTACTGTTTGGTCGATTCAGTCTACGAATACGACAAATCGAAGCTTTGTTTTATGCTTTGAAATGTCAACAATGGCCGGATCAACGACCCTCATCGTTTCTCCCCGGCAAATCCTCAGTATCCACGACGCGATCCGGACCCTCCCTCGATTTCTTAATTCCGAGAGCACAAAAAAATCGCCAGTCAGAAGAAGCAGGAGGAGGAAAAATCAAACCCGCCTTCGACCAATTCAAATTCGAGCTCCGGTCTTGCTTTTCCCTCGATCAGATGAAGCCGCGATTATGGACGATCGGCTTGTTGGCGGTGGTGGTGATCTCGGCCTGCTGCAGAGTCGAATCGAAGTGTCCCAAAACCTGCGACCTAGCCCTCGCCTCGTACTACGTTTGGTCGGGCACGAATTTGACCTCCATAGGCCAGGTCTTGTCGGCGTCGGTCGCGGATATCGTCAGCTACAACAGGGACAGGGTCCCGAACCAGGACATGGTCCTGGCGGGGTCCAGGATCAACGTCCCCTTCAGCTGCGACTGCATCAAAGACGAGTTCCTGGGTCACGTGTTCAAGTACTCGTTGGGCGTCGGCGACACTTTCGATAGGGTCGCGCAGTGGAACTACTCGAACTTGACGACCGTGTCGTCGTTGCAGGCGTCCAACTCTTATCCCGAGACCAATATACCGGACACCGGGGATTTGAATGTGACTGTTAATTGTTCGTGCGGGAACCGCGCTGTTTCTAAGAAATATGGATTGTTTATCACGTATCCGCTGAGGGAGGGGGACACCCTCGAGTCGGTCGCTAGGGACGTGAATTTGACGACCGATTTGGTGCAGAGCTATAATCGTGGTGTGAATTTTAGCCAAGGGAGTGGTCTGGTGTATATTCCTGGGAAAGGTGACTTTTTTTCACTCCCCTTCCGGACATGCTTACTCGGTTCCGTTAATTCTCCATCTGCGCAATAAAATTCTTAGCGACCAGGTAATTTGGAAGGAGTCTTAATATTTAAAATGACTGTCTAGACTGGGTTAAGATGTATCGATCCAATTATATCACGCCTGATGTTTAGAAAGCGACAAATGATGTGGAACTGTTCTTCATGAGATGTGAAGAGTTATTTAAGAAAGCTAGCTTGGTTATTCTACATAAAGTGTGGACCGGTCTATATGATCCTGATGATCATTATTCAATATAATGTTGATCTAATTCGGCCTATTACGACCAGATTAATATGGCATATGGAGCAAAGTACCGGCTGATGCAATTGCACTATTTAGGTGATGTTGAACATTTGGAAGCTGGAATGCCATCTTTTACTAGTTACCTATTTTGTTTTAGTTCCCGTTGCAGCATGGATGAGTTGCTTCTTTATGATTAGGGCTTTCCAGGTGTCATTTTGTTTAGCTAGCCAAACATGTTGGTTTGTAGTGTGTAGTCTCTGAAAGAATTTGCCAATGGTAAATGTATTAGTCATGTTTGTGAATTGCCTATCATTCCTTTGTTCCTGATGTCATAATGGCGGTGAAGTATTGGATGCTAGAAATCTGGTATCTGGCCTAAGTATCGAGCTTTAAATACATGATGACAGAAGTTGCAATAGCGGTACTGACTTAAATCTCACTTTTCTTACAGATGCAAATGGAACTTTTCCAGCTCTGAATCCAAGGTAGCTTGTAGTAGACTGCTCATCAAATGGAAGTTTGCCTAGCATTCCATCCCTTTCTCAGTTGTCTAACTTATCCTTTCGTTTTTTTTTTCCCTCTTTCCAGCACAGGTGGAATGTCCCTCTCCGCATATTGATTTTCTGATCGCAACTTAATTTCGATATCCTAATGGTGATGGCTAGCCATAACTATACTTAAAGAATTCAGGCTTATCTTTGGTTTTTTCATAGCAGGACTATCATTTGGAGCAGTTGTTGGCATAGCTGCTGCCGCAGTAGCGGTGTTGTTGTTTTTGGCATTTTGTCTATATGCTCGAATATATCGGAAGAGGAAAGTGAAAGGGGCAATCTTGCCGATGGGATCTCACGAATTATCATCTGAAGCACGGCATGGTAATTTTATTGCTGATTTCCATCCCTCACGTTTCTTCTGTTTTGCCAAATATGTCAGAACTAAAGATTAACTGGCTTGTTCATTTTTAAATTCTGTGACTCTGGCAAGTAGATAAAATTTACGCTTCTAGATATGTCTGTTCACTTTCTGGATGAAATCATTCCGATCTATGTCTCTGGTCACCAATAGTGCATGCACATTATGTCGGTCACATGGGCTTTTGGTCCTTGCTGTATATGAGTTAATATTATTGTAGAAGTAGAATCCGTAAATTACTTCTGTAGAGGAGACTTGATGCTGCTTAAAATATCTATTTAGCCAGTGTTCTAGAATGGAGTTACTAGAGAATGCTTTGTGTTTCAACAGGGGGCACGTTGTTGATATGTTTTTCTTATCCACTGTACCTTCCCATAATTTATTGGCGTCACATTGTTTTCTCTTTGGCAAGCAGTTTTAGCTCTTGTCTACATAAGAAAGAAGATTTGTTTCTCCCTGACTTTCGTACAGAGTAAATGACTACCCTGACTGATGTTCCCCCCATCTTCATGGTATGGTTCCAGGAATTGACTCAGCAAAACCTTCTGAATCAACTGGTCCAGCTGGTGGTGCTTCGACAGGTCGTACAGGAATCACTGTGGACAAGTCGGTGGAGTTTTCATATGAAGAATTGGCCAAGGCTACGGACAATTTTAGCCTGGCTAATAAAATTGGGGAAGGTGGCTTCGGAGCTGTCTATTATGCTGAATTAAGAGGCGAGGTTCGTCGAAAAATAGCTTTTACACTTAATGTATGGCTAATATTGTTGGTTACGGTGGTGTAAGTTCATCAGAAGCTTGATAAGGAGGTGGTACTCTTATTAAACTTCAATCTGGGCAATGCCACTGCATTTGACTCTACAAACCCTAGAGCTGGCTTCAGTCACTTACATGCCGCTTACTTTACAATAATTATTCTCCAGCACAATCCTATGGGATTCTGTATTCAGTTGAAACCACTGTTATGCTCTACCATGCTAAAATTAGTTGTCAGGACAGTTTTCTATCATTGTGCTCACACAACTTTCTTCTTGGAAACCATGCAGAAGGCTGCAATTAAGAAGATGGACATGCAAGCTTCAAGAGAATTTCTCGCTGAATTGAAGGTTCTAACGCATGTTCATCACCTTAACCTGGTAAATCCCTAATTTCCAGACTATAGTAGTTTGTCCTTTATGAAGGAAACAACTTTCCACATCAATCAATCTTATGCGTTTCCTACAGTGTATGTGTGGATGTGGAAATGTTGGACCATGTGGGCGCGTGACATTGGTGCGCGCAGATGTTGTGCTTCCACGTGCTTTTTTGTTAACATTAATATTTGGTGGTGCATCTGTTCCATTGCTTTTTGACTTACCATATTTAGTGATGCCGATCATCTGGACATGTCCACTATGGTATCTGTTGACGAGAAGCTGCCCTTATTGCTGCAAAATCCTGAACTGCTGCTAAATTCATGATGTTACTCTCTACTATTCATCAAATAAAGGCTTATATTAATGGTTGATTCAGGTGTGTTTGATTGGATACTGTGTTGAGGGTTCTCTTTTCGTTGTCTACGAGTATATTGATAATGGAAACTTAAGCCAACACTTGCGTGGCTCAGGTGAGATTGGTCACATTTTGAGGATATGATTTGGTGAGTTTTGCATTTTAATCTCTGACCAGTGATGACTTGTACATTCGATCTATTTTCAGATAGGGAACCACTTCCGTGGTCTACCAGGGTTCAGATGGCCCTTGATTCCGCAAGAGGTCTTGAATATATCCATGAGCATACAGTACCAGTTTATATCCATCGAGACATTAAAACGGCAAATATATTGATAGACAAGAATTTCCATGCAAAGGTTGTTCTCTATTGATCTTTGCACCTGCATGGACCCTTCGGTTATTGGACTAACGTAGTATACGACAGGTGGCAGATTTTGGTTTGACAAAATTGACTGAGGTTGGGAGCGGATCTCTCCCCACACGACTTGTAGGGACATTTGGATACATGCCGCCCGAGTATGATTCTCTCTGTCTCTCTCTGTTTGTGTGTGATATCCATGTAGGAGGGCATTGACAGTGACAGGTGAATAGAATAAACATCAGCAACCATATCAACATCAACATCACCAGCAACCATATATGTATTTATAATTCTTAAATAATTGTCTGATCGGAAGAAGTTGGGAAGCTATGCGCTTTGTAATGCAACATGGCTATCATCACTAATTTGAGATTGTGAATATTTTTGGGGTGGTGATAAGTAGTATCCAGGTATCAAGTAAAATGGAAAAGGTCTTCCAATTTAAACTGTTCTTCATGAAGTAGAATGATATTGGCTTTGCAGAATCTAATCAATCCAGACTAAGGAAATATGATAATGATGACTGGCCATAGAATCAAAGCAGGTTGGATGAAATGGCGCAGTGCATTAGAATTTTTGTGTGATCGCAAAATCCTCTTAGGTTAAAAGGGAAAATTTTATAGAACAGCAATAAGACCTGCAATACTATACGGAGCTGAATGTTGGCCGATACAAAAGCAACATGAGCATAAAATTGGAGTAGCGGAAATGAGAATGTTAAGGTGGATGTGTGGTCATACAAGGATGGATAAGATAAAAAATGACGATATTCGACGAAAAGTTGGAATAGCACCGGTGGTAGAGAAGATGAGAGAACATAGATTGAGATGGTTTGGACATATTCTTCGTAAACCCTTAAATGCTCCGATAAGAACAAAAGTGTGTTACTGAGAAAACGATATGAAGAAAGGACGAGGTTGGCCGAAACTTACTTGAGGGAAGGTAGTAAAACAAGATTTAATAGAGTGGAAAATAGATTGGCGTATGGTCTGCCTTTGGACGGAGTGGAGGAAAGCTATCCGTATTGTAGAAGAGGGGATTTCCTATGTTCCAGAGTGCCTTGTTTAGTCATTTCTATTTATTTATATGTTTATTTATTTATTTATTTTTGGGTAGTCATATTTTTACTTTTATTTTAGTATATTTTAAGCTCTTCGCTTTGGGTTCATCGACCGCCGACCCCAATGGTTTGGGATAAAGTTGATGTTGATGTTGATGTTGATGTTGAATCATCCATCACTGCTCTTGCTCAGTTGTAAGTCAAAATTAGTGTGGAAGAGTACGTTCTCTGCATTTTAACCTGAAACATCAACGCAGATCTTTGAGGGTAATGATTTATTTCGGCTTTGGATATACACGTACAACCTAATTACTTTAACTTCTCTGTGCAGATATGCTCAGTATGGCGATGTCTCTGCTAAAGTTGATGTGTACGCTTTTGGTGTGGTCCTTTACGAACTTGTTTCTGCCAAGGAGGCTTTAGTGAAGGCAAATGGTCCTATTGCTGAATCAAAGGGCCTCGTTGCTTTGGTTATTCTCTTTCCCTTGTTCTAATATAGCTAGTAAGAGTAACAAGAAACTGGGAGTTTGCCCCAAAAATATTTAATACAGGTTTAGAACTTTATCTCTTACTTGAACAAGCAAATTATATCTGGGATCAGCTGTTTTGACTTTTTCTTTGCTACCGGTTTCATGTGAATTGGTAATGGGTTTTTTCCATACTTGTGGACACATGTCATGATTGTGATGTGCCTCATTGTGTATTTTTGAAACTCGTAGACTGCTTCTGACAAAATATGATGATAATTAATCGCTGTATCATTTGTAGTTTGAAGAGGTTCTTAACCAACCCGATCCCAAAGAGGACCTTTGCAAGCTTGTTGACCCTAGGCTTGGAGAGAATTATCCGCTTGATTCTGTCCGAAAGGTGGGGGTTCTGATAGAACTTTTCTGCCATTTAAGTTTTGCTTTCTCCATGAATCAATATCATAACTGCTGAGTTTTCTACTCGCGCAGATGGCCCAGCTTGCGAAAGCTTGCACACAAGAGAATCCTCGACTGCGCCCCAGCATGAGATCTATTGTGGTGGCCCTGATGACGCTTTCATCTTCGACGGAGGATTGGGATGTTGGCTCCTTCTACGAGAACCATGATCTGGTGAATCTTATGTCTGGAAGGTAGAAAAATCCCCCCTTTTTGCCAGAATCATGCAGTTACATTTTTTAAGCTTTCCTTCCTATGGAATTTGTGTGTATTCATGTAGTTGGTCATGGACGATTTGTAAATTATGCTCTTTTCTTTTACCTGGAAAGTGAATTATTGTGGAGCTATTTCGACGCGCATTCGTTGGATGTACGTTCTGCTGTGTATATACATACTCATACCTTGTCGTGCTACAACAAGCAGCATGATCGGATGATATAAAAGAGAACCTTTGAAGTAGCAGACCCGTGATCTCCTTTGTCGGTTTGATGTTTGACCTGGCCTAGCCTGATTTGGATGCCGTAAACTTATATTTGGAGATGCATAAATTAGCAGAAGAAAAGGAGGCTCAATTGAGAGAATCAAATGCCAAATGCTTTTGATAGTTGAGTTCTACCGGTGGGCCGTGTGTTATCTGATGTAGATGTACCACTGCGAGGAAACTGCAGTGTACTTCTTGTTATATGTCACAGTTAGCGAAAACTGAATTTGAGGTGTGACGTTTGCAACCGAAAGGACATGCAGAATTATTGACACATGAATTTTAATTATTATTATTATTATTTAGAAAATTAATATAAAATTTATAAAATTTTATAAAATTGCAAAATTAACCTTGGAAGCTTTGGTCAAGCTTAAGTAATTAATTTTGAACAAAAATAACTTTTGGTATTTTTCTCGTTTTTATATATATTAAGAAAATATCCAAAAAAATTATAAAAAAAAAGATTTCATGACCCAAAAAATAGGTAAAAGTATCCAATATTTTTATTTTAAATCCTTTTTTATGTTGGTCCTTTTCAATTTGAGAAATTCAATGCGGAATTATGTGTTTTTTCACAAACGTAATTTGGAATCAAGCTTAAAAATTATGATTTGACTTGTTTTATGTTCTCATTGTACTTTTTTTGAGTTGTGATATTGTCATTTAATATCTCAATTTTCATTTTGGTTTAACAAATTTCGTAATTTTTTTAAAAAGGAAAAGAAAAGAAGGGAAGCTTGAACTTGGACGTTAGTGTGTCGCTAGGGGGGGTTCTCCTCTTGTCCAGTTACAAGGGAGCCCCAACAAAAAAAAAAACAAAGGGTTAATACCACGAAAAACTCCAAACTGGTACGTCTGTGACAAATTTACCTCAAATTATTTTTTTAATCTCAAAAAACCCCAAATTGGTACATTTGTGATAAATTTACCCTAAACTGATATATTTGCGATAAATTTACCCTCCGTTAATTTTCGTTAAATTTAACATTAAATTACTTAGTTGGATGGCATGTGGCACTTCACGGATATACCAATTTGGGATTTTTACCCTTCGTTTACCATAGGTTTATCAATTTAGGATTTTTCATGGTACTAATCCAATTTAATAAATGGTAAATTTGTCATAGGTATAATAGTTTCAGGTTTTTCATGGTAAAAAAATTAGTTTATGGGTAAATTTGTCACAAATGTATCAGTTTGGGGTTTTTTTATGGTTAAAAACATAGTTTAGGGTAAATTTGTCATGGTTGTACTAGTTTGGAGTTTTTCGTGGTAAAAAAAATAGTTTGGGGTAAATTTGTTACATGTGTACCAATTTGGGGTTTTTCGTGGTAAAAAAAATAGTTTTGGGTAAATTTGTCATACGAGTACCAGTTTGGGGTTTTTCGTGGTATTAACCCAAAAATAAAACAGCAACGACAGAAAAGGAAAAAAGTGGAGCAAAGCATTGAGGAAACAGTTACGCCAAAGGGACCAAATGGAAGTGGCGTTGACCTCCTTTCCCCTTGCACCCCTCCCCAAGCTCCAGAGTTGCCAAAAGTGGCTCATTTCCTTTTCCCTAGAAGCTGCAGCAAAGGTGTTGAATGGGCGACTTGGCAAAACAGGGGCCAAAAAAGGGAGAGAAAGAAGGACCAGGGGGTGCCGTGAGGAAAGGAGAAGAGAAGGGGTTGTAAGCTCAAGCAAATTGGGCAGAGAGGGAGTAGAAAAGGAGGTGGTTCTCGGCCATAAAGAAAAAAAGAGAGACCAGAACAGAGGAAAAAAACAGAACAGGGAGCAAAAACAGAAAAAGGAAGAGGAGAGAAACAGAGAGTCGTAGAAAAGTCGTTCGTTGGGAGGTCCGACTGAAGGAGCTTCGCCAACGCCCGAGGAACCCCCTCCATCCTCTCTCCAGCCGCTGCCGTCGCTGAACTCGCCCGAAAAGGTCACCCCAACACAACCACCCCCCACAAACTCCCCTGTTTTGGTGTGGATTCTTGCTCGGTTTCAGCTCCGTTTGGCTCTTGGCCAAACGGAACCCAAACGTTTGGTTCCATGATTTTTGCCGTGATTGCTGAGCATGTTTGAGTTGATTGCATGCTAAGGACTTGCTTGAAAAGCCTCAGTTCAGTGTCGTTTGTTTGCCGCCTGCTACATGTTCGACATAATGCCTGCAGCCAATCAAACCCTCGACTTTGAGGCCGGTTTTCGTTGCTCTTTTGTGCGAATAGTTGGTTGTTTTCTGGTTGGTTCTATTCTCTACTTGTGTTAGTATGCGCTCATATCTTGGTCGACTGTTTCTTGAGCCCGAGAACCGAGTTTCAAAGCCACAAGGTGGCCTTGAAGGGCTGGTTCTGTCCCCTTTTCCCCTTTTTCCCGAAAATGGTGTGAACCCGACTTTGAGGGCGTCGTTCGGTGTGTTTGGTGCATTTTTTTTTACGCTTTTTCTTGACTAGGCATGTTCCTTTACGGCGTACTTCGCACTGATGATTGGTTCGGTTGGTTGTACACGAAGCTGAGTTACAGGTCTGAGAAGATGCCTTCGTGAGCTGAGAAGCTAGAGGCAGTTTTCGTTTTTCTTTTTTGTGTTGGGGCAGTGCAAAGGGGTCTCTTCGTAGCACGTTTTCGGCATGGTCGTGTGACCATTTTTCGAGCCGTCAATTTTTCTTGAAACCTCATCTCACCCACTTTCGCACGGTATGAGTGGTTCCTCCTGACTTTGTTTGTGGACCGAGATACGGGGCCGTGAAATGCCTCCGTGAGCTGAGAAGCTAGAGGCAGTCCTTGGTCATTTTTTTTTCTAAGTGTTTGGGCGGTGCATGAAGGCTTCTTCTCGGCATATTTGTTATTCATGCATTTGGTCTTTTGCTAAGACATTCGATAATTTGAAAACCTTGTGTTACCTAGTTCTTCTAACACCGAACATTTTTTTTAAAAAAAAAAGTGCACAAAATGGGAGATTTTTGAGCTTGAAAACAGGCGCATAACCTGTTTATGCGCCTGGGTTCAAGCCCAAGTTTCCTGAGATGATCGGGTTCATGCTTTCGGGTGAGCTTTTCTTCATTTTTCTGCACACATTTTATCATTTTTCTTATTTTCCACTATTCCTCACATGTTCTAGTTCACGTCAGTATTGGGTTTCACCGCTGGTTGCGCTCGAGGTGCCCAGGAATAGGTTGTTAAACCCCTTCCATGAACAACCTTTTGACAAAGATAAAAAGTAAGTCCAGTGAGGCAACCAACATCAGTTATTCCTGCGGGTTTTCGGTCGTGTTTTGGTGCATTTCATTTGCATATCTTTGGTCCACATCATTCCTGGTATGTTGTAGTTCGCATCCATGTTGAGTGTTCCCAAGGGGATGGGAATTAATGCGAGAAAACCCCTCGGTAGGTTGTTTTGTGGATAATAAAAATATAAAAAAATCCAAATCTACGTTGTTTTTAGGCTAGCCCAAGACCTGTACGGTCTGGGCCAAGTCAACCCGACCCAGTCCAAAATATTAATTTTTTTTTAAAAAAATTTGGAAATATTAAAAAAATTAGAAAATGTTCTTTTAAAAAAATCCAAAAAATGGAAAATTCCTAAAAAAATTGGAAAAATTATAAAAAATTCCAAGAATTCAGAAAAGCCTCAAAAATTGAGTAACGGTTCGTTTTAACTGGTCAATTTTATTTTTGACAGTTTTGCCCTTTATGGGCAAATTGTTTCAGAAAATTTCGAAAAATTTACAAAAATTTCAAAAAAAGGGGAAACAATCAACATTGACTGGCCAAATCCATATTTTGGTGATCTTGGCTCTTGTTTCTTCCTGAAACGACAACCTTGCCCCTCAAAGGGTAAATTATTCCAAAAATCCAAAAAAATTCCAAGAAAAGAACTCAAAAATTGGGAAATTGGCACATTCATCTGCATAATCCTATTTTCGATGATTTGAGTTTCAATTCTCTTTAAAATTGACAATTTTTCCCTTTGGGCAAATTGTACTAAAAAATGATGATCTTGCCCTTGATGGGAAAATCATTTCCAAATCCTTCCAAACTCCTTCCAAACCTTAATAACCATTTTTCTAAGTCTTTAGGGCTTTACTAAGGATGTCATGCATTGATTTGATGCGTTTTATTCGCATGTCCTTGGATCCTTGATTTGTGCACTTGCTTGACTTATTGTGATTGGTAGGATAGACATTTGAATTTGCATGAACTCCTAGAGTTTAGGACTTCTTCATTCCGATTCGTCTGCTGAAAATCATAGTTAGGAAATCATTCAACTTAGGTATCGAAAGGGCGTCAATGACAATATTGGCGTAACTAAGTTCCCTATCCCATATCTCTGATTCCGTTAGAGTCGTACTGCTTTTCCCACCATCTAACGAGGTTCTCATTTTACCTTTCTCAAAGATCGGTGGAGACTCCAAAAGCATGTACACATATGCACACGCCACTTGACCACACCTAAGGTTAAATCCAATAACCCACCGCAATTTGGTATGGGCTTGGGAGAGCCCGAGCTAAACTTGCTCTTGAGAGAGCTTAGTAATCCACTAGCCGATCACTATTGATACCTAAATTTTGATTTTTTCTTTTTTTTATTTATATTGCACAAAAATGAGAATTTATTCTCGCAAAAAATATTTTCTCATGATTTGCATATTTTAGTGCATTTGCATCCGTGGTGAGATTTTCAAGCTTAATTGGATTATTTGGACCCAGTCCACAAGAGCACAAGATTCGGCTAAAATCCATGATCATCATTAGGGGGCCGAAAATTGTAATTAAAATATCAAGTGAAAATTAATTTATTAATTAGAAACTTGCAGAACAATTAAGCCTTTTATTCTAGGGTTGCTTAACCTAGATCTATATAAGGACTTATTGTCACACGCCAAAGAGACATCGAATAGCTCAGAAAAATTATAGATACACGTGAGGTTTGAGGGAAAAAGAAAAAGCATCCAGGGAGAGGAAAAATAAGGACTCCTTCCTTCTTTCTCCTTTTGTGTACGCCTCACAAGGAGGAATAGAGGCCACCCAGTGACCATTGATAACTCATGGCAATTACACACAGGGGGAAGCAATCCTCTAACACAAGTGGGAGGAAAAGCAAAAAAAGGGAAAAAGCAAAAACACTTTTTCTTCTTGCATCCACCAACCAACAACACTTGGAGATCGTCAAAAAGCAACAAAATTCGTTGCTATTGCCACGGAAATTCTAGCTTCTGCTGCTGCGTTCTTCTTTTCTCGAAATTTCCTGGGGAAGCTCCACATTTGTTGCTTGCTTCTCGACACCAAGACCAATCGCAGCTAGCCAGCAAACGACGATCACCCTCGCTCCAAAAAAACTCATAATTATCTTGCTTTGCAAAATTCGTTGTGTCTAACCACGGGAAGTTAGTCAAGCCTGAGAGTCATCTAGCCGTGCGTGTGGACCATCTCGAGCCTCCCACAAGTCCAGTCGCGTGAAGATCATCTCGGGCTAATCCAAAGAATTGAAACTTGGTCGTCGAGCTTGGCGCAAAAGTCCAAAAGAGGAAAGCATATTTTGCAATCTAGGTATTGAATTATTTTGAATATTCGATTGCAAATTTTAAGCATATTTTACATATCCTGCAAATGTTTGTGTATCTTGAAAATTTCGTTTTTTTAGGATATTGCAATATGTGACTTGCTTAATTTGGAATTTGCACATTAGAATCAAACATCGGATATCCATGAATATATCTTGCAATATATCTTGTGTTTAAATCGGAAAGATTGTGCCATAAAGTGAATATTTTGGGAATTTTATAGAATCTTGTGATAATTTGAAAATCTTTTGAATATCCTCAAGATACATAAAATATTTCAAAAAATGTAATCGATGGGGAAAATTTCCCAATATGCAATCGCACACATGGAAGTAAGTCTATCTATCAGGCTTTAGATAGAATTATTTCTATGGCAGGTATTTTGAATTTTAGGGTCGATCTATCAGGCTTTAGATCGAAACTTAATTCGAGATAAATAGCGGTAATTATCTTTTAATTTTTACAACTTGAATTTTAAATTTCATCCATGAAAACAAAAAGAAAATCACAAAAAAATCATAAAAATTAATTACACCTTTGAACTTCAAGCGAGAATTCATCGAAATTGCCAAATTGAACATTTTCATGGAATCGGTACCGAAAGGGCGTTAATAGAAATATGAGCGTAAACAAGTCCCAAACTTAAAATCTTTGGTTCGAAGAAATAGAATAGTTCTCCTGCTATTTTATTTAGGTTTCTAATCGACCTACTATAAATGATTAGTGGCTACTCCTATTAAAAATATTTTGCATTTAAATGTTGAACTTAAGTTGCGAATTGGTAGAGCTTGGGAGAGCTCGAACTAGATTAGTTAATTCACTTAATTAACTTGGTAATCCATTAACCAAGAATTGGAAAATCCGAATTTTTAGGTCGCGACAATCACAAATCGGGTTGCAACAAGAATAAACCTAGGCAGAGGCAGTCGTGTGGCATATGGCAAATCGAGTCATTTTTGGTCAAAAAGACCTCTTTCCCAGATCTCTAACCTGCTTTTCACAGAGGGCGGCCCTCGCTAAGCTAGTTGGGCCGGCGAGGATGGCTCTTGCCTGGAGGCCAGCGTCCACTATCAGCCATTAACAAGCTCTAGCGATAGCTGGTGGTGGGGAAAAGGAAAAAAAAACGGAAAGGAAAAAGAAGAAGAGGGAAAATAGAATAAAAATTCAAAATATTAATAAAAATTGTTTGTGTTAGCACTAATTGTGTCAGGTAGGGCGGACAGTGTGATGCCGTACAGGATGGGGCCGGGAAATGTAGTACCCAGCCCACCCCACCTCGTGCACATCTCTACTTGGATTCCTTCCATAATATTTGTTTGCAGTTACTTTTACTTTGTCAGTTTGCATGATCATTCTGCTTATTCCCCTGTCGATCTTGCCTGCAAACCTTTCTCTTTGGAGGATTTCTTTTTATCACTTTGGAGTGTCTAACAATGATGAGAGCGCCGCAAATCTAGCAGTCATTTTTCCCCCCGTTATATGGAGGTTATTGTTGTTAATTGCTACATTGTTGAGTGGCCAACTGCTGTTGGCTATAGGAGGTTGTAGTGTGTCAGAAGTTCAGTTAATAATAGTTTTCAGATAGATATACATACGTCCTTGCCAATTGGCTGTAGTGTCTGGTGCTTTGAGTACGATTTCTTCAGTATAAAGAAGATGTGAGATATCATTTTTATTCCGAGTTGTTTAAAATTTACATCTATTGGAAGTTCAAATCGGAAACTATTTGACAGGAACTGAGTAATTGATCTTTGGTTATTCTGTGGGCAGTGATGGGCTCTGATAGAAGTAAAAGATCAATGGCTTCTGGAACTCTCAGCGTCAGAAACTTTGCAGAATCTAGAGCTTCTGAAGTTGAGAACCTACACTCCATCGTAGCCAACAGATTGAGCAATAATTTTTGCTCTCGAAGGAATAAGAGGAGGAGAACCACTGCCCATGACAACCAACTAGCCAGCAGAAGGCTTAGGAAGAAGCAAAAGGATTCACAGGTGGCTGGTGCGAATCGCAATCCTGCAGCTCCAGGCAAAGCTCCTCAACCCGTACGACGCAGAAATGAAGTGAAACAAAATCCCCAGAGTGGTTTCTATACATCTGGGGATGGAACTAGGAGACTTAGAACTCATGTTTGGCATTGGAAGTGGCTTACTATGATCAAGTTGTGGGGCTTTTACCTTCCTCTCAGTTTGCAGGGCAGGTGATTTGGCTGTCTTGTTCATCACTATTAGTGTGACTTACGCTGTTTTTAGCAGGTTAGAGCAATTGACAGGTTATGTGAAGCTTGGTGTTTTTCCTCCCCTAGAGGGTTCGGTCTATGGAAACTTGTCTTTTTCCACCTTCTTAAACTGGTTTATTTATGGGCGTCACTGGAATTTGAATCCCTAGAAAAACATGCATCAAGACATTTGAAGATATTTACTTTTATTTTTCCGTGTTGTAGAGGGAGGGGTTCAAGAGCTCTCTTGAAGTGGTATAAGCAAGGGGTAGTCAACCACGACGCTAGTTACCATTTTGCTGTCCAATTGGAGGGTCCACAAGTGGAATCTTAATTCCTTGAACTTGCATAATTTGTGTTATTATGTACATGTGAGCAGATTTCTTGTTTATATTTTTACTTTTGCTAACTTATTTATATATGCCATATAAGAAAGAACTTTTTGCATTGAAGCTTTAGCAGCTTAAGCAAACTGATTATCATTTTAGCTTAGAACTGGACAGTCTCCTCTTTTGTTCAGTAATATCATAATTAAACTAGTAATTACTTTCTATGGTTGCAGGATTCTTTGAGTTCTGTGTTGGATAGAGTACTAGTTCCATCTCCATCTCCTCATCCATTGGACATGTCTCAGTCAATTATTGTTGGCATTACATAAGGAAGGGCTATGGTATATAAGTTCAATGGAAATCAAAGTAAATGAATGATGAATTTGGATCCAACAGTTGTAACTTCCTAACTCGTGTCTTGCAGCTTTCATGTTGGAACACCTCTTTCCAAGCTAATTGCTCCAGTTATTTATATGTGGAGACATTTGGACTGGCATAATGCTGCTAAAGTTCAGCAGGATTGCACTTTAAATGCAGAGGGTGTACCTGAGAATATCGATAGCTCTGTTACATTTCATCAGCTATCGGTCTGGGTACATGTATCGGCCTTTACTGAAGGATATGATGCTCTAAAGTGTGCATGTCAAAAGGAGGTATCCCTTTCTTATAGTTCTTTCACTCAATTTATCAATGAAGTACATTAGGTGTATGGAATTTATGGTAGAAAAATTGTATATCCACTTTTCCAAGAGTCCAAGTCAAGCTTATAGGTCGTAGTTCTGTTTCCAATTATTGCTGTGATTATTGAAACCCTACCCTCCCTTCTACTAAGAGAAAAGAAGAATATCAAACGGAAAAAAAGTATAAGAAAATCCCGCCATTTTCGGCTTTATATTTAGAGTGTTGTAATAACTACACTTGACTGGACTTCCTGCTCATTCTATTAAATCTAGCATTTCAAAGATGATTAGTAAATCATTAAAAAATTTGGCTCCTAGCAATTAATAGTGGCTGGTATGGCAATGATTCTCTCCATCTTCTTCTTTTCTCGATATCCCTCCATCAACCGTCGTATTAAGAAGATACTCTCCATGGTAGATCTTCCCGGCATAAATCCAAATTGATTTACAAATACCTTGATTACTACTCTTAAACGATGCTCAATAACCCTTTCTCACGATTTCATTGTATGGCTCATATGCTTAATGCCTCTATAATTGCAACAGTTCTGAATATCCCCCTTATTCTTATAGATAGGCACAATCATAGTCTTCTTCCATCCATCAGGCATCCTATTAGCTTGGAGAATCTTATTAAACAGCTTAGTTAACCAACTTATTGCTACATTCCCTAAGTATCGCCATGCTTCAATAGGGAAACCATCTGGTCCTAAGGCTTTACTGGTCTTCATCTTCTTTAAAGTATCCTTAGCTTCTTGTGCTCTAATTCTATGCACAAACCTTCTGTTTAACTCATCAGAAATGTCCCCCAAATCCACGTCACTTCTATCGCCCTCCCTATTATAAAGCTTTTTAAAATAGCTCACCCACCTTTCATTCACTTCTTCATTTCTTACTAACGATTCTTAATTTTCGTCCTTGATGCATCTAATCTGTATCAAGTCTTTACTTTTCTTATCTTTGCGAGCCTATAGATACCTTTTTCTCTTCATGGTATTTAATTTAAAACATGATATATCGATGGGATAAAATATCTCTTCTCTTTGTGGAATTGAATTTAGAATATAATATATGTGTCGTCGATGTGATAAGATTCGTCGTTAACCATTAAATGTGTTCGCATTCCTCATCAATAATTAAATGTGAACACGAATAACATTAAATGAATCAAAACAAAGTAGAATGTTTTTTGTTTAATTTATGTTGAAACATCAACCTCCTTCTCATCTACCATACGTTTCGGTAAATAGGTCTTGTGCTATAAATATGTCCAACTTTATTGATGTTCATGGTGAATGTGTCCCAAATCTGGTCTATTTATTTGTTTCGAATGTGTATAAAGGTAATAAAAACGATTTTATTTACGGTTAGTGTACATAAACATGTTATTAAAATGACACTTTCACACAAATGCAAAATCCAATTATGATCTTGTCGCGACTCGAAATTTTTTTTTTTGGATCGGGTGAACGGATTATTAGGCTAATTAGATGGATTAACCTAATACGGACCCTCCCAAGTCGTACCGAATCGCAACTTTGGTTTTTTGTTCAAATGGTTTTAAAATTTGGAGTTGCCACTAATCATTTTTTGTAGGTTGATTAGAAACCTAAGTAAATTAGCGGGAGAACTAAATTACTTTTGCGAACCAGAGATTATGGGTTCGGGAACTTGGTTACATTAGTTAATTAAAACTAATGCCCTTTCGGTACCTTAATTTCATGAATATCCTAATTTGGCAACTCATGCTTGATTTACTCTTAAGGCTCTAGTGGGGTGTTCTCTTTTTTGTATTTTCACTTTTTTTTAATGAAATGTACGTGAGTGATATTTTTTTGGCATTTTCAAAATATTAAATATTTCCCTGAAGCTGAAAGAGGGAGTGAGTTAACGATTTCTGTGCAGTACTGCAACCTACTCATCTTGGGGTCTAGTGATTTAAAAATTAAATTACATGAAGTAAATGGCAATAAATAAGGACCACCAATGGATGGCCCAGTCTTGGCTTGGCTCTTCCCTTTGGGATTTAATGGTGCGGAAATTAAATTGCGGGTATTTAAACGACGGTAAGTAAAAACCTCCAATGGGCGGCCTAACATTGGCTTGGCGCTTCCTTTTGGGTTTAATGGTATAGGAATTAAATTGCGGGTATTTAAACGACGGTAAGTAAGAACCTCCAATTGGCGGCCTAGCATTGGCTTGGCTTTTCCCTTTGGAGTTTAATGGTGCAGGAATTAAATTGCGGGTATTTAAACGATGGTAAGTAAAAATCTCCAATGGCCGGCCTAGTATTGGTTTGGCGCTTCTCTTTAGGGTTTAATGGTGCAGGAATTAAATTGCGGGTATTTAAACGACGGAAAGTAAAAACCTCCAATAAGTGGCCTAGCATTGGCTTGGCTCTTCCTTTTGGAATTTAATAGTGCGGGAATTAAATTGCAGGTATTTAAATGACGGTAAGAAAAACCTCCAATGGGCGGCCTAACATTGACTTAGCTCTTTCCTTTGGGATTTAATGGTGAAGGAATTAAATTGCATGTATTTAAATGACGGTAAGTAAAAACCTCCAATGGGCGGCCTAGCATTGACTTGGCTCTTCCCTTTGGGGTTTAATGGTGCAGGAATTTAAATTGTAGGTAATAAACGACCTCCAGTGGATGCTCTTTGCTTCTCCATTCTAGGGTTTAAGTTCTTTAAAATAAATTACAACAAATTGATTCAACAATTTGAAATTTGTGCACGCTTGGGAACCCCTCTAAGCTAATTTTATGCTTCCGTAGGATTGACCGTTCATATAGAGCTGCGGCTGCCCGACATAAAAATAGAATGAAACGTCAACGTACAAAATCTGTGCTAATCTGCACCTAAAATCAGAAGAATGAAAAGAACACTTATCTCTCTTTTTTTTTAGGGATTTCTAGAATTGGTTTTCGCTCTCTCTGTTCTCAACATAGAGAGTCTCTTTTGAATTAAGAGGGACTTTTAATCGCAGATCAGCTGAGAAATTGATGGACACTTAGGAGCTTGTCTGGGCCGATTTTACATATCCATGAAATTTATCATTGATGTGGGGTCTTCCTTTTTACCTGACATAAAAATACGAGGAAAATTGAGAGATGGAGAAAATGTATACAATTTGTGCTAATTTACGACTAAAATCACAAATAAATGAATAAATAAAAACACTTAGTTCGAATTTGCTTGCTCGTTGACGAGGATGAACTCTTGATTTATGTTGATTAATGAAGGAATTTGTGATGATAACCCCTGTCGCGACCCTCTAAAAATATTTTTATTAATTCTAGGGGTTAACGGATTATTAGGTTAATTAGATTTGACTAACCTAATGCGGACCCTCCCAAGCCCTACCGAATCGCAACTTTGGTTTTTGTTTAAATGATTTTGAAATTTGGAGTCGCCACTAATCGTTCTTGGTAGGTCGATTAGAAACCTAAATAAATTAGCGGGAGAACTAATTTATTCCTGCGAACAAGAGATTATGAGCTCGGGGACTTGGTTACACTAGTTAATTAAAACTAATGCCCTTTCGGTACCTTAATTTCATGGATATCCTAATCCGGCAACTCAGGCTTGGTTTATTCCTAAAGCTCTAGTAGGGTATTCTCTTTTGTGTTTTCACTTTTTAAATAGGATGCATGGATGGTATATATTTTTATTTGTTATATTTTTTTAAGTGTTAAAGATTCCCTGAAGTCGAAAGAGGGAGTGTGTTAACGACTTCTGTGCAGTATTACGACCTACTCATCTTTTGGGTCTGATGATTCAAAAATTAAATTATAGGAAGTACATGACAGTGAATAAACACCTCCAATGGGACGCCTAGCATTGGCTTGGCTCTTCCCTTTGGGATTTAAGGTACAGGTATTTAAGTTGCAAGTATTTAAACTACTGTAAGTAAAAACCTCCAATGGGAGGCTAAGCATTGGCTTGGCTCTTCCCCTTGGGATTTAAGGTACAGGTATTTAAGTTGCAGGTATTTAACTACTGTAAGTAAAAACCTCCAATGGGAGGCTAAGCATTGGCTTGGCTCTTCCCTTTGGGATTTAAGGTACAGGTATTTAAGTTGCAGGTATTTAACTACTGTAAGTAAAAACCTCCAATGGGAGGCTAAGCATTGGCTTGGCTCTTCCCTTTGGGATTTAAGGTGCAGGTATTTAACTACTGTAAGTAAAAACCTCCAATGGGAGGCTAAGCATTGGCTTGGCTCTTCCCTTTGGGATTTAAGGTGCATGTATTTAAGTTGCAGGTATTTAACTACTATAAGTAAAAACCTCCAATGGGAGGCTAAGCATTGGCTTGGCTCTTCCCTTTGGGATTTATGGTGCAGGTATTTAGATTGCGGATGGACTTTGTCCTCTCCATTTTGGGGTATGAATTTTTTAAAATGAAATACAATGAATTGATTCAACAATTTGAAATTTGTGCGCGCTTGAGGACTCCTCCAAGCCGATTTTGTGCTTCCATAGGATTGACCATTGATATAGAGCTGCGGCTTCCTGACATAAAATAGAGTGAAGTGTTAGTATACAAAATATGTGCTAATCTGCACCTAAAACCAGAAGAGTAGAAAGAGTACTTATCTCCCATTTTTTTGGGAGGGATTTCTATAATTGATTTTCGCTCTCTATGTTCCCAATATAGAGAGTTTCTTTTGAATTAAGAGGGACTTTTAGTCACAGATCAGTTGAGAAATCGGTGGACAGCTTAGGAGCTTGTCTGGGCCGATTTTTGCATCTCGACGAGATTTTTGCTGTTGACGTAGAGATATCCTTCTCCTGACATAAAATATGGAAGAAAAAGGAGATGGAGAAAGTGTATACAATTTGTGCTAATTTGCGAGTAAAACCATAAATAAATGAATAAATAAAAACACTTAGCTTGAATTTGTTTGCTCGTTGACGAGGATGAACTCTTGATTTATATTGATCGATGAAGGAATTTGTGATGATAACCCCTAGCTTTAAACTCCCATCATCTTCAAAATTCTCTCTCTTTTGGTATTTTATTTCTCTCAAAATTTTCTTCAATCTCCCAAAACTCTCTCAAACATCCAAAATTTTCTCTCCAAAAAATTCTCCCAAACACTTCAAATTTTCTCCCTCCCAAGAATCCTTTCTCAAGCTCACTTCTTCCTCCTTTTATAACCTACTCATCTATCTCCCATTCTAATTTTTCCACTAACTCTATCTCCCATTCTAATTTCTCCACTAACTCTTCTTCATTTTCATCTTCCATTCTCCATCTCTATCTCACATTCTAATCTCTCCACTAACTCTTCTTCATCTTCATCTTCCCTTCTCCATATTTATCTCCCATTCTAATTTCTCCACTAACTCTTCTTAATCTCCATCTTCCCTTCTCTATTCTTATCTTCCATTCTAATTTCTCTACTAACTCTTCTTCATCTCCATCTTCCCTTCTCTATTCTTATCTTATTTTCTCCATCCATTCTTCTCCAACTTCTCTTCTTCATCTCCTCTTCTTCATCTTCCCTTCTCTATTCTAATTTATCCACTAACTCTTCTTTTTATTATTTGTAAAATAATCCTTCAAGAGTTAGGTATTTGCACTCTAGTCCTTGAATTTTAAGTATTTACAATTCAGTCCCTGAAAAAATATATTTCTTTAAGTCCAAATCTCCTCACAATTTTTGACACACCAAAATTTACCACATGTCAAATTTAAGCTCATTTCTTGTCGCTGAAAATAATGCATAATTTAATTAAAGCCCTTTTGCAAAATTAAGTCATTCTGGGTATAATTGGGCCAAGATGAAAATTTAAAATATTAAAAGACAATGTCACAACTCATAAAAAGTGAAATTTAAAAATAAGTTGACTCAAATTAAATTTTTTTAGGCCCGATTCGAGATTATACTCGTGAAGGAACACGTGACTCGAATTGGATTTTTCTGAATTTGCGATGGCCAATATGAAAATAGATTTAAAATAAAAATATTAACTATCTTTGTGTATTTTTTTGGCCTCAAATGTTATTTTTCCAAAATTTTCAAATATTTTTGTATTTTTTTTTTAAAAAAATTAAAATATGTATAATATGAAAAATTATTTTTTTGGTCAAAATTCGTTCCCTAGGCTTGGCTAAGGTTCCCAAAGTTGATTTTTCAATTTTATGAATTTTTATGGATTTTCTATTAATTTTCGAAAATAAATAAATAAAAAATACGTAAAAATACTGAAAATATGAAAAATCGTTTTTTGGTCAAAATTGGTTCCCTAGGCTTGGCTAAGGTCCCCAAAGTTGATTTTTCAATTTTATGAATTTTTATGGATTTTTTATTACTTTAGCAATAGAAAAAATGATTAAAAATCAGGTGTCAACAGCTGCCCCTCTTTGAAAGGAAGCTCGGTAGAGGTTCATTTCAAAGACGAGATGACACCTGGATTCTTATCGACTCAATACAAGGAAATAAAAAGATTCGTGACATGATTGTTCCACTGAAAATGAAATGAGAACCTAAGGATTCGTTATATAAAAAAACTTTAGGGTGGTTGAACTTGAACCCGTATGGTGGATCAACCCATGGTAGATTCCTAATAAAAGGATTCTACTGATTAAAAATTGAATTAAAATTTGACCCGTATGGTGGGTCATACCATTTGACCCGTATGGTGGGTCGTACCATGGTAGATTCCTAATAAAAGGATTCTACTGATTAAATTTTGATTGAGATTTGACCCGTATGGTAGGTCACCACATGGAGATGCCTGTAAGAAGGACTTGATTTGCCTGTAAGAAGGACTTACTTTGCCTGTAAGAAGAACTTTGTGCCTGTAAGAAGGACTTGCTTTGCCTGTAAGAAGGACTTGATTTGCCTGTAAGAAGGACTTTGTTTGCCTGTAAGAAGGACTTTGTTTTGCCTGTAAGAAGGACTTACTTTGCCTGTAAGAAGGACTTTGTGCCTGTAAGAAGGACTTGATTTGCCTGTAAGAAGGACTTTGTTTGCCTGTAAGAAGGACTTTATGCCTGTAAGAAGGACTTTGTGCCCGTAAGAAGGACTTTGTGCCCGTAAGAAGGACTTTGTGCCCGTAAGAAGGACTTTGTGCCTGTAAGAAGGACTTGCTTTGCCTGTCAGAAGGACTTGATTTGCCTGTAAGAAGGACTTGATTTGCCTATAAGAAGGACTTGATTTGCCTGTAAGAAGGACTTTGTACCTGTAAGAAGGACTTGGTTTGCCTGTAAGAAGGACTTTGTGCCTGTAAGAAGGACTTGGTTTGCCTGTAAGAAGGACTTAGTTTGCCTGTAAGAAGGACTTGATTTGCCTGTAAGAAGGACTTTGTACCTGTAAGAAGGACTTTGTGCCTGTAAGAAGGACTTGGTTTGCCTGTAAGAAGGACTTAGTTTGCCTGTAAGAAGGACTTAGTTTGCCTGTAAGAAGGGCTTGGTGTACCTCAAAGGGTGCCATTCTGAAATCTGGGGAGACCAGGAATCCTGCAGAAGCTCAAACCCAAATTATATTCTCCTGTCGCTTTAGGAATAAACCAAAGAGGCAGAGATTAAAAGGTCTCGAACATTTCTGTTCTTGAGACAAATCATGCTTTATTGAAGAAGGTGGATACCTGTATGTACCGCAATGGATTCGAGTACCCCAACAACCGTCAGAATTCATTCTCTTGAAAGGTTCAGGTTGAAGATATATTTACCTGAGAATTTGGAAAAAATGCTTGGTGGCTTCTCGACAACCAGGCTTGTTCATTCAATAATCGCCGAATGAACTTCAAGACTTTGGAAGGTAACTCGAACACCGGGAATGTGTTGCCTGTCAGGCAATGTCAGAGGTAACATGTGCAAGCATTTTCATCAATGCGTTCATTGGTTCATGCAAAATTGTTCTGCTAAGTTTGCCATGATTAAAGGCAGTCTGTGTAATAACTCATGATGCAATCGATCAATATATGGATCATGTATTGCATTACCACTTCTGTTTAAGGAGGTTCTTATAGTACGAACACCTCGAATGTAATCTGAATGGGGGACTTCATTCCGAAAAGGGCTTTCTTTCACTCTGGAGAAAGGCTGTTTATCTGTAGATTAAAATGTTAGACCTGTGTGGAAATGGTTTGCCTTTCCTCATCCTGTTATGCCCCATTTTGCACATTTGACGTCTCCTATGCAGTTTATGCTCTAAGTTGAAGTCGGTAAATTAAACATGCGGAATAGTCATACATAATTCATGAAATGTGTAAACACAATGCCGATGTGACAATTTTTAGCATCATGTGTGTTTATATAATGTGCAAACATGGGCGGATTTGAATTGCCCCTGGTATATGGGTGGATCGAACAAATTGGGAAGCCCACTCCTTATGTCGAGGAGCGGTTTGTCCCAAACTTTGCCCCTGCGCGATGAAGCATATGGGTGAGGGAGCATTTCGGTTGGTTTAATGACAGCGACCGCCATGGTTTAGCGGTTGAATGCCCCTGCAAAAAGCAGAGAAATTATTCTTGAAATCAAACGAGATAAGGAAGACATATTTGCTTTTTCGCTTCAGAGCTTGTGATCAATTTGCCCCATTTTTCACCAAAATAGATCTTGTCAGATGATCATAATTTTCTTTTGGATTTGTCTCCTTCAACATGTTAAATGTTAGTGTAAATATTTCCTGTAAAAAGAAAAAAAGACATATCAGCCAGTATTAAAAGGGATAAATTGAAAACGATACTGATTTACCCTTCATCTTGAATGTCTTGCACGAGTCTTTTACCAGTTTTGTTGGATTGAATTTTCCTCGACTTTTGTTGGGCGCCTCACCATTATGAGAAGACTATGGTAAAATACTGACTTTGATATTACTCGTCGAGTATTTCTGTTTGTAAAAAAGAAATGCACAAAAAGTTGTTTCATTTATTTATAATACATACAACATTTCCCACCCTTGGGGATCGAACTCGGGATATTTCGGACCTACTGTCATCCCCCATACCATTCGGTCCATTGGACCGTAGGTGTCCATGGGGCTATCCTTTCAAAGGTTAATCTTTGGGGATAAAACAGCCCTGTTGTATCACCTTGGGCCATGTTACGGTATTTCTCGAGGTAATTTGCAATCCCTGTTAAGAATGGAATAAGACAATTCAAGACTTGAGATGATTATGTGCACATTAGAACGATACAGAATTACCCATTTCTGAGATTGTTCGCGTCTTTCGCTTGTACTTTCCTTTGTCCGAAGCTGTCTATCCCGTGGTAATGCCCATGAGTTGATTTGCCCCCAAATTTTATCCAACCTGTATTTGGATATGATTGCGTTCTCGGGTCGATTTGCAATTTCCTGAGAATAGAAGGGGCTTAATTTTAAAACTTGGAGCAACTGAGGGTAAATTGAAACGATACGGAGTTACCCTTCAGGTTTATGCAGATTTTCACTCGCCATCAATTCGTCGCGAGGTTGGTGAGGTGGCGGATTCGAGCATTTAATAGGGGGAAGTCGGATTATTACTCCTTGCTTTTACACATTCACAAAAGCAGAAAAACACATCACGCAAGGAAATAAAACACATTCACTCATTCAGGATTAGTTCCGCTTCCTCTGTAGGCTCTCCCATGATCAGCTGGCTTCATCCCAAATTAGGTATGCATCGGCCATATTGAAGGTCTCGTGGTCACTGGCTGAACAAGTGCATCACAGTCCCGATGCTTTACCGATATCAAACTGGTTGATTATGGCGAAAAGATCATCGTCAATGTCCGCTTGGTGGTGATCTGTCCCTTCTTCCTCGGGAGGTATTGATGCTGATCCAGTATCATTGGTCCTTTTGTACCCTCCTCCAACAGAACTCGATCCTGTTATAAACTGGTCTAACTCACCTCTTAAACGTGCATTTTCGATCCTCAGATCATACATTTCATCGAGGGTGAGGAGGAGGCTATTGCAGTTGGGGCAGGTGGCGGAGTCAAAAGTCTCTTTATACATCTTGTTTTCCGCTCGGAGGTTTTCATTTTCAACTCTTAGAAACTCGGCTTCGTTGTGCTCATGACGAGCCTTCATTCGGGTTCGCCTATTTTGAAACCAGAACTTGATTTGCAAAGGTTCAAGTCCTAACTCTTGACTCAGTTCCATTTTCTGTTTGCCGTCTGGCATAGGGCATGTTCTGAAAAAATCCTCAAGCCTTTGTACCTGCTCCTTAGTATGGCGACGGTAACGCTTCTTTTGACCCTTACCGTTATTGTCCTTATCTTTACTGAGATTTTGGACGTCGTCGGCGGAAGAGCCAGGCTCCATAGGCTCGATCCCAAACATGGCTTCGAACTCTTCCTCTCCCATATTTAGCAGGCAATGATAGCTCTCGGGAGTATTGGGTTGAGACATCTTTGATTTGGTTGATGATTTCTCAAGATTTACTACTCGTTTCCGGTGTTTTCACTCTCTTTGAATTTTTCTGAGCGATTGCTTATGCCTTAAGACCCTCTTCCGAGCATGGCGTCTCTTTTAAAATTAAACGTGGGTTTAGCAACTGTATTGCTTCTTCCAAGGGTCCGGCCTTTCTCAATCCTCTTTTCTTATCGTGTCTCTTGCTCGGCTCGTCTCCTTCCATCTTTTCGTGATAGGGCCCCTTGTTGTTGTCTCCACCGTCAATTTGCTGGCGAGTTCTTCAATAAAGACGAGTCGTATCTCTTTTCTGCCGAAAATGTCTTTGTCTCCCACTCAGCTTATTTTTTATCTTTTCTTTTTCAAAGTAGTGGCGTCCCGTTTAGCTTTGCCGTAGAGACGTCGGATTTGCTTGGCTGGAGATTGGAGACGAGTAGCGGAGGTGATACTGATAGGGAATGTTAGACAGGAAAATCTGGCCAGTAGAGACTTCCCCTGCAAAAATGAAAGAGAATGCGGCAGTATATGTTCTTCATATTCTAGAAAAATTGGAACGATACTGTTTTACCCTTGTGTGTACTTCTATTGAATTTGAATTGAGGAAGTTCCTTCATTTGGACTGGATTGAATTGTATGTCCCGAGTTGCCCTTCACTTTGAGCTTGCCACGTAAGTGCTTTGCTTAGTTGGGCCTTATTTTCTTTCGGGTTGCCTTGGACCATCATCATTTTCTATGCCATCGGGTCCGTGGACCGGATGGCTCCTTTAATTTGAAGGTTACCTTCGAGGCAAATGAGTCCTATCGCGTTCCATTGGGTCATTTCATTTTGCGACACTCTTGAGGCACTTTGCGATTCCCTGGGTGAGAATGGAACAAATCCAATTTAGCATTTTGCAACGATTGAGGGTAAATTGGAACAACACACAATTACCCGTCTTCGAGCTCGCCTGGGCATTTCACTTGAAATTTCCCTACGTGAGGCCATTCAACATTTCTCATTATGGCAGTCAGCGACGTTACCACAAATTGATCCGCCCTAAATCTAGCATAAAAAGGGATTCACGCATTCGACGGAATAAAAAAAATAAATAAATTGCCCCCTTGTCCCTGAATTAAATCGAGACACCTAGAAAGCTGGAAAATATCATACGCAGGGGAATTAAGCATGAAATAAAATGTGCACTTATTCAAGGTCAGTTCTGCCTCTCCTGTGGCTCTTCGATAATCAGCTAGTCTCGTATTGGTTCGGGTGTGGATGATCGATGTTTGAGAGTCCCTACTCACTGGCTCCTGATCGCGGCTTGGGACGTCTGTCAACCCTAAACTGGTTGACCAGGGCAGTAAGCTCATCATCTGGGTAATCTCTTGAACCTTCCAGCAACTGATGCTCGAATTGGGCATTGTTGTTGGCAAATGCTGGCGGTAGATTTCTCATTCTGTCCTCGCCATGAGCAATTTGACTTCTCGTGCTGGAGCCTTCATCATTACTCGAGAAAGTGTGGGGATCACCAACTGTCCTGCTGCCAAAAACTCCTTCCATTCGAGGATTAAAGAAGTGGAAGTGCTCAGGATAATTTCTTGTCTGATTCTCTGGCTGCGCAGGCGCGCTGATCATGGGATGAATTCTAGCCACGGGTTGGTGCTCAGACCAAGGAGTCTGAATACACTGCCCCTGCGGTCTATACTCTTGAAGAGCATTAGGGTGATTCTGGGGGATACTTTGATTAACGCCTGGAGGATTGATGGCACGGCTACTGGCTTGGTTGATGATGGGAAGTGGCTCGCCCCATGCTAACCCGCGGAACTTATGGTGGCGAGGAGACTCGACATTCAGGCTTGGATCAGTCCCGCCTTGGTTTTCTTGATTCTGAGCTGCATTGTGTTCTCTCACCCTTTTTCTGTACTTCTGAAGATGACTCGAAACATTTGCTTTAGTGAGTCCCTCTACGTTCATAATTTCCAGTACATGTTGCGGCCGTGCCGAATCGATTCCTACCTGTTGAACTGCATTAACAAACATACGATGCAGCTCGGGAGACCAACTCATCTTCTTTCTCCAGTTGCTTGGAACAAAATTGAAGGCTTGATGCTTGTTCTCATGGTCGTGCAATTGCTTCCTTACCACGTGCTGCCATATGTTTTGAAGCATCTAAACCCTAACTGGTTTCGTTACGACGTCTTGGGCCCCATTTAAGACAGCCTTCATTATGGCTTGCTGATCATCGCTTGCCGATATTACGAGGACTGGCATGTTTAATTTAGAATTGATGACTTCCAATAGAGTGAAAACATCCATGTCAATCCCTACCATGGCGGTGAGGACGATATCAAACTGGTCACCACTCCTCCTTAATATCTCTAAGGCCTCTGTCGCCTTTGCTTGAGCTACAACCTTATACCGGCATTTTCTCAATACGGTAACAAGGATTGACAGAGAGACTGGATTACCGTCAATGGCCATGACCAGTAGACCCTCAGGGTAAGGAACTTCATTAGCTTCGACCAGGGTTGAACATGCGCCCGTTTCCCTAATGCTCGACATATTTCTGGATCTAGGACTGCCGACTCGAGACCGCCTCAGGATGTCTTCTTGGACTTGAGGGATCACGGGATCGTCGATGGTTTCTCGTAACAGGCTTTGAAAGCCGATGCTTTGATGGTGAAGGTTTTGAATTCCTCTCCCACGAGAACTCCTTCCTCTCTATCTTTCTCCTGCGAGTTTTTGCGAATGAACTCTCACTATCAAATGAGGACAAGTTCTCTCTCTGGCAATAGCAACGACTTCCCTCTTCACGGGCAGTGCTATTAGATTTTTCGAGGGAGAAAATCTGATATTCAGCTTTTGATCAGAGGGGAAATCCTTGTTTCTCGCTCAGTTCGTCTTCCTTTTTTCTTTTCGTGGTAGAGGGCCCTTGTCAAGATCTCCACCGTCGATTTACTGGCGGGTCCTCCAATAAAGACGAGTCGTATCTCCTTTTCTGCCGAAAATTTCTTTGTCTCCCACTCAGCTCGTTTTTTATTCTTTCTTTTTCAAAGTGGTGGCAGCCCGTCCAACTTTTCTACAGAGACGTCGGGTCTGCTCAGCTTGAGGTTGCCGCTTGACTGGAATTCGAGCCAGCGGGGGTGTTGCCGACAGAGAATGGTAGATAGAAAAAACTCGACCAAAAAGGACTACCCCTGTGAAATCATTATTTAAATTGAAGCAGATTATCACCTTCGCATTCCGATCATCTGCCTCGCCTCTCTCCTCCTTTCTTTCGTGATCTGCTTTCAAAAATGGCCAATTCTCCTAACCATACCTTCTCCGCCGAAATCCTGGCTGGGTGGGAGAGACTCTACAATCTTCTTGGTAGAGGTTACGCTCATATAGCCCAAAACTCTACCGTTGAGGCTGAAATCCTCGGTTTATTCAGGATCCTAGACGCTGCTTCTGTTGAGGGTACCCAACTGGGGAGGGAGTATCGGAACTTCCCGACCCTCTTCATTAATTTTCTAGCTGCCTATAACCGCGCTTATGAGACGGTCATTGTGACTGCCGTCATGAAAGCTCGTTACCGAGACCGGCACGAGCGTCTGGAAATAGTCACATTTATGGCTGATAATCACAAGAAAGCCTTCAAGTTTGCCAATGATCAGCTTTCGTGGCTAGTTCGTGAGAGGGGAAAGTTGGTGGACCGTCTGGCCTTGGTCCGAACTTACGCCGAACAGGAGCCGAGCAATATTATGATGAGGTGCAAATGCGGTTGGCTGCAGGAGAGACTTGATGACATTACGGCAGATATTGCTTTCGAGAGGGCGGAGATTTCGGACTTGGAGTTTGCTGTCGAGCATTACGAGGCCAGTATGGCCCAGGCTAAGGAGAAGCGCGATCGCCTCTTCTTTAGGCTCGCGGAGCTTGATCCTGAGAACGCCCGGTGCACCCGGAGCATCAACTGTTTGGAGAGTCAGTTGAGCTCCTTCGTAATGGTTATCAGGGCTCAGTTTGGCTTTACTTTTCCTCCCCAGTGAGCTGTTGTAATGCTCTTTGATGAATGGAATGAAAGAAAAGCTTCATGTGTTTTTTTTTGTTTAATTTTCCTGCTATTGTTTCTTCCGCATAGCATAACAGAACGATTTGAGGTACCGAAGATGTCGAGGCTTAATGTTTTTCTTGATGTTCTTGTTTAATTGCTCCAGACGATGATATCGAGAACATTGATGAAGGGTTCGGCGGTGGCCCCCACTATCCATCTTGAGATCACAAACAATAACGCTATGACAACTCGATCAGTGCGCTGGTAATAAATCCGGCCACCTGTTGTGTGCCCACTTTTATCCATATTTTATTTCTTTCGGCGTCCACTTGCTCGTGTCGGTCGCCTGTAGCGTCGGGAGAAATTCCTGTGGGCCACGTTCATTAATAGAACCTCGGTCCTCTAAAGCCCTCCGCATGTTTCGGATAAGAGGAAATTTTAAGATCGGTCTCTGGTTGATTTAATCAGGTAAAGGTATTTGTTTCATGGGTTCTGATTATATAATCCATATTGTCTTTCAAAAGACGCGGGATCCTCTGCAATACATTAAATATGCCCCCGTGTTTAATCAGTATAAATCCACCGTCATATCAGAATACACTGCCCATACAAGTTTACGGATTGACATAACTCTGTCTGTCAAAGATGGACAGTGTTCGTTTGCCCCCCGGAATTAACGGTTGAAGCCTCGGTGTTTTTCGTCTTTTGGTATTTCTGAAGATTATTCTTGATATATTATTGAACTTAATTTTTACACCCGTCTAGGGTATCTAGGATCTCCCTGCAAAAGAAAATGATATAATTAGTATGCGACACAAGGAATATCGGTCCATGACTCCTATATTAGTCCAATTTGATTTTTTCTATTTTATAGAGAAATCAGAAAAAAAAAATTCCTTAGGAAGAAATGGGTTAATACAGAATTTTTTTTGCAGATTTATTACTCTTTTTTTTATTTTTTTAAAGGAATGTGACAAAATCTCTTGACGTTTACTAAAATTTTTGAAGGAATTTCCTTTTTACCAGAATAAAATTTCAGAGGTAAATTTGTCAGGAAAATTTTATTTTTATTGAAGCAGGAAAGACATGACAGAAATCCTTTATTGGTTAACAAAATTCCCCCGAGACATTAGTCTAATTTTATTTACAGAAAAGTTTCTTAGAAAAACATGAGCGAATTTCTCGAAAAGAATTTTTGTTGCAAGTTTTTATAATTTGAAAGAATGTGATAAAATCACTTGATGTTTACCAAAGTTTTTTTTTGAAGGAATTTTTCTTTTATCGAAATAAAATTTTAGAGGAAAATTTGTCAGGAAAATTTCATTTTTATTGAAGCAAGAAAAACATGACAAAAATCTCTTATTGGTCAATACAATTCCCCCGAGACATTAGTCTAATTTTATTTAGAGAAAAATTTTCTTAGAAAAACATGAGCGAATTTCTCGAGAAGAATTTTCTTGCAAGTTTTTATAATTTGAAAAATGTGATAAAATCACTTGATGTCTACTAGAGTTTTTTTTTTTAGGGAATTTTTATTTTTATTGAAATAAATTTTCAGAGGAAAATTTTTTCAGAAAAATTTCATTTTTATTGAAGCAATAAAAACATGACAAAAATCCCTTATTGGTTAATAAAATTCCCATGAAGGGATTTTTCACATCATTTTTTCAAATTTTTTTTTAAAAGAAATGGGGGACAAATTTAATTTTTATTTTCTTTTAAAAGAATGGTCGTAATATCAAGCTCAAAAACTGACTAACACCTAGCATGGACTGACCGATAATAAATACAAGATAAAATTAGAGAACTTACTTTTACCATGGAAAAATGCAAATTACATAGTCATGCGCATGACTCAAGTGAGGAATGAACTCTAGAAAATAAAAGAAAGAGAGACAGGATATGTACTTAAAAAGGCCCCCACTATCTGAATTGACAACCTTACCCTCCGCACAATCAAATCACAATGGGAAGAATTGTCAATTCAGATAATGAGCGAGATAAAATATGGTCAACCCAAGCGCAATTGACGCAAGAACTTTGCATATTCGATCCCTATCTATGGTTTTCTATGAAGAATTTCGTGACTTGGGTTTAGACGCTTGTGTGTGCAGGTGTCGTGATCCTCAGAGTATGCAAGACATGCACAACAATTGATATCAAAACAACGCTTTTAAAAATGTGCGAAATTAAACAAATAAACCCAACACCGAGCCTGCAAAACAAAGGGGTTAGCCAAACACTCCGCCCCTTATAACTTCCATCCTGCAAAAACATATAACACCTATAGAATGAGTCCCAAACAAGATCGCCAGAAGCGAGATATCCATGAAATTTTCATTGGCCTAAGTCCACTAAGACTTTTAAAATTTCGAAAAAATTCAAGTATTCCAATTGGTATCTTTTTTTCGAAAATTTAAAAATTCATTCCCCAGCGGAGTCGCCAAGCTGTCGCGACCCTCTAAAAATATTTTTATTAATTCTAGGGGTTAACGGATTATTAGGTTAATTAGATTTGACTAACCTAATGCGGACCCTCCCAAGCCCTACCGAATCGCAACTGTGATTTTTGTTTAAATGATTTTGAAATTTGGAGTCGCCACTAATCGTTCTTGGTAGGTCGATTAGAAACCTAAATAAATTAGCGGGAGAACTAATTTATTCCTGCGAACAAGAGATTATGAGCTCGGGGACTTGGTTACACTAGTTAATTAAAACTAATGCCCTTTCGGTACCTTAATTTCATGGATATCCTAATCCGGCAACTCAGGCTTGGTTTATTCCTAAAGCTCTAGTAGGGTATTCTCTTTTGTGTTTTCACTTTTTAAATAGGATGCATGGATGGTATATATTTTTATTTGTTATATTTTTTTAAGTGTTAAAGATTCCCTGAAGTCGAAAGAGGGAGTGTGTTAACGACTTCTGTGCAGTATTACGACCTACTCATCTTTTGGGTCTGATGATTCAAAAATTAAATTATAGGAAGTACATGACAGTGAATAAACACCTCCAATGGGACGCCTAGCATTGGCTTGGCTCTTCCCTTTGGGATTTAAGGTACAGGTATTTAAGTTGCAAGTATTTAAACTACTGTAAGTAAAAACCTCCAATGGGAGGCTAAGCATTGGCTTGGCTCTTCCCCTTGGGATTTAAGGTACAGGTATTTAAGTTGCAGGTATTTAACTACTGTAAGTAAAAACCTCCAATGGGAGGCTAAGCATTGGCTTGGCTCTTCCCTTTGGGATTTAAGGTACAGGTATTTAAGTTGCAGGTATTTAACTACTGTAAGTAAAAACCTCCAATGGGAGGCTAAGCATTGGCTTGGCTCTTCCCTTTGGGATTTAAGGTGCAGGTATTTAACTACTGTAAGTAAAAACCTCCAATGGGAGGCTAAGCATTGGCTTGGCTCTTCCCTTTGGGATTTAAGGTGCATGTATTTAAGTTGCAGGTATTTAACTACTATAAGTAAAAACCTCCAATGGGAGGCTAAGCATTGGCTTGGCTCTTCCCTTTGGGATTTATGGTGCAGGTATTTAGATTGCGGATGGACTTTGTCCTCTCCATTTTGGGGTATGAATTTTTTAAAATGAAATACAATGAATTGATTCAACAATTTGAAATTTGTGCGCGCTTGAGGACTCCTCCAAGCCGATTTTGTGCTTCCATAGGATTGACCATTGATATAGAGCTGCGGCTTCCTGACATAAAATAGAGTGAAGTGTTAGTATACAAAATATGTGCTAATCTGCACCTAAAACCAGAAGAGTAGAAAGAGTACTTATCTCCCATTTTTTTGGGAGGGATTTCTATAATTGATTTTCGCTCTCTATGTTCCCAATATAGAGAGTTTCTTTTGAATTAAGAGGGACTTTTAGTCACAGATCAGTTGAGAAATCGGTGGACAGCTTAGGAGCTTGTCTGGGCCGATTTTTGCATCTCGACGAGATTTTTGCTGTTGACGTAGAGATATCCTTCTCCTGACATAAAATATGGAAGAAAAAGGAGATGGAGAAAGTGTATACAATTTGTGCTAATTTGCGAGTAAAACCATAAATAAATGAATAAATAAAAACACTTAGCTTGAATTTGTTTGCTCGTTGACGAGGATGAACTCTTGATTTATATTGATCGATGAAGGAATTTGTGATGATAACCCCTAGCTTTAAACTCCCATCATCTTCGAAATTCTCTCTCTTTTGGTATTTTATTTCTCTCAAAATTTTCTTCAATCTCCCAAAACTCTCTCAAACATCCAAAATTTTCTCTCCAAAAAATTCTCCCAAACACTTCAAATTTTCTCCCTCCCAAGAATCCTTTCTCAAGCTCACTTCTTCCTCCTTTTATAACCTACTCATCTATCTCCCATTCTAATTTTTCCACTAACTCTATCTCCCATTCTAATTTCTCCACTAACTCTTCTTCATTTTCATCTTCCATTCTCCATCTCTATCTCACATTCTAATCTCTCCACTAACTCTTCTTCATCTTCATCTTCCCTTCTCCATATTTATCTCCCATTCTAATTTCTCCACTAACTCTTCTTAATCTCCATCTTCCCTTCTCTATTCTTATCTTCCATTCTAATTTCTCTACTAACTCTTCTTTATCTCCATCTTCCCTTCTCTATTCTTATCTTATTTTCTCCATCCATTCTTCTCTAACTTCTCTTCTTCATCTCCTCTTCTTCATCTTCCCTTCTCTATTCTAATTTATCCACTAACTCTTCTTTTTATTATTTGTAAAATAATCCTTCAAGAGTTAGGTATTTGCACTCTAGTCCTTGAATTTTAAGTATTTACAATTCAGTCCCTGAAAAAATATATTTCTTTAAGTCCAAATCTCCTCACAATTTTTGACACACCAAAATTTACCACATGTCAAATTTAAGCTCATTTCTTGTCGCTGAAAATAATGCATAATTTAATTAAAGCCCTTTTGCAAAATTAAGTCATTCTGGGTATAATTGGGCCAAGATGAAAATTTAAAATATTAGAAGACAATGTCACAACTCATAAAAAGTGAAAGTTAAAAATAAGTTGACTCAAATTAAATTTTTTAGGTCCGATTCGAGATTATACTCGTGAAGGAACACGTGACTCGAATTGGATTTTTCTGAATTTGCGATGGCCAATATGAAAATAGATTTAAAATAAAAATATTAACTATCTTTGTGTATTTTTTGGCCTCAAATGTTATTTTTTCAAAATTTTCAAATATTTTTGTATTTTTTTAAAAAAATTAAAATATATATAATATGAAAAATTATTTTTTTGGTCAAAATTCGTTCCCTAGGCTTGGCTAAGGTTCCCAAAGTTGATTTTTCAATTTTATGAATTTTTATGGATTTTCTATTAATTTTCGAAAATAAATAAATAAATAATACGTAAAAATACTGAAAATATGAAAAATCGTTTTTTGGTCAAAATTGGTTCCCTAGGCTTGGCTAAGGTCCCCAAAGTTGATTTTTCAATTTTATGAATTTTTATGGATTTTTTATTACTTTAGCAATAGAAAAAATGATTAAAAATCAGGTATCAACAACCCCTAACTTTAAACTCCCACCATCTTCAAAATTCTCTCTCTTTTTTGGTATTTTCTTTCTCTCAAATTTTTCTTCAATTCCTCAAAACCCTCTCAAACATCCAAAATTTTTTCTCCAAAAAATCCCCCTTCCCAAGCTCACTTTTTCCTCCTTTTATAGCCTATTCATCCATCTCTCATTCTAATTTTTTTCACTGACTCTTCTTCATATCATCTTCCCTTCTCTATTATCATCTTATTTTCTTCATCTCCTCTTCTCCATCTTCTCTTCTCCATCTTTCCTTCTCCATCTCCTCTTTTCCATCTCCCCTTCTTTATTCTAATTTCTCCACCAACTCTTCTTTTTATTATTTACGAAATAATCCCTCAAGTACCAAGTATTTGTACTCTAGTCCCCGAGATTTTAAGTATTTGTAATTCAGTCCCTAAAGAAATATTTATTTAAGTCCAAATTTTCACACAATTTTCAACACACCTCCCCTATACTTTGGTCGAAATTTACTTCATAAGTACCTTAGAAAAAGTTTAATTTCATTTTTTTATTAACTTAGGGGCTAAAATCCAAAATTCAACTAAGGCCTTTTTACAAGATTGAGTCATTTCAAATAAAATTGGATTAAGATGAAAATTTAAAATATTAGAAAACAATGTCACAACTCATAAAAAGTGAAAAGTAAAAATAAATTGACTCAAATTAAATTTTTTAGGCCCAATTCGAGATTATGCTCGTGAAGGAACACGCGACCCGAATTGAATTTTTATGAATTTACGATGGCCAATATGAAAATAGTTTTAAAATAAAATTATTGACTATTTTTGTGTATTTTATTTTGCTTCAAATGTTATTTTTACAGAATTTTTAAGTATTTTTGTATTTTTTTGAAAAATGTTGAAAAATATAAAAACATGAAAAATTATTTTTCGTTCAAAAATGGTTGCCTAGGCTTGGCCAAGGCTTCCAAAGTTGATTTTGCAATTTTCTCATTTTTTCTTGATTGTTTATCAATTTTCGAAAAATAAAAGTGCTAAAAAAATACTGAAAACATGAAAATTTATTTTTTGGTTAAAATTGGTTTCTGAGCCTTGGCCAAGGTTACCAACGTTGATTTTTTAATTTTATAAAAAAAAATTAGATTTTCTATTAATTTTTTTAAAAAAAAGTGATTAAAAATCAGGTGTCAACAGGTTTTTAACATGAAAAGAAAATAATACAAATACTTAAATGATGCAACGTTGATATTTTATGTTAAAAAATTTTGATTTCTTTTGTCCCAATTTCAAATTTTAGATATTGGGTGTCATAGGGCCCGGAAACCGACTCGGCAACCGATGAACCTACTATACGGCGTCGTGTGAAGTCAACCAGTAATTAGACGACCGGGGAATGGAAATCAGGGAAGGTCGCAAGCCTTGCTCTCAAGCCTTGCTTTGAATCCGTCAAGTCCTGCAATCACAACCTTCCGAACCCGTGGTCGCCCCGACGAACGGTGCATCGAGATTCATGGATTTGATCTCCTACGCACCGACCTACATTCCCAGCGAGCGCAACCTCAATCATGAACCGGACTCTCCCCTCTCTCTCTTATTTTCATTTTCGTTTCCGGCAACTTATTTTGATTGCTTTTGAAAAAATGAATTCGTTGTCGACAGCAAAACCCTCTTTCTAACTTTTTCTCATTTTTGAACAATTTCATTTTCGTTCAAAAAAAGGTTCCTTGGACTTAGTCAAATGGAAATTTTTGCTTGAAACGTTCAAATAATGAACTGTGTGCTCTAAATAAATCTACTCAAGTATTTTTCAAGATACAAAATACCAAATATTTAGAACTATAACTTATTTTATGCATTATTTCTTTTTTCAAGGTGTTTGCAAAAAGGTAGTTTCCGACACAGCTTTTAACTCCGAAGAAAATTCAATTGATACAAGGATTAATATCATCAAAATCCTAAATACGTACATTCGTACTATATTTACCATAAGTTAATCTTTGTGAAACAAAGACCCCCAAATTGGTACATTGTGTCGCATTTTTACCCCAAATTAGTGTCCCTATGCTACAATTACTCCAAATCAATTTTTATATCATAAAAAAACTCAAACAGGTGTAAATCTAATGATAAAATTTATTGTAAACCAACGCACCCATGCCACTAGAGGTGTCAATATGAGTTTTTTTTTTTTGGTCGAAAGGTGTCAATGTAGGTTGAAAACCATATTTTAGCCCATGTTGAATAAAATGGGTCAAATATGAATTAGTCAAATTTAATAAACGGATTATTAATGGGTGTGAATTTCAAGCCTAATTATATGAGAGTTGTAAATGGGTTTTACAACTCACTAAGCTGGATAGTTTATTTAGTTTTGGGTTAAAACCACGAAAAACCCTAAACTGGTTTGCTTGTGACAAATTCACTCCAAACTATTTTTTTGACCACGAAAAACTCCAAATTGGTGCACATGTGACAAATTTACCATAAATTATTTTTTTTACCACGAAAAACCTCAAACTGGTACATTTCTGACAAATTTACCCTAAACTAATTTTTTTACCACGAAAAATCCCAAACTATTATGCCTATGACAAATTTACCCTTTATTAAATTGAATCAGTACCACGAAAAACCCTAAATTGATAAACCTATGGTAAACGGAGGATAAAAATCCTAAACCGGTATACCCGTGAAGTGTCACATGCCATCCAATTAAGTAATTTAACGTTAAATTTAACGAAAATTAACGGAGGGTAAATTTGTCGCAAATATATCAGTTTGGGGTAAATTTGTTACAAATGTATCAGTTTGGGGTTTTTTGAGGTTGCAAAAATGGTTTGGGGTAAATTTGTCACATGTGTACCAATTTGGAGTTTTTTGTGGTCAAAAAAATAATTTGGAGTAAATTTGTCACAGGCGTACCAGTTTGGGGTTTTTCGTGGTATTAACCCTTTAGTTTTTAATATTTTTGTTATAAGAAAAGAAAGAAAGAAAAAATAAATATAAAATTAAGAAATATAAAACTATTGAAAGAAGTAGAATGCAGTCGATTGCCATTGACACTCACCTTCGGTCGTTGGTACCGCTGGTCGCCTTCTCCGATTGCCAAATTAGGAGGGAAAAAAGGGAAAAAATAGAAATAATTTTTTTTAAAAATAAATTTCTTTTTTCCATTAGATGTGTATTGCATTATATTGTTTGGTTACATATAAAAGTGCTTAAGTAAACAAGCCGAGTCGGGTATTTATTAAATTTATATTATTGAAAATGGATCAAAATAGGTCGGACTATTTTCGATTTGATCTAAAGTCTAAACTTGACCCGACTCAATTGTTTGACACCTCCACATGCCACGTCTACCTAAAAAAAAGAATCAGATTTATTAGAATTTTTGGGTTAAAAGTAGCACGGGATATAATGTCCACATGTCAACCTTTTTGTGTGTGCCTGTGCGTGTTTTTTTTTTTTGGAGGATTGTTCGTGACGAAAATACTAGTTTGGGATGCACATGGCAATAGTTTATCCTTTTGAGATTTTTTTTATGACGTACAAAACTAATTTAGGATAAATAGTTAATTTAGCTATTTTCCATCATGCCAAATGGTTCACCTCTAGTGGACCGCTGTCACGTTCGGTGCGTTTCAAGTTGCAACTGAATAGACGGTGCCAAAAGGAGTTCCAATTTCCAATCCAACTTATGGGGACATGCACATGGGTGCGTGCTGCTACTGCTGCCGTCGGAATCACCGACTAAAGTCTCGTCAAAACTCATAAAAGATCGATTTCCACAAAGTCAAAGTTAAATAGTGTTTGGCAAAACTCTTCTTAAAAAGACTTTAGCTGTTTTATTTATGTATTTATTTTATTTATTTATATCTTTTACTTAAGAAAACTCAAACCCTAGTAAAGAGGTCAGCTTGGCTATGAGTGTTACGTGATCCAGATGAGGGTAGTCTTGATCATGCGACCTTAGTCGGCCCTCACTTGGGTCGCGCGAACTAGGCGATTGTCACATGGGTTAGCGCTGCATGGTGCGTGTGACCTCGAGCAATGGTCGCTCGGGTTACTCGATCTCACCGGCCGTTCGCAGCCAGATTTTGCCTCGTCGGCCGCTCTCGCCTGGAGTAGATGAATGGTAACGGAGAGGGCAAAATCAATGCATAAAAGAAAATCGGTGAGTTGTCCACAAGTTGCTGGCCTGCTTCTTTCTCTAGAAGGATTGACAAAAATATCAACCGAAAAGGGGGGCCAAGTTACCAAAACGCCCTCCTCTTTTCCGAGGGTATATTTCTATCGTTGCTCCATTTGTGTGGGCCTCGTGACTGATGGCATACTGATGCATAGGGAAGTTGTCCGATCATTTTTAAATCTATTAAATGGAGGTCGCTTTAATATCAAACTTTTTAATTTTATCAATTTACTTTTATTTTTTTTTAGAAAATTTGAACGTAACCTTCCGATCATTCTTTAACTGAAATTATTAATAGGAAGGGGTGCCATATAAGATGATAGGAGATAAACGGACCGTCGAGTCAGTAATTTCCTGCGAAAATAGATAGAAAGAACTGCATTGAAATTCGACACGAAGTTTTATAAATAAATTGAAGAATTAAATTATTTAAAACTAAATTGTTATTTAGATCTAAGAATGATTGAATAATCCTTTTCATGTTAAGAATGTCGGGAGAAGAAACAATCCTTCTTATTACTCATTCTCTCCCAAAAAAAAGGTAACTTTAAAGAAAGTCAAGAGCATAAGAAGTTCCATGTATTGAAAGCCATTGGATAATACAATTTTATGATTTGCCAACAAAGAATCTTTTCTCGTTAAATGCCGTATTTGAACATTCGAAAATCTCGGCAGTAATGCATTTAATGAACGGTGAGAAAAAAAGATAGAAAGAATTTAACGAACGGCGCTTAAGTTCTCCGATTCAATTAGATTCGATTCATTGGATCCAAACACACATGGACAAATTGAAGTTTGTTAGACCGAGTCCAATACGGTAAAAAAAAAAAGAAAAAAGGAATGGTAAAATTTTACGGGGGCCTCCGAGACCAATAGCGACCCGGCGGGGGCAATATTGTCAAAGTGCTTCAACCAATGAGAGGTCGCGTGGACTCACACCTCCAAGCGTTACTTCTTCCCACGCGCCTTCTTCACTGCGGACCCCGTCAGCCCAGAACCGCGGGAATTTACTGGCAGGTCGATGCAGACTGAGAATACGACAAATCGAAGCTTTGTTTAATGCTTTGAAATGTCAACAATGGCCGAATCAACGACCCTTATCAATTCTCCCCGGCAAATCGTCAGTATCCACGACGCGATCCGGACCCTCCCTCGATTTCTTAATTCCGAGAGCACCAAAAAATCGACGGTCAGAAGAAGCAAGAGGAGGAAAAATCAAACTCGCCTTCAACCGATTCAAACTCCCCGAAACGCAACCCCGTCCTGGGAGAACGTCTTCTTTTTCACTTCTCCGGCGGATTCGAGCTCCGGTCTTGCTGTTCCCTCGATCAGATGAAGCCGCGATTATGGGCGATCGGCCTGTTGGCGGTGGTGATGATCTCGGCCTGCTGCAGAGTCGAATCGAAGTGTCCCAAAACTTGCGACCTAGCCCTGGCCTCGTACTACGTTTGGTCGGGCACGAATTTGTCCTCCATAAGCCAGGTCTTGTCGGCGTCGGTCGCGGATATCGTCAGCTACAACAGCAGGGACACTGTCCCGAACCAGGACAGTGTCCTGGCGGGGTTCAGGATCAACGTCCCCTTCAGCTGCGACTGCGTCAGAGACGAGTTCCTGGGTCACGTGTTCAAGTACTCGGTGGGCGTCGGCGACACTTACGATAGGGTCGCGCAGTTGTACTACTCCAACTTGACGACCGCCTCGTGGTTGCAGGCGTTCAACTCTTATCCCGCGACCAATATACCGGACACCGGGGAGTTGAATGTGACTGTTAATTGTTCGTGCGGGAACAGCGCTGTTTCTAAGGATTATGGATTGTTTATCACGTATCCGCTGAGGGAGGGGGACACCCTCGAGTCGGTCGCTGGGGACGCGAATTTGACGACCGATTTGGTGCAGAGATATAATCCTGGTGTGAATTTTAGCCAAGGGAGTGGTCTGGTGTATATTCCTGGGAAAGGTGAGTTTTTTCACTCCCCTTCAGGACACGCTTATTCGGTTCTGTTAATTCTCCATCCGAGCAATAAAATTCTCAGCGACCAGGTAATTTCGAAGGAGTCTTAATGTTTAAAATGACTGTCTAGGCTGGGTTAAGATGTATCTCCCCTAGTGTTTGAATGAGTTCCTGGACCTCTGTATCGTTCCAATTACGCCTGATGTGTCCGAAGAGACAAATGATGTGGAACTGGTCTTCATGAGATGTGAAGAGTTATTTAAGAAAGCTAGCTTGGTTATTCTACGTAAAGCGTGGACTGGTCTATATAATCCTGATGGCGTTCATGCAATATATGTCAATCTAATTTGGCCTATTACAACCAGATTAATATGGCATATGGAGCAAAGTAGCAGCAGGTGCAATTGCACTATTTAGGTGATGTTGAACATTTAGAAGCTGGAATGCCATCTTCTACTAGTTACCTGTTTTGTTTCAGTTCCCGTCGCAGCACGGATGAGTTGCTTCTTTACGATTAGGTTTTTCCAGGTGTCATTTTGTTTGTTTGGCAAGCCAAACGTGCTTGTTTGTAGTGTGTAGTCTCGGAAAAAATTTGCCAATGGTAAATGTAATAGTCATGTTTGTGAATTGCCTATCGTTCCTTTGTCCTCATATCATAATGGCGGTGAAGTATTGGATACTAGAAATCTGGTATCTGGCCTAAGTATCGAGTTGTAAATACATGATGACAGAAGTCGCAATAGTGGTACTGACTTAAATCTCACTTTTCTTACAGATGCAAGTGGAAAATTTCCAGCTCTGAATCCAAGGTAGCTTGTAGTAGACTGCTCATCAAATGGAAGTTTGCTTAGCATTCCATCCCTTTCTGAGTTGACTAACTTATCCTTTTGTTTTTTTTTCCCCTCTTTCCAGCACAGGTGGAATGTCCCTCTCCGCATATTGATTTTCTGATTGCAACTTCATTTTGATATCCTAACGGTGATGGCTGGCCATAACTATACTTAAGGAATTCAGGCTTATCTTTGACTTTTTCATAGCAGGACTACCAGTTGGAGCAATTGTTGGCATAGCTGCTGCAGCAGTAGTGGTGTTGTTGTTTTTGGCATTTTGTCTATATGCTCGAATATATCAAAAGAAGAAAGTGAAAGAGGCAATCTTGCTGACGGGATCTGATGAATTATCATCTGAAATGCAGAATGGTAATTTTATTGCTGATTTCCGTCCCTTACGTTTCATCTGTTTTGCCAAATATGTCAGAACTAAAGATTAACTGGCTTGTTCATTTTTAAATTCTTCAACTCTGGCAGGCAGATAAAAGCTACACTTCTAGATATGTCCATTCACTTTCTGGATGAAATCATTCTGATATCTGTCTTTGGTCACCAACAGTGCATGCACATTATGTCAGTCACATGGGCTTTTGGTCCTTGCTGTATATGAGTTATATTATTCTAGAAGTAGAATCAGCAAATTACTTCAGCAGACGAGAGTTGATGCTGCTTAAAATAACTATTTAGCCGGTGTTCTAGAATGGAGTTACTAGAGAATGCTTTGTGTTTCAACAGGGGATACGTTGTTGATATGTTTTCTTATCCACCGTACCTTCCTATATTTCATTGGTGTCACATTGTTTTCTCTTTGGCAAGCAGTTTTAGCTCTTGTCTACATAAGAAAGAAGATTTGCTTCTCTCCCTAACTTTCGTACAGAGTAAATGAGTACCCTGACTGATGTTTCCCCCATCTTCATGCTATGGTTCTGGTAATTGACTCAGCAAAACCTTCTGAATCAACTGGTCCAGCTGGTGGTGCTTCAACGCGTCTTACGGGAATCACTGTGGACAAGTCAGTTGAGTTTTCATATGAAGAATTGGCCAAGGCTACGGACAATTTTAGCCTGGCTAATAAAATTGGGGAAGGTGGCTTCGGAGCTGTCTATTATGCTGAATTGAGAGGCGAGGTTCGTCGAAAAATAGCTTTTACACTTAATGGATGGCTAATATTGTTGGTTAAGGTGGTGTAAGTTCATCAGAAGCTTGATAATGAGGGTACTCTTAGTAAACTTCAATCTGGGCTGCGCACTGCATTTGATTCTACAAACCCTAGAGCTGGCTCCAGTCGCTTACATGCTGCTTAGCTCACAATAATTATTCTCCAGCACAATCCTATCTGGTTTGAGACTATTAGATTTAGGGATTCTGGATTCAGTTGAAACCACTGTTATGCTCTACCTTGCTACAATTAGTTGTCGGTACGGTTTTCTATCATTGCGCTCACACAACTTTCTTCTTGAAAACCATGCAGAAGGCTGCAATTAAGAAGATGGACATGCAAGCTTCAAAAGAATTTCTCGCTGAATTGAAGGTTCTAACGCATGTTCATCACCTTAACCTGGTAAATCCCTAATTTCCAGACTATAGCAGTTTGTCCTTTATGAAGGGAACACCTTTCCACATCAATCAATCCTATGCGTTTCCTACAGTGTATGTGTGGATGTCGAAATGTTGGACCGTGTGGGGCTGTGACATTCATGCGCACAGATGCTGTGCTTTCACGTGCTTTTTGTAAACATTAATATTTACTGGTTTATCTGTTCCATTTCTCTTTGACTTACCATATTTAGTGATGACGATCATTTGGATATGTCCACTATGGAATCTGTTGATGAGAAGCTGCCCTTATTGCTGCATAAATCCTGAACTGCAGCTAAATTGATGTCATTGCTCTCTACTATTCATCAAATAAAGGCTTGTATTAATGGTTGATTCAGGTGCGTTTGATTGGATACTGTGTTGAGGGTTCTCTTTTCCTTGTCTACGAGTATATTGAGAATGGAAACTTAAGCCAACACTTGCGTGGCTCAGGTGAGATTTGTCACATTTTGAGGATATTATTTGGTGAGTTTTGCATTTTAATCTCTGACCAGTGATGACTTGTACATTTGATCTATTTTCAGATAGGGAACCACTTCCATGGTTTACCAGGGTTCAGATTGCCCTTGATTCTGCAAGAGGTCTTGAATATATCCATGAGCATACAGTACCGGTTTATATCCATCGAGACATTAAAACAGCAAATATATTGATAGACAAGAATTTCCATGCAAAGGTTGTACTCTAATGATTTTTGCACCTGGATGGACCCTTCGGTTGTTGGACTAATGTAGTATATGACAGGTGGCAGATTTTGGTTTGACAAAATTGACTGAGGTTGGGAGTGGATCTCTCCCCACACGACTTGTAGGGACATTTGGATACATGCCGCCTGAGTATGACACACACACACACACTCTCTCTCTCTCTCTCTCTCTCTCTGTTTGTGTGTGATATCCATGTAGGAGGGCATTGACAGTGACAGGTGAATAGAATAAACACCATCAACCGTGTGGATTTATGGTTCTTAAATAATTGTCTGACTGGAAGAAGTTGGGAAGCTATGCGCTTTGTAATGCAACAAGGCTGTCATCACTGATTTGAGATTGGGAATATTTGTAGGGTTGTGATAAGTGGTATCCAGGTTTCAAGTAAAATGGAAAGGGTCTTCCAATTTAAACTGTTCTTCATGAAGTAGAATAATATTCGCTGTGCAGAATCTAATCAATCCGGACTAAGGAAATATGATAATTATGACTGGAGAAATATCACCAGTCAATCATCCATCACTGCTCTTGCTCAGTTGTAAGTCAAAAAGAGTTCATTCTCTGCATTTTAACCTGAAACATCAATGCAGATCTTTGAGGGTAATGATTTATTTTGGCTTTGAATATACACGTACAGCCTAATTACTTTAACTTCTCTGTGCAGATATGCTCAGTATGGCAATGTCTCTGCTAAAGTCGATGTGTACGCGTTCGGTGTGGTCCTTTACGAACTTGTTTCTGCCAAGGAGGCTATAGTCAAGGCAAATGGTTCTATTGCTGAATCGAAGGGCCTCGTTGCTTTGGTTATTCCCTTTCCCTTGTTTTAATATAGCTAGTAAGAGTAACTAGAAAGTGGGAGTTTGCCCCAAAATATTTAATACAGGTTTAGAACTTTATCTTACTTGAACAAGCAAATTATATCTGGGATCGGCTGTTTTGACTTTTTCTTTGCTACTGGTTTCGTGTGAATTGGGAATGGGTTTTTTTCCATACCTGTGGACACATGTCATGATTGTGATGTGCCTCCTTGTGTATTGTTGAAACTCGTAGACTGCTTCTGACAAAATATGATGATAATTAATCGCTGTAATCTCATCATCTGTAGTTTGAAGAGGTTCTTAACCAACCTGATCCCAAAGAGGACCTTTGCAAACTTGTTGACCCTAGGCTTGGAGAGAATTATCCGCTCGATTCTGTCCGAAAGGTGGGGGTTCTGATAGAACTTTTCTGCCATTTAAGTTTTGCTTTCTCGGTGAATCAATATCATAACTGCCGAGTTTTCTACTCGTGCAGATGGCCCAGCTTGCGAAAGCTTGCACGCAAGAGAATCCTCAACTGCGCCCCAGCATGAGATCTATTGTGGTGGCCCTGATGACGCTTTCATCTTCGACGGAGGATTGGGATGTTGGCTCCTTCTACGAGAACCATGCTCTGGTGAATCTAATGTCTGGAAGGTAGAAAAATCCCCCCTTTTTGCCAGAATCATGCAGTTACATTTTTTAAGCTTTCCTTCCTATGTAGTATGTGTGTATCCATGTAGTTGGTCATGGACGATTTGTAAATTATTCCCTTTGAGTCTTTTCTTTTCCCTAGAAAGTGAATTATTGTGGAGCTATTTCGACGTGCATTGGTTGTATGTACATTCTGCTGCGTATATACGTACTCATACCTTGTCGTGCTACAACAAACTGCATGATCGGATGCAATAAAAGAGAACCTTTGAAGCAGCAGAACTGTGATCTCCTTTGCCGGTTTGATGTTTGACCTAGCCTAGCCTGATTTGGACGCGGTAAACTCATATTTGGAGATGCATGAATTAGCAGAAGAAAGGGATGGTCAATTGAGAGAATCGAATGCCAAATGCTTTTGATGGTTGAGTTCTACCGATGAGCCGTGTGTTATCTGATGTAGATGTACCACTACCAGGAAACTGCAGTGTACTTGTTATTTATCAAAAACTGAATTTGAGGTGTGACGTTTGCGACCAAAAGGGCATACAGAATCAACCTAGGCTGAGGCAGGCGCGTGGCATATGGCAAACCGAGGGGTCCTTCTGGTCCAAGAGACCTCTTCTCTAGATCTCCATCCCTCTTTTCATGGAGGGCTGCCTCGCCAGGCCAGCTGGGCTGGTGTGGACGGCTTTCGCCTGGAGGTCAGCGACCATTGCTAGCCATTGACAAGCCCCGCTGATAGCCGGTGGAAGGAAAAGGAAAAAAAGAAAAGAAAAGGTAAAAGAAGACGGCAGAATAAAAGAAAAAAAAATTATATGGAAAAATTTAAAATATTAATCATAATTATCTGCGTCAGTATCGATTATGTCATATAGGACGGTCAGAATTTAGAGTAGCGATTTTCGGTCAAAATTGATTAAATGGACTCAATTGGTAAAATATGAAAATGATGATTATTGAATTGGTAAAATTAAAAAGTTGAGGACTAAATTGGTAAAAGAATAGCAAGTTTAGGACTTTTTGGACAGTTTTCTTAATTGCATTTCACCCTCGAAGTTTTTGGAATTGTGGCAAGTTGCCTCATGGCGTTTCAATTTTTACGAGTTGCCCCTCGATTTTTTGGAGTACTGTGGCGATGAGCTCCCTAATGTTGATCCCATCCAAATTTTCTCATCTATTTGACCACGACTAGTTATGAAACGCAACTTGGTCATATATATTGTATATACGCGAGGGAAAAAAAATAGGGATTATTCAAAAACAGAAAATTGTTTGATGGGCATCTATCCCCAACTCTTGCCGGAACTTTTACTCACTTGCTTTCACGTGTAATATGTTTCCAAATTCTTCTTCTACTACGAAATTTGTTTCCCTCAGCGATTAGTCTCATGCTACACATGGCCAGAGCTCCAACAAATTTGGATCGGAAGTGGACATATCGCAACTGATTCCGAAAATCGGGTCACAAATTGCGAAAATTTGAAATGTTGGGTGGCAATTTGCAACAATCCTAAAGCAATCTAATTTGCCCAAATAGACAACCGTGATTTCGGACCTTCTTCTATATTCAGATGTTAATTGGGCCTTTTTGAAAAAGAAAACACCTAAGTGGGCCGAAAATGAGAATATGTCGGTCCAAAGTTAGTGGAAAGCCTGGCCAGAACGAAAGGCCCAGATTGTTCCGAAGCTTCTTCTGTTGAGTTTCGACGAAGAAGAAATACGAAATCGAACAGAGCTGGAAGACGAATTTAACTCTCCCTCTCTCTCCCCCCTTTCTTACTCGCCAAGGAAGGAAATCGATTTAAAATTCCCATCGTTCCTTCGATCATCCATCGCCTCAATAAGTTCAATCAAGATCACCCTGTCGTTCGTGTTCTCGCTGAGAAGAAGAGACTTGGAAGATGGATTTCGAGCTGAGAAGGGCGAGGGAGAAGCTGGAGAAAGAACAGAAGGAGAGGAAAGCGCAGGCCAAGGCTAGGTTGGAGAGGGAGAGGAAGGCGAAGGAGGAATCCAGAAAGCAGCGGGAGGCCATCGAAGCGGTCCAGAGATCTCGGAGGCTGGACGCTCTCGAAGCGCAGGAAAAGGTACTACTTCACTCGCTTCTCGTCGTTCCGATGGAATGAGATGATCGAAATTTCGTTCGCCGATTCCGACATGTAATCTAAGTAGATTCTTTTATCTAATTGGAATCGCTTCGTTACTCGAGGCATGACTTTGGTTGAGTGGAGAACTAGGGGCTTCCTTCTATTTGATTTAGTCACAATTTGTTGCGGTTAGAAGAGGGTTGTTCCTCATGAACATGCTCAAGTAGTTTCCCAACTAAAATTTGCTTTCACTGGAAATGTTAATGGGTAGTTTGTAGCTCTAGTTTCAGATCATATCTGCACAAACCTTCCACTGGAGGCATCGGCTGAAAGTTTGATATATTGCTAAGTCCGTTGTGGAGCGAAGAAATTATTGCCCTCCACCTCATCGTATTGTATTACAACTGCCGTTAATGCCATGCGTGTGCCATATAGCCTTGATTGAAGTTCTTGTGCGGGCTGATGATTCCATTGTAATGACACCCTTGGTTATGTTCTATGATTTTCCGTCAAACGAACCATGCTAGATTGCACAGTTTTCGGACCTGTGGTTGTACCCCTGGCTTACTATTGTTGTATCCTTCTGCTCAGTGCTTATTAGAATTAGCTGTTGAAAAGTTAAATGGATAGGGCTGTCGTTGGTAAAGATCTGAAACATGTTAGTAGGCTCTCGTTTTAAGTAACATGCAATGTAGAGCTGAGTCCCAAGTTGATTTCATTCAGGTAACTAATTGAGTGAGTGGTGCAGATGCAGCCATTTATGCTTTAAGATGTCCTTTCTTGGCTTAAGCCACTGCTGATTATTACGCTGAATCTGGTTAAAGCAACTTCCATGTAGCCAGAACCATCTTTAAGTTTATATACTCATGTGAATGGTGTTATGGTTGTGATATCATGCACAAGAATTCCTGAGGTTTAGAGATGTATGTAATCAATCTAGTTGCTGGAAAACTTAAATTGGAAAAGAATCAAATTTTCCATGCTTTGGTCCTAACTAACATATCAGAACCTGTATGTCAAGGTGAGGGCATGCTGGCTATGCTCAGTTTAGATTATTTCAGATGATTTTCTGTACTAACTAGTCTCGCCTCCGGCCATCTTGGAAATTGTTTCAAGAATGGAACAGGTATCCCATACTTCTGTTCAAGTGCATGAGCCCCACATGTGCAAAGTGTTTAGCATTCGAAGAAGTATGGAACTTTCTGAAATCTTTCAAGATATCGTCGCTAACCATCTCCCAATTGTCATGAAAAAATTTCAATAAATTTCACTGTAATGCCATCCAAACCTAGTACCTTATCTCCATCACAATACACGACTGCCCTTCTAATCTTGTCCTCCTCAAAGGTATTTCCAACATCTCAGCCATATCAGGATTAAGAGAAGTAAACATCATCCCCTCCAATTCTGATCTCTCAAAACATCCCTTCCTATATAAATCGGCATAAAATTCAGATAATCGCACACTCATGGCACCACATCTTCAACAACCTCCCCAATGACTTCCAACTTGTTGAGGAAGTTATATCTTCTACAAGCATTGGCCATCTTATGAAAAAACGTGGTGTTTCTGTCACCCTCATCAATTCAAATCTACCAAGACTTCTGTCTCAAGAGGCTTCTTCCATTTTCCAATCAACGAAATGAGTTTTTTTCCCATTCGTTTCTTCTGAAGCACTCCTCCTCCAATAGAGTCGTTTGGATCTCCTTATCATCAAGCTTTTCAACTTCTTGAGTTGTCTCCTTAATTTTTTTTCCTCAGGTTTCCCACCTTCTCATGACTCCATTGTTTGACAACGTATTTGAGCCCCTTGAGCATAGAAGCAAAATTAAGACTGGCATGCCCTCCAAAGTAACTTTTCTTCCATTAATTGATAACTGCCTCTTTTGAGGTCTTCTATTTTGAGCAAACCAAAAAGGAGTGGGCCCCCATCTAATACCTCTCATCTCTAACAGAAGAGCATGGTGACTGAGGTCACGCAAGGTAGCACTAAAAAACTAATTAGTTAAAAAGAAATTGTATCTCTCAGGTTGGGTTCAGTTAAAGAAATGCTAACACTGGCGCATTATACATGCTCTCTGCTCTTTTTGTGGTATGTTCTTTCTCGTTCATGTGATTAGGAGATGCACCCTTTAGCTAAACTCTACCTCTACCTAACTTCAGGTTGAGCAGCAAATGAGAGAGAGTTTGCTGACTGGGAAAGGAATTTCATTCTACCGCCTGCTGGAGGCAGTGCCATTTCAGGGCAGTGGTGATAAGATCAAATTGCCACCTTCCTGCTTCACTGAATTATCAGATCAAGGTGCCTTTGATAAGGGCCCTATGTACTTTCGGTTGGCAGTGGTTCAACAAGGTAATCTGGTGGATTCAAAAACTGACGATGAGGAGAATGGGGCCACCCATTGTGGTGTGTTAGAGTTTACTGCAGATGAAGGTTCTGTTGGACTTCCACCTCATGTATGGAGTAACATATTCAAGACAGATTCACCCGGGACTCCATTAGTTGAAGTCCGTTATGTCTGGCTCCCAAAAGGAACTTACGCAAAATTGCAGCCTGATGGGATGGGCTTCTCCGACTTGCCCAATCACAAGGCTATTCTTGAAACGAGCCTGCGGCAGCATGCGAGTCTTTCTGAAAATGAGATTCTAGCTGTGAATTATGGTGACCTTATATACAGGTTACGTGTACTCGATTTGAAACCTGCTTCAAGTGTGTCAGTTCTAGAAACTGACATTGAGGTTGATATAGTTGGCCCCGATGCTACTCTGGAGGGGACAGATCAGCGCAGGCTCATACCACTGACTCCAGGAAAGTCTGAGCTTGGAATGGTTGACGAAGGTAACTATGTTTATTACAAGTTTTCCATCGACAATGATGTCTGGGAGAAGATTTCTTCTCAAAATGCCATGGTGGAGGTGAAGATAGACGCAGAAACAGACAAGGGAGACACTGATCTATATATATCCAGGCATCCCCTTATATTCCCAACCCAACATCAGCATGAATGGTCTTCACATGATGTGGGTTCAAAGACGCTGATTCTTAGCTTCAAGGATAACGGTCTTGGAGCAGGTACTTATAGCGTTGGTATCTATGGCTTCAAGGGAACAAGTAAATTCCTGGTATCAGTTACTATAAATGATAAAATCCAGAGGACGGTGGGTCAACAAGCAGGGTCTTCATCTTCACCTGCAGAGATGGATACCGTGGAGTGTAGAAACTGCAAGCGTTTCATACCTAGTAGAACTATAGCACTGCATGAAGCATATTGCAGCAGACATAACGCGGTTTGTCAGCATGTGGGTTGTGGAATAGTTCTTAGAGTTGAGGAGGCTAAGAACCATGTGCATTGTGACAAGTGTGGACAAGCTTTTCAGCAAGTAGAAATGGAGAAGCATATGAAAGTGTTCCATGAGCCAATCCAATGTCCTTGTGGAGTTGTCCTAGAAAAGGTGCAAATGGTAAGTAAGGCATTCTTGTATTTCTGCTGTTTACTATTTAAACAGCTTTTCCTCCTGCTAAAAATTGCTATGACATCTTTTACAGTAATGTCTTAGATTATTTCCACGGGCTTTTACCATTTTGCTTTGATCTGTACATTATCTTGAGTCATTGACCGTCATGAATTGGTCGATGTGACTGGGTTTTCCAATATGAATGCATGCCTGGAACATGTTGCCTCTATGCTTATAACGTTTCAAAAAGATATGCTGGGACTACACATGGTGGCAAATATGCATTTAGAATTAGGGACGACGCCACATCTCTGAGATACCGAGCATTTTAAGGAGAGAAAAAAATCGAGGCTAGAATCCATTTTCTTAATTATTGTACTCATCTTGTTACTTGTTTGGCAGGTTGAGCACCAAGCTTCAGCTTGCCCCTTGCGCTTGATCACGTGTCGTTTCTGTGGGGACATGGTTCATGCAGGAGACACTGCAGTGGACATGAGAGACAGATTAAGAGGTCTGTGTCAGCATGAGAGCATCTGTGGATCAAGAACCGCTCCTTGCGATTCATGTGGCCGTTCTGTCATGTTGAAGGACATGGACATACACCAAATAGCCGTTCACCAAAAGAACTAGATGAAGTACCTTCTGAGTCACATCCGATTGCCACACTGTATGGATCTCGATCTGTGCCGGTATATCAGCAAACTGCATCTCCAGAATTCCCGTGGCTGAGATTGGTGTGGGATGGTGAATGCGTATCTTGCGAGAATGGTTGTGCCGGTGACGTTGCTCTTTTGTACTAGCTTGTAGTATGCTGCTGCTCGGAGATGGTTTCTGTTGAGAATGCAGTGCCGTCTTTGCTGAAGGTCGTTCGAGTCACTTTGGATCCTTCTCCATTTAGCAACAGGTTAAGAAGTGGATCTTCGCCGGTGTATATTATGTTTCCGGCACACGAGAAGGATTTCTCGGAGATATCTTAAATATTGTATCATCTCTTTCAAATTCTTATTGGTTTGAACCGGGAGTTTGGAGGAGGCCTTCAAGTCTTCTTTTATTTATATTTTGTTTGGTCTGATCTTCAAATCTATTTCGGTTCTAGTAAAAATGTTTGTGATCCTAAAAATTAGAAATTAAAGGAATCAAAGAATTAGAAGGATCATGCAGCTTTACTTACCAAAAAAAAAAAAAAAAAAGAGGATCAAGCAACTCGAGCCGGTTCGCAGGTTCAGACCGGACGTCAGCTGGGGGAAGGGAGTGCTGTACACGTGTCGCCTATCCATTGATGATGCAACTGTAACAACAAATACACCTCAACACAGCAAATTGCTCTCCCGTCGTCCCCGCAGAATTTCAAACGACACTAGACGGAGGGAAAAGAGGAAAGCGAAACCGGATCTTCTCCATCTGTTTTCACTCTCTTCTCCTTTCGTTTGATGCTCATGCTCCATTCTCAACTGTAACTCCTCCCAAGTTCCCCAAATCCTGACGCTTTGGAGCCCTAAGGAGGCCTTCGCCGCAGCCTTCGCTTCGGCTTCATGGCTGAAATCCTCAGCCCTAGGCACAGGTCCATAGCCAACCGGATTCAGTCCCCGACCAGCCCTTTCTTCCTCGGCTCCAACGACGACGACCTCGAGAGGGCCCAGGCCCGCGCCGCCCGCGCCGCCGCAATCCGCCGGAAGCCCGTCGCCGCGCACCCCCCGCCCGCGAGTAGCGATGCCGATCCCGGCCTCGGGAAGCAGCAGATTCTCGAGTTGTTCCACAATTGCATTAAGCTCGCGAGCGAGAACGTATGTTTTCTTTCTGCTTCGTGACCTTGACCGAATATGACCCGCGCTCGTGATTCGTCTGGTTACTTTGAATGTTATTGGTGCAGAAAATCAACCAGAAGAACACGTGGGAGCTGGGATTGATAGACCATCTCTATGAAATTGTTAAGGTCGAAGAAGAAAATGACACGGAGACGAATTTTCAAAAGGTGAGCTCTTATGCCCGTTGCTATTATGTCCATGGGTTAGTTGAGGAACAATTGTCCATGGGCTCACATTTTATATGAGCTTCATTTGTTGGGGGAATTTTTGAAAGTTCTGAAAGCAGCTAATCTGTTTAAGATAGTGTAACTGCATAGATGCAGTAAAAACAAGTTGCTGGTCAATTCAGAAGCAACTCTTCCAGAAATTTAGAAGAAGGGTTTGAGTGGTCACTGATTGCAAATCTTTCCACGGGAAATTTTGATGCTTAAATCTGTATGCTGCACCTTTACATTTCTCAATTCAGGCAAGTTGCACGTTGGAAGCTGGAGTTAAGATATACTCAATGAGAGTTGATTCTGTGCATTCAGAGGCCTACAAAGTCCTTGGGGGAATGAACAGAGCAGGTCAAGACAATGAACAAGGTCAGTGGCATCGGTCTTGTTTGCCTATCAATAGTAGATACAACATCTTCTATTAACCTGCAAATGGATGTGTGGTCGGGCATAATTTTCTTATATAGAGATGATTCTGGTTCTGAATATAATTTTGCTTTCTTGTAGTTGCTTCATGTTTATAACCTGATGTAACTGTGGCATTTTCTTTATACATCTGTTTCAGATGGTGTTGTGGAGGATCCTAGTGTTGATGGTGGGCGAGAAGAGTGTCGAATAAAAAAAGATACGGACAAGAAGGTTTTGGTTATATATAATGAAAATATGAAAAAAAAAATTTACTAGAATTCCAAGTAATCGAATTTCAATTTTTAAGCAAACAGAAGTCTTTGCCTGCAGATATCACCATTATCGACACTTGAACCATCCTTTGAGGCTCTCAATGTGAAGAAGTTTGACGGTGACTGCTCATTCAACATCATCTTGTATGATTTTGAGATTTAGATGTCGAATTTTTTAACAGTTAGCTTGATTACTTCCATTCTAGTTGCATTTTTGGTGGATCCTCTTTACCATCAGACGTCGGCACAATTTGATGAAGGTGGAGCAAAGGGCTTGCTGTTGAATAACCTTGGAGTATATGGTGGGTGCCGGGTGCTATTTGACTCTTTGGAAGTACCAGGAAAGTGCATGTCAGACATTCAAAATGATAAATTGGACACAGTTGATCTTTCCTTTGCAAAAGGTTTGTTGCCTTTCTTTTGCTAATAATGCAACAAATATGTCTGCAAGCTCATGTGCTTGAGGCTGTGGCAAAAATATCTGACATGTCACTGTCCTACTTAACAGAATATATTGAACAAATGGTACTGGATGTACAAATGAAGGATGAAATTACACCAACCTTAAGGATAATAGTTGATCAATTTGATGAAGACAATAGAAGGCCAACAGATCTTGTCTTTCGGAAGCCAGAAGAGCAAAGTGATGCTACATGTAGCAGCAGCAATGTGTTCGATGGTGCTGACACATTTGAAAACTGTAGTACCTGGGATCAGGATGACGATTATGGTGATCCAAGTGTGGTTGTGGAAGACTCAAATTGTGTGGATCCAACAGTTCCCATGCATTCTGAGGTATTTATTGCACTTATTCATATGGTTTCTGCAAACAAATAGAGATTATTATGATGCTCTATTTTTTTACAGTGGAATTCATAGAAGTTGTTTCTCATTTATTTCTGGTGACTTTTGTAGAACAATGAGTTATTTTCTTATCACGAACCTGATTCAGAAGACAAGGTAGAGGAAGTCGAGAGTTATCTTTTCCTTGGATTGGGTTTTAACACCCAGCACAATGCTTGGGCAGGTCCTGACCATTGGAAGTTCCGGAAGCCTAAAGGTATGGTGAATCTGTAGTTTCAGAAGGCATGATTATTCCTGTCACTTTGTGGATAGTTAATGTAGTTTGAACCTCATTGCAGGAAAGGAAGAAAAGCATGCTGTGGAAAGTGGTTCACCAACTACTGCTAAAAAAACTAGATATAAGAAACAAGTAGAAGTTGAGATCGACTTCACAAGCTTTCTGGACAAGGATATGCCAGATATATTTGCTCCTCCCAAGAATCCTAAGTCACTGCTGTTGCCTGCAAATAGAGCTCCATGTAACATAAGATTGCCGGAAGATTGCCATTACCAACCAGAGAGTCTTGTGAAATTGTTTCTCCTACCGAATGTAATGGTAATAGTATTTACAAGAGATGGATATTCGATTTCTTCTTTAACCCTGCCAAACCATGCCAATGATATATACTTCTCTTGCTGCAGTGCCTTGGCAGGAAACAGAAAAAATGGTCAGGTATAGCTATTTCCTACGAATGCATATTCAGGTATCTGTTGTGATTTTGGTAGTGTTGAAAAGCCTTCACTCAATCTCAGATGAGCCGAGAGAATCATCTGATGGTTTTGGACCTTCAACCTCTTGGGACCATGAGAGTGTCTTTGACCCACAATTTGATGATGGAAATATCCATAGTGATGAGGAAGGTGTTGACACACTTGTTTCTCAGCCCCGCCAGGTCGTTTTTCAACTTGTTACTGTTCGTTTTGTTAGTTTACCTCTTTAGTCTGTTCATTTTAGTAAAGTATTGCTTCCTTGGAAGATTGATTCTTCTATACATTAAGGTGCAGAGTGCATTAGATGCATCTTTTCATATTTACTCAGCGTTATAAAGGATTCCTTTTCAGGTAAAAAAAATTGAAGTTCAGTATGACAAAACCTCTAAGCAAGTTGATGTCCAAGCCCTGAAAGAGACTCTTTGGGACCGTATTCTTAGACCTCCTGAAATGTCTATTCAGGTATGCTTAGCTTCTCCCCTTAAATGGCCAACAGATCTGCTAGAGTATCCTGTCGTAAAATCTGAGATGGACCTTGTTATGCTTTCTTAAAAGTCTTAGTTACTACCAAAAAAGCCATCGTTACTGTTATTTCTAGTGGGACTAGGGCTTTACTGTCAACATCAAAAGTTTTATCTATTTAAAGATGCGGATGATAACTCTATGCTTGATTTAACGATATCCTTGTGAGCCCATTCTTGCACAGTCCTGTAATTAGTACTTCAACTTGTCAAATAAATCAAGTGGAATCACTGGTAATTTCCAGGACACTGGTTCCCCAGATCAACCTATAAACCATCCCTTATTTGAATCCATTTTGCAAATCGTCCATATGGGGGAGCTTCTATGGACCCCTGAGTAATGGATCTGTAATCGTCAGTCCATCGTAATCACATATTTTGTCCTAATATTTAGAAATTAATAAATAAAATAAAAATATTGCATTCGTCCAATGAAAGAAGGGACAATTATTATGCACAAAACTTCATCAAGGCTATCGGCTACTCATCTCTCTTGATTTCCTTTAATGACTCCCGTGATATTCCTATATTTGTTGGTGTATTCTTTATTTTGGATATCCAAACTTTATTCATGTCTGCAAAAAAGATGAGGTAATATAATCAATTTGCTTTGATTAGAAGGATCCAGAAGAAGCTGTGTCTTTCAAGCAGATCTTGGCCAGTTTTCCAGCTGACTGTAGAGCTGCTGCAAGCATCGGCGAGATCTCCCCCCATTTATGCTTCATATGCTTATTGCACTTGGCAAACGAACATGGGTTGAGCATCCATGGCTGTATCAACATGGACGACCTCAGCATTTGTGTTCCTGGTCACGATGTGCGTAGAGAAGATGGTGCCTAGAAATTTATCACGCCATGTGCAAATGTGTAATGTGACTCTTTAGAGGTCTAGTTTGTGTTTCTTTTGTTGTTGTGGCTAGGTTTTGCTCCCCTTCCCAGGCGGGCAATCAAATCGCTGTAGATCTTTTTCTCCGATCGTAGCGGTCATTGTAACAATGGAGAGTTCTCTCCCCTCATGGCAACTTGCATGTGGGAATGGAACTTCTCAAATCATGTACTTTTTTTTTTTCGTCAAAAAATCATCTGTACTTCAAACTCTCAATTCTGTTCCAATCATAGTGGCACGTGCACTAATTGCCATTTACTTCTCTTTGGAGAGAATTGTGTTGTGTTTGTCGCCGGTGGTGATCTAACATTTGATGCCCAGATAGGTGCAGCCACCAATCAGGGCAGTCAATCAAAGACTTACACTAAGCGATTTAGCTGTGATATCAAGGGGAGGCTTGTGCTGTACATTCCAGATGCGCCCTTCAAAACTGTCGGAGCCGTAATCTACCTAAAAACACCGTCTTTGCCAATTCACCATTGGCCCCCGTGGTGGTCCTATGTTCCTGAATCCTGGTACCGAGAATCGTGCAGAGATTCTGAGCCTAACCTATGCGAGGAAATTGCGTGCACAGAAGTTCTAGACTCTAGACGGAGAACAATTCCCATCGACACAAAGGAGAGTAGCGGTTATGAGAGAATATCACTCACGAAGTCGTGTCCCTTGCATGTGTGTTTTCCATGAAATGCCTCCATCCTGTAGGAGATAAATCACCTGACGTACGATAAAGAGTTTTAATAGAAACAGAATCCCTACAAAACAATTTATTATCCTGTCTGTCAATGACAGAGAAAAGGACATACAGAAAAATTTGATGCAATAAGATACAGCAATCAACCATAGTTTTCCAAATTGATTCAGGACTTCATGGTTCCCCACTAAATTCCGTTGGCATCTCTACATATCCTCATAACTTATACCCAGTGAAATGGACTTTCATCGTTCACTTTCAAGATCAACAAGGTTCACACAGTAACCCAATAGCCTAGGGTTACGTACTACATTTTACAGGAACCGGGGTCATCTGATCTGCTTTGCTAGCTCAGATGGCTCCACAACGCAATGGACTTCATACTCAATAAAAAAGGGCAACGAGTATTGACGGCAGCCAGAGATTTAGATCAGATTGATCCAAACGCCAATCCCAGAAAGGAAAAGCACACCGTTATACAATTTCCTCCGGCACCTTTTCAACTGAACATGAGCATTTTGCAATATTCTAAGCTGACTGCACATTTCCCTGAGACTGGGAACGAGCTTTGGTGACTCCTTCCCTCCATCCTCTTTGCCGAGCCCTCAATTCCCACATAGCTGTCAACTTCTTTTGTGCTACAAATGCTGCTTCAGCCTTTTCCCTTGCCTCTTCACATGTTTCCATTCCTGAATTGCATTTGTCTGCCTCTTTCTGATACTGAGATGTCAACTTCTTGGCTTCGAGCAGAGCCCTGTCAGCACGTTGTTGACTTTCCAAAGCTTCAGTTTCACGTAGCTTCAATTCCTCTGAAAGAAGTTCTGCAAAATTCTTTTCTGTATCTTCACCGACCTCCGGGTCACGTTTTGCACAATCTGTAAGGTACATAACAGTAAAAGAAAAGTACGTTATTCCGAGAACCAACCATTTCCAAGGTTATTGATGTAAAAATGGAAAAAAAAGACATGCAGAACCCAAAAGGTATCCAAGTCAGGGGAAACTATTTTCTGGTTATGCCATTGGATTTCCTCAAAATACAGGTCTTACTCTTGGGGAAGGAGATTCTCTATAGTACAAAAGCTTTTGCATATTTAATACAACATCATTCAAACACTTACGCTGGATCAAGTGAACAAAATTGCGAAATTGAAATTGCATAATGTGTGGCCCTGGGTAAGTAGGAATCAATAATTTAGCTAGACTGAAACATCTATATTCGTACTCCATGGGAACTACTACAGTTTCTCCATTTCCAAATTTCTCACATCAGTCTTTCTGTGATCAATTAAAGCAGATGGAGTTCTCAAATAGCAATGTTAATTTAGGAGAAAAGGTATGAAGAGGAGTAAAAATGAGAGGGTTGCAGTTGAAAATGGAAGGAAAATAGATTGATTATGACAGAAGAAAACTCCAAAGACGAGAAAATGCGTGGAAAATTTTCACCACCACCATTATTATTTTTCCTTATTGATAAGGACTGAAATAAACTTAAGAAATAACTTTATAATTTTTATGCTCGTTTCCTAAGCAAAAATTGAAAAAGAAAAACAATACATAGCTTTTTCAAGATAAAATGCCTGCCATTCTGGTAGTTTCACATTTTAAAATAATCTCTAACATTCTCAACATTTTCATTCTCTTCATTTCGATCTCATGAAGAAAAAGGGTGCAGACTTCTCTTTCTCCCACAGTCATTCTCTTGATGTCTCCCATTTTATTTTTCAAAACCCAAACTTATGTAGTTGCCTCTCCAAGGATTACATTAGATACCAGTTACAAACAGAGAATGCAATTAAACAAAAAAGTACACTTTTTAACAGATAGAAGTTGACCATTGAACGCCAACTGTTGACTAGTTCTGTGCACATGAGAGAGACATGCCAAAAATTTCACATTCTTGGATCATAATGCAGTTCCATAACAAAGAAGAGACTAACCTATGAAGGAGCCATTGCTGAGTCCTGCAGCCGCATGGGAAAATTAGAGACTAGTGAAAGTTAGTCATCTATTAAGAGCTCAAAAGTAGAGCAGAGGATAAATCAACAGGAGCAGTGTTCAACAGATGCACCAGGGAAGGACCAATAAACTAAAGGCAACAGGGAATGGAAAATGAATAAAAGAAAGCCTGAAACATCAAAAGTACCTGCATGCTATGACAGTTTGACATACACAAGGAGAGTAAAAATCGTTATGCCACCAAGAAAGGGGCTGAACTGGAAATAATGCAATGCCAGATGACATTCAGCTTGTGTTATTTTTTAGCGCTTTTACAGAGATCATTCCCAGTCCCAGGTAGCCCAAGAGCTGACACAATATGGAATTTCAAACAGGGTATCCAGTAGTGCAAGACTGGCCCATCAATGTTAGCATGCATTTCACAATGGATGTCGAGAAGCAGACAACTGATTTGCTACCCATAGGCCAAGCTAGCTTCAGCATTAATTTTTTACATTTTTCAATACTCAAGCCCACTCTTAGAGTTTCCAAAACACCCAATGGAAGCAACAATGTTGAAACAGATAAACACCACTCAGCTACTCCTATGGAAATCGAGAATACACTGTTGCTCATAAGTCAAGTAAATGTTCTATCATACTCTGGAGGAAGTAAGCATTTAATGCCCCCAAAATCCAGGGGCTTGATGCTAGGTTATTCCTTGGAAGCCAAAGAATTGATAAAGATCCTACTAGATGAATTCTACAGGGTTCCCAAAGGAGTATCGAACTTTGCATTTGTCCTGCAAGATCCCATAGATCTCATTATGATGCACTAGCTATACATGAAACAAACAAGTAGCAGTTACCATAATGCCACAAGGTTTTCTTTTTTTCAGATTCTATTATTAGAAATCAAAACAACGTGACATGATCTAGACTAAGCCAGAGCATAGTAGACCTTCTTAATGAGAGAGAATTCAATAAGAAAAGCAGGACAGAATAAACACAACTTCAAACCAACCCAAAGAAGATAGTAATTCAACGGAAAGTAAGAATTTAAAGAATATAGATCCACATAAGGCCGTAAATTCAGATTAGAAGCATGATGAGCTCATTAGGTTAAAGCACAAAACGGCATTTTTCGGAGAGAAGCAGCAAACATGACTATCCTTACGGCAGATTCAATAAGCAATCCAAGTAGCTATTACTATCAGATCTGGTTTAAACAGACTCTATAAGCTATTCAATTATTAATTGCACCGTTTCAAACAAAACAGGTAAGAACTCATTCCAAATTTGCACACTACACAATCGCAGTTTCTATTTATGGACACACTGCCATAAACATCAGCAGAAAAAGAGAGAACCGACTTCGCAAGATCAACAACACAAAACCAGAACGAATACGAACAGATCCGAACAGATTCGGAAACTAGAACGGATCCGAATAAGCTAACGTCATCAGATCCATCGGCCCGGAGCCATTTACCTTCAGGAATAGAGAGGAGAGGCTGAGAAGAGCAATCGCAGTCGCAGGCAGGGCAGGCGGAGGAAGAGGAGCGGCTGACGGCGGCTAATCCCTCCATGAAATGCCAGTACAGAGGTGGACCCAGGATGTAGCCAGCGATGCACAAAGCCATCACCCCCAGTCCCAGCTTCAACAGCGCCGGCGAGCAGGCGCGCGTCTGGTTCAGCGCCATCCGGGCGAGAGGCGGCGCTTCGTCCGCCGCACGGCGGAGGATCGGGGATCACACGAGTCGCAAGTGGAGGACCAGACTGGGATCGCGAAGACGAGATCGGGCGTTCGCCAAAGCGACAGGGAACGCGATCTCCTTGCGGTCTCGTTTATATATCTTCGCACTAATTTTGATCAGCGTCGTCTCCAACATCTACTGATTCCATCGTCTTTATTGCTTTTTTGGGTGAAATTGTACGGCCTGGCCAAATTGCACAATTTTAGTGCCGAATTGGAGAAAAATCGCTCCTTGAATGCCACTTTCGGCGAATGCTAATTCACCGGCTCTTGTATAATTTTATAGGTCCAATAAAAATCAAGATATGAAAAACTTATCGATAAAATTTTCATTTATCCCCGATCTAGGCATAGATAGCAATTCATTCTATAATTTTTTCATTAACTCTTGAGAGAAAATGATCCCACAAACAACGAAATTTTATAGTATGAAAATAACCCCTAAGCGTAACAATTCGCTCGATACTAGAATCGACAAGTGAAGAATCGATACTGCATTAATCGGGGATACACGACATAAGAAATTTTTCTTCTTCTTCTTGTTACAAACTTCACCTTCAAAATGCGTGGATTTTTTTTTTTTGGCAAAAAGGTATACTTTTAATTTGAAGTATGACCCCATCTTACCAATAAGTAGGAATAGTGGAATCAAATTATTTCTCATTTCAAACATTGGATTCCTGTTTCAATTAAGGGGGTTATGGTTCTGACAAATCACCCTACGGAAACTTTTATTTATTTTTTAGCTACACGTGTATTTTTTTTAAAAATATTTTATGAAATTTTTTCTAATTTTTCTATTTAATTTGATATTTTCCCTTTTATTTTATTTTTGTCTTTGCCTTGGCTAGTGAGGGTCACCGCCTACCCTCACCGGCCACGATAGCCGCTGTGGCTTTGGTGGCCATTGGCAAGGGCATGAAGGCTCTTGCCAAATCTGGGTGAGGGCCCTCACGGCCCCATTAGCCATGGGTGAGGGTCATCACGGCCCCGTCGACCTAAGCCTAGGTGGCCCTAGGTCGCCGATCAAGGGAGCACAAAATCAAAATAAAAAGAAAAATTATGAAAAAATTCACGTGTACATTAAAATATACAAAAGTACAGTTTTATTGGCATTCACGTTAGCATTTTTGACGTCTATATAATTGATAACACTTAAGAGGTCGATTTTTCAAAATTATGGCACTCAAGTAAAAGCTGTATAAAAGTTACAACACTCGTAATATACTTACCCCATATTTTCCTTATCTTTCACAAAACTAAAACCAGAGTAACACACTTTGAATTTTTTTTTTTAATTTAACCGCAGTATTACTGTGCTTCATTTCGCTACCCAAGTGGATCTATTGTGGATGGGCCAAAAGTACAATTATGGTAGACTACCAGGTAAAAAATGCAAACCTCAAAGCCCTACTTCCTGCAGTTCGTTGTTAGTCCTCCGTTGCAAACCTCTTCTTTTCCATCAGTTGCCCTAGGCAAGGGTCGCTCCGAGAACAGTATCAAAGGAGTTTTCCAATGGCCATTGATCCGACTGAGATTAAGCATTAGAGGCCCGAGACGGCCGAGAGCCCCGACAATATGTCTGAGGAGGTGAGGCCACGAGCCGCAGCGTAGCACTATGTCGATAGATCCTAGACGGGTAACCGATGCGCACGTTCGGGCACAAGATGAATTGCCAATGTCTTAGAAGGAAATCTATAGCACAGTCATACAAACTCAAAGCAGTTTTATAACAACAGATCAGATGCCAGGCAAATGTATGCCACCGTCGCTGGCCAAGGGTTTATTATAGAGCCAAAGTTACACGAGCCAGTTAACTGTCCAGCCTGAACAGAAATTCCACTCTGCAAGCTCCATTTAATTGGCTGGCGGCGCAGGATCACTCAGTTCACCCTCGGTCCGGGTCGTCTACCTATTGGCCCGAGTTGCGGTTGCACAGGGTGATGTCCATGTCCACAGCCGCCACCGGTGAGATTGGCAGCTGCCTCTCTTAGTATGTCCCCGGCTATTGGTTCTACCTGCAAAGTGAAAGATCGTCTTCCTCGAACTGTGCTCATAGGAAAGTAATGAAAGTTCCTCAAAAGGGTTGCTTCTAACACAGAAATACTTTCGACCAAAAAAAGAAAATGACACAAATACTTCTGGGTAAACCAATTTCTTCCTAACTTACTTCAACAATGTTGGCTACATAGGGATCTCCTAGTCTCATAGGAAGAGAATTATGTAGCAACTCCAGTGCGCTGAAAATATATGGAGGAAAAAAGATTTTAAGGATGTTTCGGCAGCACTTGATCGTACCAATAAACATCATCTGACCAGCAGGTTATGAAACTATGAGCTATAGTAAGCAAACCTCGAGTGCTTTGAGAGGCTCAAGAAGCAAGCCGCAATGCGTCTCAGCAGCAGTCTGGAGAGCACAACGCCACGCTCTTCAACTGCGAATGTCAGAGCATGGGATATCGTTGCAAAGCGGCAAATAGGGTTACAACAACACTGCATCCCAGCTTCATGCATCAAGATCCTTTGCAGAATGAGAGCAGCCACCTGCTTGTAGAATTACGTTCCATGTTATTTCCGAGAAGCAAAACCTGGGAGTGTCGATATCCATACTCTAGAAAAGCAGAAGTTGCGATGTATAGTTCTTCACTGATCAGAATGTGGTTTAAGGCCTTCAAGTTACGCGGGACACAGAAAAATTTGATCATTCTGTGTTCCTTATTAACGCGCGGAAGTCGGTATAACAACAAACTAAAACGACAAAGTTAGAGGGAAAGTCGAAGCCCTGACCTCCTTTGCAGGTATCTCGCTCACCACAATGCAACGGAGACAATATAGCACCAAGCGAGCTTCAGTAAGCGCCTTAATAATCTCTTCATCCTCCACCTGCCAAGTGAAAGGAAAGAAAAATTGACGAGGTAAGAGAAATTTCTCTCTCTTTATTAGCTACGGTGGAAGGCGACCAGGTTCTGCGGATGTAACTTATCCAGACGATTAGATGCGACATTGAAATAGGAACATCCTGTATAGAGAAGACGGGGACTACCTCTAATATTTTATCGATGACCTCCAAGCTTCGCAGCCTCAAGTTCTCATGAAGCTCGTCCTTGCTTGCGGTTCTCAAGATAGGATACAGATACTCTTGGAGTTTAGCTGCAGTGAACGGCCAGAGGCGTAAGATTCTCAGAGCTGCGGAATCATCTCGTTTGAGTAGTTAATGCCGACTTTATGCATCCTCAATTGCTTATGCAGTATGTCGGATAAAACACTACGTTGATTGAATTCGACAGCGAGGTCTCGTACAAGAAATGCCGAAGCAGGGTGATGGTTGGAACCAACCTCAGAGAACTTTAGAGCAGCATGATCTGTCAAGTGCCAAAGTCTCGACTCGCTAAAGCAAAAACTTTCAGAAGGGAACACCAGAAGCATGCATGAAATTCGATAAATACGGGTATTGATGAACCGGGTTTACTACCTTAAGCATTTAGGACGCCCCGAACCAAATGCACTACCTTAGCTATCTCCGTACGCATGGATTTCAAAATGAAATCGCCCTTAATATCGGACACCAGAACTTATGCAATGCACGTAGCAGGAGTTTTCGACTTACCATTGACAAGCAACGTTTTGGCATCACCGTGAGAAGCTAGGCACTGTACAGGAAATAAAAGAGAAAATCAAAACATGGATTCATCAGGGCGAAATGCGAAATACAGGTAACTCCACAAATCATTTCAACAAACAAGGTTCAGATCTCTAACAAGTAAAATCAATATGAGGGAGTGAAGTAGAGGCATATGATCATAATAACCTTCAGAAGGATGAGAGCATCGGAAGCTTGCTCCGCGGCCACCACCGTGAGACACGGAGTTCTTACCATCCGGTATGCAGAAGAGACTTCCTGTGAAAGCGAAGGAGAATTAGAGGGCGGGCAAAGAGGAAGATGGTTGCTGTCAAGTGGCGAACTGCTTGATCCTTGCGTACCTGAATCAGCACGAACACGATACCAGCGGAGCCCCACAGCATGGGCGCCAATTTCGGGTGTAATTCTCGGTGCTGCCGAGCGGAGAAGAGTAATGCAGATATATTAAAATCGTGTAGAGATCTATACTAAAAATTGCAGCTTTAGTGGGTGATTTTTGGCCCTTTGAGTGGATCATCGCTTGAGGCTGCTGATGCAACCATGTATACATATATAAGCTCGCAGCTTAAGCTCGACCGTACCTTTCTTGTTCCGATTCCATTTTTTGTGACATTAAGTGGACTGCCGGAGTGAGTGAAAACAAACAAGTCAATTGAACTTTCCTAGCCGGTCTAAAAAGCTGAGCGACAGAAATTACATGCAGCAGCAAATAACTCGCGTGCCAAATAGGATCAGCTGTCAATCCTATAAACGACTATCGTGTTACAATATATGTCTAGGAAAAAGACAAGAACATGAGACGAGTAGAGAAAATGGGAGTGGTCAGACACAGATACACGAGAAATGTTGGGTTTTTTTATCCTCGTCATTATCACAATTTCTTGATCCTTCCATGAACAGATAAGAAGCAGCAACCCAACCCTGTTTAACTTGGAGGGCCAAGAACAAGATCAATTATGTGCCAACGTCTATCTCTTGATATGTGAAATATGGTGAATGCCAAATTCTTCACTTGTGATAGCACAATAGGAATTGTAACTTTTTGAAAACAGGATGATGACGCAAGGAAAATTAGCGAAAATAGAGAATTTTTATGGAGAAGATAATTCATTTAAAAAGAAATTGTAACTGCCCTGGTTTTTTAAATTTTGAGAGCTCTCGAAACTAAAAATGAATATACATGAATTGCAAACTTAAAATTGGATAACTCTCTTTTGGGCTTTGTGATTATGAAGTATCCAGATTATTACAACTTGAGATCGGCACTGTTTGTCTCCCAATGGAGGGTGCTACAAACCTCGAAAACTATTTTATATCGGTCTGAAATTCACAGAAAGGCTTACGAAAATTATTATTTTTAACTTTCTATTAAGCATTTTAAGGATTTGCCCGTGTCAGAAATATGTGAAATGCGGTGATTCTTCACATTTGATAGCAAAAAAGTAGGAATTTTTCTTTGTAAAAATAAAAAAGGGGGTGGTGATGCCGAGAAAAATTAGGAAAAAGAGAATTTTTTTTTTTATGGAGGAGACAATCGATAAGAAAGAAATTGCAACCGCCCCGTCCATTTTAATTGTTGAGAACTCTCAGAAACTTATAATGAATATGAAATTCATGAAGGTGACGATCAAAATGAAAATCAACTCCAAACGATCGGAGCAAAAACGAAAAAGGAAAAACTTTAGCGCTTTACGGTTGTCTGTCTCGCGTCAATAACGCGATAAAAGACAAGCATGAGCAAGAAAAATGCAGGTCAACCCTAAAACCGTCGCCAAGAAGAAGGATCAAGAGAACGTTGGACCGTACCGCGGCAAGAAAACGAAGAGCATCTCTTCGCTTCTCGTCGTCGTGGAGGGCAAGAATCAGAAGCTCCATTCGGAATCTCATGCCCAGGCCTTCTCCGAAGAAGTCTGCTGCCCGGGACAAGCAAGAGGCGCTTAAGTTTGAGTCCTCGCCAAAGAACCACTTCCCGAAGTCGTCCCCCATGTCAGTTAAACCCTCGAGAAAAGCCGGCACCAAGGGATAACAATGGCGATAACAGCGCAGACCGAACAAGCTAAACAGGAAGGATGGTTTGCGCGATAATGCTTGTGCAACGATATGACCAAATCTTAATGACGAGAGAGAAGGGTTTTCGAAAGGGCTTCGGACTCTTACTTCAGAGATTTAGGATAATGCTTGCCGCCATGTTTGATCTGTGAGAATTTGGGTTTACCTTTCAGCAACGAAGCACAGCGAGACTCTCACTGCAATGAGAGTATGTATTTACACTAATCTCACGAGAAAACTCACTCGGAGTTAGGTCCTACACGATTTCGCATCTAGCCAAAAAAATTTTAGGACTCGTTTTTCTACGAAACCGGGGGCACAAGAGGAAAGGCCTTGCCACAAGGAAAAAAAAAATCCAATGGAGCGGTCACGTGATCTCATGCGACAAGCATGCGTTCTTCGGATGCCAATCGAACATACGGTGAGCAATGACAAATGGAAACGCTTCCGTCTTGAAATCAACGGCGAGAAGTCGCTAACGGCGTGTACGCATGCAGAAACAGAAAGATACCGCGTGTACGGCTAGATTGGTTGCATTATCATAATTGTACAGTGAACAACAGATGAGCGAAAATGGTAATTGCTTACTCAGAGAACTAAAATGCAGGTCATTATACACGTTAGGATTAGGGTGTAATCACAACAAAAAGAAGTATTAAGGCTGGCTTTGCAATGTCGGTTTGCATGGTTCACACGACAAAAATGAAGACAATATCGGCGAAACCTTAAGTAAGCCACTAGCAGCAATGTCAATAACAAGCTGAATCTTAAGAAGGGTCCTTTGGCGGGCAATGGTGTGGAGAAAACGATCACGTTTTGTCTGAATGAGTCTGATCTCAAACGACAACGTTTGACCAATGGACAAGGTTCTAATCTCGTTTAAACTGAATACATATACTGATACAATACATGTATAATTTCGTTTAGAAAGACATTAGTACAGTACAAATAATGTGCGAAAGAACGTGGCATGTAATAACCCTTTGTTAAGAAAAAGCACCATTCCATACATGACAGCAACAGCGGCCATAACTAGGCAACTTCTCTTATTGAGGAAGCTGATGTTCTTGGTAACCATGGAATACAAACTTGACTTTGCTACCAAAACTGAACTCCCTTTGGCGTACTTTTCCATATAAGGATACTTACTCGTAATGGAAGCAACAAATCTCATTCCAAAACAAATTTGGTCCATTTTAAACGGTTCACAAGACTTTTTTTTTTTCAAATGTATTTATTGATTTGTTCAGAAATAAGTTACCTCAAATGTTGTCTTGAATAAATCTCTTCTTTTTTTCCATAAAAGGATTAACTTTTGAAAGAAAGAGGATATGGTTACTTTGTTTGACCAAATTCTCCACATAATTGATTTTTGGGAGGAATTACCAAATCAGTTATAATAATCATATCGTATAAACATCAATTCAATTCTAGAATTTTCAATTTTTCCAATATAATCATAAAATTTTGTGCGAAACTCTAAGGTAGTCATTTCGGCCAATTATTAGCGGATTCACTGATGTTGGGATCCAAAATTTTATACATCAATATGTCATGTAGGATAGCTGATGATAATTGGACACTATGTTAGCAATTATTAGTGACAATTCGCTAAAAAAATTACATTGAAATTTCACACGGATGTTTAAAACTATACTGTCAAAATTTAAAAGTGCAGGACTGACTTAGCATCCATTAGCAGAATTGCTCAGAATTTTGGAGAAGTCTCGGAAGTGAGAATTGAAACGAAAGGGTTCTCTGCCTCCAGAGTTGGTAAGGCGAGATTCACCTTAGAGCTCTAATGCCATCTAAGCGCTCGGATGATATCTATTTACGAAGAAAAAAAGTTACAGTTAGACTTTAAATATGAGCATGTCCCTCACTTCTGCTGCTCCTACTGGAAGATTGATTATTATGCAAAAGAACTGTGAGGACGGGCCCTATAATGAAGAATTCTTTTCAAGTGAAGAAGTGTGTTTATTTGGATCTTGGTTGAACAAAGCCAATGAAAATAGCCCTCCTTAACAGTTATTTTATGAAAAAACAGTAGTAGATGATAAAGAGGGTGAAACGGTACTAAAAACCCTAGTTAATTCGGGCCAAATTAGGCCTTTTTATCAAGAAGACAACAAGTCCACAACATTATCACATCAGCATGCTAGATGAGATAGGTAAGAAACCTTACTCAACTCGTTTAGCTCTTTTATAGGGTTAGGGACAAAAGTTTTGGCCTACCATATCCCGGGCAGTCCCAAGTTTTACAGCTCTCCTCATCGCCAGCAGTAGAAGATCACCTACAGAGAAAGTAGAATTGGTAGAAAGTTACTGCCAACAAGAAAAGCATAAGGTACAATTTTTATAAAGGACAACCGTCTATTCAGCAAGCTTTAGATGAAACTAAATTATTGGAGATTCGATTCAGATAGTGAATGATTGTGGAAAGTGGTCTTTGGCGGATAAGCCACCGGGTTATAATTAATGTTTATATGCTGGAACTGTCAAGGATGGAGCAATCCCCTAACGTTCCAGTCCCTTAGGGTCTTTGTGGCTTAGGAAAAACCAACTTGATGTTTCTCATAGTAACAAAAAATAAAGATCATGTCTTATATGAGTCGAAAGGACGCTTTCAGTTTCAAAGCTATTTTATGGTCAGCCCAATTTCCGTTTACTGTAAAATAACCAAATCTCGCTATCAACTGAATCCAGCTGAGTTCATTTTATTGATCCGGTGTGTAAATTCCAAAGAACGAACAGGGAATGAGAGTTGCATTTGTTCATGATCCAAATGATTTTCAAGATAGGCTTATCTTGTCGGAGGAAGGCAACATATTGGTACCTATAGTCATATGTACCTATAGACTCGTGCTCATTAATGGATTTTGAAATTAAGGGATGTGCATTTACTTGGGGCAACGGAAGGGAGAGATGATTATGTTAATGGTAAAAGGGTACCTCAAGTGCCAATATTTGTACATGACGCTCACTTTGATGCCAATATTTTTTGTTGGCTCGTTTAAGTACCAAATCAGATAAAAAAATCACTTAAGTGCCAACGACGAGAAATTTTAACCAACTAATTACATGTCATTTATTTTTAATTTTTTAACATCATTTTGGTAATTATTTTTTAAAAAAATAGGCCAGGTGGCATCCACTTGGACTTTTAAACTTAAAAATAATTTAATTTTTTAAATAGAAAAATTAAATAGAAAAATAAGTTAAAAATAAAAATAAAAAAGAAGTTGCTATGGTAAGGGTTGTGCTGTCGCCCCATCATTGCTAGCAATAGCCAGCAAGGGTGGGGATGGCTGAGGTGGGTTGCCGGAGCCCTCGTAAACCCACGGCGAGGCTCGACTTAGTCGATCTAGGCATGGTCAGCCTCGCCGTGGGTCTGTGAGGCCTTAGCTAGCCACAACCAAGCCTCATTGATCGTGGTGAGGACTTGATGGGGGTCGCTTCAGCCATTGCCGGTGATGGTAGGGCAACGCCTGTAAGGGCTGACCAAGGTCTCATCACTGTAACTTCTAATTTTTTAAAGCTTATTTTTAATTTTTTTTAATATTACATGGGATTTTTGTCTTGATTTTTAGCTTTTTTTTCTAATTGCCAACTGGGATCCTCCAACGAGTCATGTATGATTTCCGACGAAGCTCACCAGAGTTGGCACTAAAATAACTGTTTAAAAAAAATTGCACTTAAGTGATCCAAAAAAAATATTGGGATCAAAGTGAGTATCGTACTTAAATATTGGCACCTCGATTGTCCTTTCTATTTTATATTAATAGACTTGATAGGGCTTGATGCACCATCGATTGGAGAGTCTTATTTCCCAATGTTGACACCTTTGCCTTACCGGCCATAGGCTCAACTATAATCCAATCCTGTTATCCAGATCATGTTCAAAGGAAGACAGAGCTTAAATTTGACCTTTTGGCTCAGGGACGAAGAGTGTGGGCAAGTAGTAAGGAACCCTCGGCTATCAAGGGAGGCAGGAGAAAAATGCAGTCTTGCTGAGTAAATTGGGCAGTGTTTCTAGAACCCTAACTAAGTGGAGTAGGAATAAATTCTCCCACGCGCTGAGAAAGATCGACCTTTTGAAGGAAAAGCTTCGACCTATCATGAATAACACGGATCAAGAATATGACACATGTCTAACCAGGATAGTCGCACTAGAGGAGGTCACAACGACTATCCCTCAGTTGGGAGCCATCAAAGCATTAGGGCCTAATGGCTGAAATGGAAAATTTTACCAAGTATGCTGGAAAGATATCCACAGTCAGGTATTCAATGAAGTACGGAAATTCTTCTTTTCTGGGCAACTCAATCCAGAATTGAATAGATCACATATCTCCGTCATCCAGAAAGCCTCTCATCCTAAAAAACCTAGAGCAATTTTGGCCAATCGTCTTGTGAAACTTTGCATCTAAAACTATTTCAAACATTTTGGCTAACCGACTTAAACCTTGGTTGCTAAAATTGATATCCATGGAGAGAGCGCATTTATAATCCAAGACAATATCTTGACGGTTCAGTATATTCCTCACCAGTTGAGAAGTTGCAAGACTAGACATGAAAAAATATCTATGATTGTGTGGAGTAGGATTTTGTAAAAACTAGTATGCCAGAAATGAGATTCTTTCGTAAATTGCTAACCGAGGGATGTGGTACGTTTCAACGGTCTCATTTAGTGCCAAATTCGATGGAGAACAACTACCCTATTTTCAACCCTTGAGAGGTATAAGGTAAGATGAGCTTCTATTCCTTTACTTATTCACTCTAGTTGCTAATGTGTTATCTCACACGGTGCAAGAAAGCAGTGGATGAAAGAAGTACCACAGGGATTTAGCTGAATAGTTCATGCCTCACACTATCTCATCTATTATTTGCTGATGATTTCATGGAAAAATCTGTAAAAGCTAGAATGTAGCCACGGTTTTGCATCAGTATTCTTATGCGTATATTAATTTGAACAGGTCAGGAATGTATTTCAGCAGAGATTGTCCTCGGGCGTTGGGAAAGAGTGTGACCAGAGAGCGAAGAATACTTGAAATTGAGAGACATGAAAGTATCTAGGAATACCCTTAGATTAGGGGAATCTAAAAATGAAATGTTTACTTGAATACTAAGAGAATTTATATGAGGCTTGAGGGATGGAAAGAGAAGTTAATGTCTAAAGTAGGGTACGAAGTCCTCATTAAAGCGGTAATACAAACTATTTCTCAATATGCAATGTCTATCTTTAAGATTCCAATGTCTATTTGTCATGCAATTGAACAGAAGGTTGTTACTTTCTGATGGAAAAATAATAAAAAGTGAACGGGTATGCATTGAAAGACATAGGAGATCCTGAAAGTCAGATACGACAGTGGTGGATTGGATTTCAGGGACTTGATAACTTTGAAGCATAGCTTGGAGAATAGTAATTAGCCCATAACTCTCTGGACTCGAGTGATGAAAGGCTTGTGCTTTCCCCGTCGTGACTTTTAGCATGCAAGCCAAGGCGCTAAACCATCTCGGGGTTGGCAGAGCATCATCATGGGCAGAGAAGCCATATAACCCTCGGTTATGTGGTATTTGGTAATGGGGAAAGCATTAAAATTAGAGAGGACAGATGGGTAAAATGGAGAGTGATTGGAGGGCTTTCTAATAGAGACGATCTAGTTTGAGTTGGTGATCTGATAAAAAAAAAAAAAAAGACGAGCCGAAATGGAATGAACAGATATTGAAAGCCTTGCTTGATGAAGAGATACTAAGTGACATCCTGACAATCCCATTGCGACCTCAAGCCTCTGCAGATAAACTTTTGTGCCCTATCTCTAAATCTAGGACGTTCCCAGTAGAAAATGTGTATAAGAATAATAGAGAAGAATGTTTTAGCTCGCATGTTAACAAGGCTTTCTCTTCGTTTTGCAGCACCGCCCAGCCTATCCTCACCTTTTGGGCTCTGATTTGTTTTCAATCTATATCTATGTATATCCATCCCTTATCTTAATGAATGAGAACTACGTTTTAGAGAAACAAAAAAAGAAAAAAAAAACTTGCCTGAGTTGCGAAATAAGACCCATTTGTCGGTATAAGCGCACTCAATCATGTCGATGCGGCACATGACAAAGCGGTTTTTGATTTTTCATAAAAGGGAAAACAAATAAAATACTTAAAAAATCAATATTAAATTTCGAACTAGTCGAGAAAAAAGAAAGTAGATAAGAAATGAGAGTTTTCAAGGGAGGGTAGCAGTTGGGGGTTGCTACCATTAGCAAGAGTCCAATACAGCCGCTCCAACCTGGCCTCGACCTTATCGGAACCTCGCCGAGGTCACACGATCCAAGTAACGCTCCTCCTCGTCTTCGCGGCATATATGATGTTTGTTTTTTAAATGTCAATAATTTACATTTGGAAACCTCTAAGTTGTTTTGAGATGAATGAAAAGTAAATCGTTAGAGCATTAAAATTTGAAATATGTTCAAACCTCGTGAAGGTCACTCGAAAGTCGAAATTCCCGAAGTCAACGGAGAGGAGAATTGAGTCAAACAGTGCTAGCGAGTTCCGCTTTCTTATCTTTTAGTGGAAATCCAAGCAAAAATCTTTAAGAAGAGCAATGCGGATGATAGAGGACAATATTATGAGGTAAATCATATCCATTTCTGCAAATACAAATTAAACAACTCAAAATTGCATATATGCTTTGTGTAATGTTAAATTCTTACTATCCCATTTTTCATTTGTAAAGTTGGAATGACCAAGGTGGCAAAATCACTAATATTGCATGGTGGGGGTAATTAGCCAATCAATCCTAAACTTATTGTGCAACTGACAATTCAACTCTAAACTTCCTAACTAAATCTTTGTGCAAAATTTCAATATAGTCATTCCGGACAAAATTGTTTGCTCAAAATCATTGACTTGGCCACCCACAAGTAGTTGTAGGATGATCGACTACTCGTAGATCTACATGTCAGCGTGCCACATAGGTAATTGTTTGAATGAGTAGATTGAAAATTTCTTTTAAAAATTCAGTATTACACTGGCCAAATTAGAAAAATTAGGGCTGGATTGATAATCATTCAATTGTTAGGAAATTATATTTCATTTTGAAGGAAACAAAAATACCATACTTTGTTGAAAAGACTTTGATTTATACTTTGATGATTTATTATAAATAGGGTTAATACCACAAAAAATCCCAAATTAGTACACCTATGATAAATTTATGTAAAATTATTTTTTTACCACGAAAAACCTCAAACTGATACACATGTGATAAATTTACCCCAAACTATTTTTTTTTACCATAAAAAACCTCAAACTAGTATATTTATAAAAAATTTAACCCAAACTAATTTTTTTTACCATGGAAAACCCCTAACTATTATACCTATGACAAATTTACTCTTTGTTATTTTGGATTAGTACTATGAAAAATCCTAAATTGATATACCTGTGACAAATATATAGTAAAAATCTCAAACTGGTATACTCATAAAGTGTCACATGTCATCCAACTAAGCAATTTGATGTTAAATTGAATGAAAACTAACATAGGGTAAATTTGTCATAAATATATCAATTTGAGGTAATTTTGTCATAAATGTACCAATTTGGGATTTTTTGGGATAAAAAAAATTTGGGGTAAATTTATCACAGGTATACCAATTTAGGATTTTTCGTTGCATTAACTCTTATAAATTTATCTCTACGCTTTTTGTACTTATTGTGTTTAATGTTTCTATTATGATACCTTACCAAAAAAAAAATGTTTCTATTATGATAGAAACAGGATTCGTAGCAGAGGCAAACTCATATGAGATTCTATGGAAGATATATTTCAATCTTCATATTAATCTTAACTGTTTATTCAATCTTATTTTTGTTTATTTTAGCATGATGAATATCTCCACTGATGGTCAATTATCTAGTTAGGATTGCATTTCTAAGTTAAATTGATTGACAATCAATCACAAAGATATTCTCATTACTTTCCATATAAGGATTCTTAATTGATTAACAATCTTCTAGATAATTTCCCTTATTACAAGCTTGATTTAAGGACTCTAGGATTTGATTGTATGGGCAAACAAATCCTCTCAAATCTCTAGTTCCCTCTCACCTCAACAGCTTGTGATCTTTATTTGACGATCAACCAACGGCTGGTTTCGAAGATTGATCTTAAAGTGATTCTGTGTAGCGAGAAGTATGAAAGACAAGGAGTATATAAAGAGCACCAGGTCCGAAGAGAAGTGAGAGATATCAAAAGATCATCATCCATATTTCAAGAGAGCTCAATCTGTTTTAGTTATTTACTCATGCTTAAAGTAAGATCTTGTGAGAGGCATAATACCATAATATCGAGTGGATAACCTTGGTAGAGGCTGTGCTCGCTTTTGTTGGAAGTACTTTCAACCAATCATATCTTTCTATAATCTCTCATTTGATTATTTAGTAGAATCCAACTAATAAGTTGTCAGTGTGGGAGAGTGGACGTTGGCTTACCAAAAATCGAACCACTATAATCTCTTGTGCATTACCTTCTACTCTCTATTCATTTATATTTACTATTTGGTAGAGGCATTGCATGATTCTGTTAACTACATTGGCTCCTATCAAACTTGATCGCTTTATTTTCATATTATTTTATCGAACTTGATCACAATTATCTATTCATTCTCTCCGGGTGATAATTCTAGCCAAATAACATCAATAAGTTAAGGTAGTGATTAAATTAGAAAATTTATTGCTGAATTGATAACCATTCGACAAATTTAGGAATGATGGGGTGATTTTTTGGTCGCACGGTAGTTGGCGAGTAACTTTTAATAACTTGCTCATCCGTACTGTAACATGAAAAAGAGCCCTTCGTCCTCATACGGCCGTTATATCCTTTTTGGAAATCAAAACACACAACCAACAACCCCCGCCGCCCCCCCCGCCCTTTCTTCGATCCTTCGGAAATTTTGAGGACAAAACTTGGAATCTCAGGCACCTAAGAATTATCATCGGCGACGAAACCGAAATCGCCGTCGAACTAAAATAAAGCATAACGTGAAAGGACGGAGAGTCCACGCAATTAATCTCGTCCGTTCATCGGGGTTCACTTTGACGTCAATCTGACGGCCCACATTCACAATGTCTCTCTCCTTCCGTTTGAAGTGGGGACTGGTAGTTGCGGTCTGCCACCTGGCAATCCCATTTTCTTGCTTCTTACACGTCGGCACACAAGGGCCCGACCAAACATGCAGCCACTGGCGTTCCGACACGTCACGGTACGAGAAGTTCGAGGCCGAGGCGAGAAGTTCGTCTCGTGCCGCAAGGCCGTCGGATATGCCGCATCGACGGCTGACGTGCCGCGAGGAGCATATTAAATGTTATCTCTTCGTCTGGGTCCTCTCCGTCTCCTTCGCTTCCTTTCGATTTCTTCCTATTTTCTTGTCTGGTGTTTTCTCTGCAAACCGCTTTCTTTGGCCGGTGACGCGAATCAATTCTCAGGTACGACGCAATCCCTCTATTCCTCTCTCCCTCTCCTCTCCGTGACGGCGTGCGTGTGTGAGAATTTGGTCTGTGAGGATCGGGTTGTGGTGGGAAAGTAGGTTGCGAAGCGAATACCTCGTTCTGTTGTGGTATGTAAGAGCTGCGGTTTCATATCTCTCCAGTGTTCGAGGGATTTTCGGCTCTGAGTTCTACCTTCTTTCTCTGTCTTTGCCTTCTTTGAGTTTGAAATTAAGCTTGAGTTTTCTACTTGGATACCTGCTCTTATCTAACCGATCGGTGGAGTGAAACACCGAATTAGGAGGTAAGTTTTCCGAGGTTGCGCAGACCAGCTGGTCCGGAGCTGAAATTTCAATTTATTTTGTTGAATTCTTGTATGCAGGCGATTGATTTTGGATCACGATGGTTCTGGTGATGGGGCTGATAAGCGATGACCGTTGGTCTCCAAGGCTTATCAGTTGTAGCAAAACCGAGAGAGACCGAAGTCGAGTCTGAAACTTAGGTTTTGATTTTTTATTGCAAAGGGAAAGTAAAGAGACTATTAAGTCTTAAGCTTTCTGCGTCACGTCTTGATCAAGACTGAGATGAACATGTTTTCTTTTTTTCTCAGACAGAAATCATTGTCTAAAGGGGTTTTGCTTTTCATGTTATGTTTCGAACTGACGTGGTCTTTTTGAGCTCATATGCTTCCTTTGGTGATTATTTTTAAGTGTTGCGGGTCATTGAATTTTGCAGTTTTACTATGGGTACCAAATCTGGAGCTGCTCTGGTTGCTGTCTTCCTTTTGTTGCTCTTGTCGCCTGCTGTGTTTTCCTTGTCCAATGATCGGCTGATCCGGGTTGGACTGAAGAAGAGGAAGTTGGACCAACTCAACCGCGTCGCGGGTCAGAGATATTCCAAGGAAAGGGGGACTCTGGGGGGTCTTGAGAGGAAGTACAAGTTCCATGGTTATAACGGTGACTATGAGGACGCTGATATCGTGTCCCTGAAGAATTACATGGATGCTCAGTATTTTGGTGAGATTGGCATTGGAACCCCATCCCAAAAGTTCACTGTGATATTTGACACGGGGAGCTCTAATCTTTGGGTGCCCTCTTCAAAGTGTTACTTCTCGGTTAGTCCCCTAGTTTTAGATCATTTGTCTGGAGAGAACTTTAGTGGGTTACAGTCTTTCTTTGAGTTTGCTGCTGATCCATCTTGTATTATCTGTTTGGAAACTTCTATTGCAGATTGCATGCTATTTACATTCTAAATACAAGTCAAGTGCATCAAGTACCTACAAGAAGAATGGTATTTGTTCTTATCCCCAAAATCTGTTTGCCTTGTCTAGAGTGCTGTTGGCTGTTTTTACTGGAATTCATCAACTTGCAAGTGATGTTATTGTTGGCTTCTGAATCTCTCTCTCCTTTTATACTCTACAATAGTAGGGTAGATATGCCTTCGACCCACTCATAGACATAGATCATGAAGTTCTAAATGAGCACTTCCTATCATTTGACATATATGCAGTTCAAATAGTACTGCAGAGTGAGGATATCTTTGTAAATATTGCAGGGAAATCTGCTGATATCCATTATGGAACTGGAGCAATTTCGGGGTTCTTTAGCCAGGATAATGTGAAAGTTGGTGATCTTGTTGTCAAGAAGCAGGTATTAGGCTCTGCATTTTACGGCCTGAAATATATTGTCAAATAGATTGTGCTGTGATGCCTTTTCTACAACCACCGTATAGGAATTTATTGAGGCCCTGAAATATAATGTCAAATAGATTGTACTGTGATGCCTTTTCTACAACCACCGTATAGGAATTTATTGAGGCAACCAGAGAGCCTGGCATCACATTCTTGGCTGCAAAGTTTGATGGAATACTGGGGCTTGGTTTTCAAGAGATATCAGTTGGGAATGCAGTTCCAGTCTGGTAAGTCAGCACTTTACAACAACGGAATTACACTTGCAAGCTTATTTTTCATCCCAGTATTCTATGTAATTTCCTAATCTTTTGGAGAGTGTATAACTCTTACAAGTTACAGGCTTATCTTGCATCACAGTTTCATTCTTGGTAAATTAAATATTCTAACACTTGAGATGCTAAGCTTTTGGAGAGTTTAATAAATTCCACCTTATCTATCTATGTCTATCTCTCTGTGCAACATGCTGGATTAAATATCTTATTTTCGGTCAAATTCACAGGTATAACATGGTCCGTCAGGATCTTGTTCCGGAGCCTGTTTTCTCATTTTGGCTAAACCGAAACACTAAAGGGGACGAAGGTGGTGAGCTTGTGTTTGGTGGGGTTGATTCTAGTCACTACAAGGGCGAGCATACATATGTTCCTGTGACACAGAAGGGCTACTGGCAGGTAGATTTTTAAAAGTCCAACTAGTCCTTGCAACAGTTTGTATACCTTACTTCTGCTTTCGTATCAAATGGTACATTTAATTCATTCATATTTACGTTCTCTTGGCAGTTTGACATGGGTGATGTGCTGATTGATGGTGAAACGACTGGTATTCGCGTGTTGTTTTGCTCGCATCTCCTTCATATTACTTTCTTGTTCTCCTCCTTTAGGGTATTGAGATCGCGGTAGTACTTTTTCAGGTTTTTGTGGCGGTGGCTGTTCAGCAATTGCTGATTCGGGAACATCCATGTTGGCAGGCCCTACAGTATGTACTTTTAACAGCAGATCTTTTTATTCCCTTTCTCTTGTAAAACCCTGACTGAAATGTTAAGCCGCTGAGTAGGTGGTAATCATGGTGAATGAAACTGTATTTCTTGTGGATTTTCTGCAATATGGTCATTCATTCAGTTGTTTTTGTTTGTTTGAGAAAAAAAAATGGTTATCACCTAAGACTGTCATAAAAATATTGCGTCTTTCCCGCGTGGGTGCGATAACCCCCTTATGAAGCACTATTGGCTTTGGATTTAATCCAATTATATATAAGCTTCATATGGTATAGAACCTCTCTTTCTGGAATTAGTATCTCATTTGAGTGTTGCGAGTGGTAGTCATGGCTAGTGCAGAACATTAGTAATACTGTTTACAGTTATTTTGTTCATCTTCGTTAGTACTACATGGGAGCTGTTTAGTTCCTTGGTTTCTAGGCCTTTTCTTCTCTTGTTCTAACGAAAAATAACATTTCAGGACTGAAAAATGCAATCAACAGGGTTCACTGATTTTCTCACTTGTACTATATTGTAGGTAATTGTATTCGCAAGTTGTACTGGCGAGGTGTTGTGGAATTATTAAACTTGTCAATAACATCATTCTTTGACAATGTAGAAACATTTACCAATGTTTTGATATTTTAGCATCTAGTCCAAATTTACCATGTGACATCGAAGTCCAAATTTAGTATGCGAAAGCTTCAATCCTTTCCATCCACAAAACACAAAATATAATCAGGAATGAAGTGTTGAATTTTTGTTTTATCTGTGAATGATGGAGGCCGTGGTGCAGTTCTTTTTGTGTTGTTGTATCATCCCTTCAACCAACCGTAGCTATTTTTAGGCACGGCTTTACTGTTTTTGCACATCTAAAGTGGTTTCCTTCTAGAAGTGCTTCTCTGTTCTGACATTAAGTGGGATTTTCAGACTGTGATAACCCAAATCAACCATGCCATAGGAGCATCTGGCGTGGTAAGCCAAGAATGCAAGATGGTGGTTGACCAATATGGTAAAACCATCCTGGAGATGTTGTTAACTGAGGTAAAGCCTTTTGAAGTTCTTTTTAATCAAGCTTTTGTTCTGTTTCTGCTTAACGTGCCTCACAGGGTATATTGTATGTTGTTCTCGCTGTAATTTTATAGGCCCAACCGCAGAAAATCTGTTCTCAAATGGGCTTCTGTACATTTGATGGGACTCGTGGTGTCAGGTCAGTTGCCTTTGTTTCCCCTTACCTCCTGGCAGGAACAACAGGATGAAAAAGTAGCCTTGTTTTGACTTAGAAAATGGTATGTAGATTCTTTGAGCCACTGTCCCGGAATGACCATGTTTATGCAGGATGGGCATTGAGAGCATGGTGGACGAGAAAGAGCACAAGTCATCAGGTGGTCTGCGTGATGGAATGTGTACTGCTTGTGAAATGGCAGTTGTTTGGATGCAGAACCAGCTGAGGAGAAATCAAACGGAAGAACAAATCTTGGATTACGTCAACCAGGTAGTCAGCTTCGCCATGACTTTTCCTAGAGAAAGCTGGCCTCACATGAAGTTTACCTTTTCGATTCCAATTGCGCTTTGCAGCTATGTGACCGTTTGCCGAGTCCAATGGGAGAATCGGTGGTTGACTGTGCTGCTCTATCTTCTATGCCCAGCGTTTCTTTCACGATTGGTGGTCAAGTATTTGATCTTGCCCCAGAGGAGGTACGTTATTGAAGCCGTCTGTAAAAGCATTTCGATGTGTATTTTGGCCAGTAATTTATAGATGTTGCATCTATATCTCGTGATGTTTCATTCCTATTCCAATGCAATTCACTTGTTTTTTTATTCGCTCATATTCTTTTGGATGGTGGTGTCATTGTGCCAGTATGTGCTTCAAGTCGGGGAGGGGGTCACAGCTCAGTGCGTCAGTGGATTCATCGCTCTAGACGTGGCGCCACCTCGTGGACCCCTCTGGTATTCTCCTCTTATATGACTGCAACATCTCTGAGACAGTTTTCATCTGATTTTTTTAAACCCTAAAATCTTTTTAGCGTCAAAGTTTCAAACAGTCATTCGACATCATGACCAACATTTGGACACCAAATTCGTTCATTTGGTGCTATTGTTCAGTTTCATGGGTCACCGCTTATCACAAGCCATCAAATATTTGCTGCAATTTAACGGAGACTAAACTAGTCACTTATCTGACGCAGGATCTTGGGAGATGTCTTCATGGGCAGGTACCACACGGTGTTCGACTATGGGAACATGCAAGTCGGATTCGCCGAAGCAGCGTGAATGGAAGCAGCGTGAATGGATCGATGCTTGTCCTTGCTGTGCTTCTGCGTCTTATCTCTTACACGCTCGTACTACAGTTCCCTCGACATAAGCTTGAAACATCTTCCATCTCTACGCTCCTGTATAATAGTTTTATATGGACATGAAGTAATCATCTTCTACTGACTGTAAAAATTAATAGCATGCTAGATTCTGGTCCTTGTATAAAAGAACATACCCAGAAAGTGATGCCTCTTTTTTCTTTTTACTGAAAGAAAGGGGAAGGAGTTCATGTAGGTGGCTTGGATGAATTTCACTTATATGTCTGGTAATGCAGAAATCCGGAAGTCTAGCTAACTCGTGAGTCGCCTGGCTGTCGCAAAAAGGAGAGGGCAAGCCCCGGCTAAGCTTTGATGGAGTCGTTTTTCAGCCATGAAAAGCAGGAACATCGCAGTGGAGGAACGTGATGTTCGAGCAATTTTTATCAGCCGGGAAGATCACGGGAGGTCCTCTCAGCTCACCTGAAAATGCTTGTTGTCGATGCTAAACGTTCGAGAAGCATTTTCAATAGCAGGGGAAAGCCGTGATGAATCTCGCGGACGACTTTCTCGCGATCGTGAGATTCGATGCTTCAAGCCCAATTGACATCAAGCGACGGACATCTTTAGCGTGCGTCCACGAGACAGCGGCGTGCGCATGGTTCGAACGGCGGTTTGTCCCACGTTGTTCGTTCTTCGATGGTTGCTTATTTCGAATTAAGCGACTGATGTTTGGCCCTAGGCGTTAGAGAATAGACGAGAAATTACTACTCTGGCACCAAGTAATGAGTGGGAAAATTTGCCGAACGATGCCGTAGAAGTACATGGACGAATTTGATGAAGAGGGAAGGGGAAAATTATTAGGAGTGAGCATGGTTTTAGGATAAAACCTAAAGTCTGAAGAACCGGATCGATGGAACCGGTCGGTTCTAGATTCCAAGGTATAGGAGATAGGTTTCATGTTTCAAAAATTAGGGAACCCGTTGTGACGGGTAGACTTCAGGTTTTAGGTAGGTGGAACCTGAAATAGGAACTGGACCATAGAGCACGTTTTTATATTTTTTTTCTTGCATGTCTTTACGTCATTCCACGGTATTTCATAATATCCAATGTTGAGTGTGTAATTCATGACCACTTTATCTTTAAGACTTTTACTTTGTTAATATTTTATATTTTTCGTCTCTAGATATGAGTTGTGGTCAATGGATTTTAATAGTAGGTGATGGTCATTAAATGTGATTATTTACTGTAATCGTTCAACTAAGAATACATATGGAACCTGGGTGGCACCTAGAACTGACCCTGGAACCTGTGACAGGGTAGGTTTTAGGTTCCAAGATATGTAGGGTAGGTTTCAGGTTCTACAAAATGAGGAACTTATATAGATAGGCAGGTTCTAGGTTCCGGGTAAAATCTGTACGGAACCTAGAATCGTTTACCCCTAAAAATTATTCATAATGTCTTTTAACTTTATTGCACTTTTTCAGTTAAATCCTAAAATTTTTAAGTTTATTAATTAAGTCCTAAATTTTTTTTTATAATTTGTCAATTGAGTTCTTTTTAAATTAAAAATTATTGATGTGAACAATTTTTTTACATTTAATATTTTTATTTTTTTTATTTATTTACAAGATCATCGATGACATTTGTCGGCTGTGAAGGCCTCTCCCATGACCGAGGAGGGCCTTGGTATCCTTCCCCATGACCAGCAATGCCACAAAGCCCTTGGATGAGGCCATCGCGACCTCACCAGCCATGAGCGCCAAGGCCCTCACCAGATTTGGGGGAAGGCCTTCGTCGCCCCACCTGCAGCAGGTGATAGCCTTCGCAACCTTGCCGGCAATCGATGAGGCCACGATGGCCTCGCCCCTTGCTCACGACCAGTGAAGCCTCAAAGGACTCAAGCGAGGCCATTGCGGCCCCGAGCACCAAGACTTTCACAAGACCTAGGGGAGGGCCTTCCTGATCTCGCCTGTTGTAGGGGGGAGCCTTTGCACCTTTGCCGGTGCCTAGTGAGGCAGCGATGGCCTTGCCCGAGGCCTTTGCGGCCGGCGAGGATCGACGGTGATCTCGTCTGCACAATGAAAGAAAAAGATAGATAAATAATAAATTAAAATAAAATGTTCATGCTTCTAATAAATTAAAAAACATATCCACGTTAACGTCGATCATATCATGGAAGACCGTTGGCGTACACATCAAGAACTCAATTGAAAAAGTATCAAAAGATTCAAGACTTTATTGACAAAATGGGAAACTTTACGACTTTTTTTTTTTTGAATAATTTGTCTTGCTCGTTCAGCCGGCATGAATGATCCCAATGGGGGTGAAAATAGCTTTAGTCAGTGATAGCGACAGGCAGAGCCCCCTTTGATTATAACTCATTCCTTCCGCCTAAATCAACCGGAAACGCGCGATACAAACTCGTGAAGAGAGGCTTCAGAGGGTCTTTTTTTTTTTTTTTTTAACGGAGTCGTAAGACAGCTGGCTGTGTTTCTTTTCGAAGCGTTGAGATCAGATTCAGATCAGCGACGTGGCCCTTCTCCCGCTCCACTCCACGTTTCCCTCCTCTTTCCATCTTTTTCATCTGAGGCGCCCAATGCAAATTGCACTCTTCGGGCTTTAACCCCCGTGGCGGTAAAAAAAAATAAAAAATAAAACCCAAATATTACAAGGTCAGAAAAGGAGAGTTTCATGCCCCACCTGGCTCCCTAAACGTCGTGATACACGTGGCCTGACGGGATTGGGTGGGAAGATGTGGGCCCCACAAGCATTCTTGCCTTGAATACCCTCGGGAGAGGAGGGAAGGGAAGGGAAGGGAAGGGAAGGGAAGGGCCGAGCAAACGAGAAGCCGACGGAGAGTCCACGCGAGACGCGTTTGGCGAGAGGCTTCTTCCTCTCCAAGTCAAATTTATCCGTCTTCCAAGCTACGCATTCGTAAAAGCCCCAAAAGTCAACAAATCCCCCCATCTAATTTCTCATTCGCTCCGTTTCGTCGGTCCAACCAAACGGAGCCCAACAATTTATTGTTGAAATACCATTTCATGTTGCTCGATGACGGCGAATTTTACATGCTTTCCATATATATTCATATATATATGTCTCTCTTTATCTATCAATTTCTGGTCTTTTCATCTGGTACTAGAGACAATGCCTTCTCCCGCCCCTCTATCGACCAAATGCCACCCCTTTTGCATGTGGTGCGTCGGCGCACCCCCAGTAAGCCATGTACACGCAGCTTGCCTCCATGTGAACATAAGAATAAGCAGTAGAGTTATGGAGAGATTAATAAAATTAGAGACGGGGTCTTGGGGTGTGTATATTTGGAAAAATGGTCCAAAAATTCCTAAATCCTATTGCACTTTCGCCGATACAGAGCGGGCGTCCCTCGGCAACTTTTGCTAGTCACATCAACGCCAACAGTGATGCAATTGATACAATTAAAGATTGTGGACTAAATCGGTATAAAGTGCAGCGAATTAAAGATGGCTTTGGACAATTTTCCCGTGTACACGCCTGTATGCGTGTCGCATTGTGATTGCTGTGCCTCTCTCTCTCTCCCTCTCTCTGTGAGTGATGTCTAAGTAAGTGATCTTTATGGCAAATGGGAGTCGCGAAAACGTCGAGCGCCCAATCACTTTGTATCTTTAGACCATAACTAGTAACGAGAAACGGACAGCTCTTGTGTGGCGAAAGGACAAGGGAAGGGCAATTACTTGGCGCGGAGGATTACTTCAACCTCGCTCGCAGGTATCCAAGTACATCGACTTGCTCGAGCAGATGGAAACTCACACGTAACTACAGAAGAAAGCAGCGACACATGGCAGTTAACGGATCGCTCAAATGCATCCCAATCCATCACGTAGGGCTGGTACTATACTGAGCTTTTTATAACCCAAATGTCCGAAACACCGACCTGATTCTGTTATGAGGTAAACCTAACTTTTTTTATCTATCCAAGTGGCAAATTTCTGTAGTCCCCCCCCCCCCCCCAACTGATTGTGCTGACTTTTGTCCCCATTTGGCAATTGCATCTCCGCCCGCAGCCCAAAGACTCCGTCATCGACTTCTTTGACCATTGGATGCGTGATCAGAAGAACTCACCAAGATGCCCCAAATCAACCTTTTTGGTGGTTCAACCCATCTGCTCTCCAAATCCAAATCCAAATCCAAATCCAAATCCTCTTACGAGCTCTCAAACAATATTGAGCATCCAAAGTGTGCATTTTAACTATCCCTTTCTCGCCCGAAAATATATTTTATGCGTGCCCTGATCATACGAATTTAATTCGAGCTAATTATTTAATTATGTTAGATATTACGTGAACCTCATCTCGTTCAGCAGTTTATATGAACTGATACTCTTAAGGTATAGATGCTACAGAATACCTGCCCTGCAAGATTTTAACGTTGCCCACCATCTTACATGTGTCACGCATCCATTTTGCCATGCCATCGCTGTCCTAATCGGCCAAAGCTGTCGACCGGAAACTCGTCTCTACACGTTGAAAACGTTTCGTTCTTTTCAAAGGGCCTCCTATATATGAACACCACTCTGTTCACAATCATTCAACGCGTGCTGCCGAAGCTCTCCCGCAAAAAGCACGACTCTGTTTCTACCCCCACCCCCTCACAAAAAAAAAACACACACGCACGCACACACACAATGGAGTGGACGAGGGGCCGCACCGTCGGCCACGGCTCCACCGCCGCCGTTTCGCTCGCCACCTTGGCCGAGTCCGGCGAGGTCTTCGCGGTGAAGTTTGCCGAGCTGGGGGCGTCGGCGTCCCTCCAGAGAGAGCAGCGAATCCTCTCCTCTTTGGCCTCCCCTCGCATAGTCGAGTACAGAGGCTTCGACGTCACCAGAGAAGGCAACAACAAGCTGATGTACAACCTCTTCTTGGAGTTCGTGCCCGGAGGCACACTCGCTGACCTGACTCGGAAACTCGGAGGCAGACTCAGCCAGCCGACGATCGCGCGCTACACCCGCCAGATTCTGGAGGGGCTCGACCACCTGCACTCGCGAGGCATCGCGCATTGCGACGTGAAGGGCAGCAACATCTTGATCGGCGAAGGCGGCCCAAAGCTCGCCGACTTCGGCTGCGCGAGGCGGGTGGACGACCCGGCGGCGGTGGAGGCACCGTTCGGCGGCACTCCTATGTACATGTCGCCGGAGGTCGCGAGAGGGGAGGAGCAGGGCCACGCCTGCGACGTGTGGGCACTTGGGTGCACGGTCGTCGAGGCGGCCACCGGAGGAGCGCCTTGGAGCGGCGGAGACCCGGCTTCGGTCCTCTACAGGATAGCGTACTCCGGCGAGACGCCGGAGATTCCGGGGTGGTTGTCGGAGGAAGCGAGGGATTTCCTGGGGAAGTGCCTGAGTAGGGACCCACGAGAGCGGTGGACGCCACGTCAGCTTCTGGAGCACCCGTTCCTTCTCGGAGGATTCAAATCTGGATTGGACGTTCGCGACGCGAAGCAGATTCAAGAATGGGAATCGAGCGCTTCTTCGGCTTCTCCGACGAGCGTCCTCGATGAAGGGTTCTATTGGAGCTCGGCGGAAGAGCCGGAGACGACGGGGGCGGCCGATCAGGACGGCACACACAAGGGGGACGCGGCGGGCGATAGGATCAGACGGCTGTCGGCGAGCTCGGCGGGGCCCAGGTGGACGGCAGAGGAGGAGGAGGAGGATTGGATCGACGTCCGGGGGTGTGTTGTCGACGATGACGTGGGAAACGAGGGATCCGGGGAATCAATTGGTCGGTGGGAAGTGGAGGCGGTCGGTGGGAAGGTCGGCGGTGAGGCGTTGTTAATTGGAGAAATGAGTAGAGATGCTTGGGGGGCATGGGATTGCGGGGAAATTGGTTTTGCGATTAGGAACAGTGAACACATAATTTTGCGGCCCTTAATGACGTGATTACTTTAATTTCAATCTCCATCGATTTTTTTTTCTTCATCATATTCTTCATTAATATAAATGATATCACGCAACAAATCTCAAACATAAAGCTCTTAAAAAATAATCACTAAAAAAAGGATAAGTATTTGATAATTGAATTACACATTCGGATTAGTCATCATAGAAGGTCAAGAACAGGTTTTGTCGACACTCAAAGATGATTTATCGCACTTCATCTTCTTTTTTTTCCCGCTTTCAAATTGTTCGAAATGAGCTTAATATTGCAATCTCACTTTCTGATGGATTTTTGTTTGCGACAGATTATCAGAACAATCAGAATAAAGAAGAAAAAGAATGATACATAAGAGATTACCCAGGTTCACCCCAAGATTAGGGTACCCGTGTCGGGGGCGCTGCCCCCGAACCCTCACATTCCGCACGCAGGAACCACATATTATTGGATAATACTTCAGTTTCCCTAAGCTCACATGGGCGTACTCGGTGTGAAAAATAAGGGATCCCGAAATATTCGCCAACTCCAACACTTTCCGTCCTAAAGCGACAAGTTGCTGCAACTCGTTGTGAGGTTTTGCTCTTTTAACACGACCAAAAAGAAAAAACGGAAAAAGAAAAAAAAAAAAAAAGCACATCGAAAAACGCTCGTGTAACGAGATCAGGTGCTCGCTCTGCAAAAGCTCTTCGTGATCAATAGACTGACCCCAAACTCACTTCGAAAAGGGGTTTAATAGTTTGGGCTGGCCTCTAAAGAAGTTGGGCCGGCTGGTTATTCTTTCCAGAAGGCCTGTATGTTACAGTGGACATTGGATTTACTAAACGAGTTTTTAATAAGCTTCCATGTTTCTACAAACTAGATATTCCTAGATCAAACATGAATATTCGAGAAAAATTGTTCAAAATGTCCCAAACATATTGCGCTTTTGTTAGTTTATTCCTAAGCATTTTAATTTTTTTTCAACTCACCAATTTGGCTGAAAATTGCTGACGTAAACACCAGTGTTGAAGAATAATTTTTGATAATATTTCAAATAGTTTTTTTTTTCTGTTTTCCTTACTTATATTTTCTTTCTTCTTTCTTTTTTATCTTTTTTCCTTTCCCCGGCCACCACCAAGCCTTGTTGATGGCCAGCACGAGGCTGGCGGAAAGACGAAAACTAAGGAAGGAAAAAAAATTGAAAAATAATATTAGAATTAAAAATTTTCTGTGCTAGCATAGGTCATGTTGCGTAGGATAATGGATGTTCACGTTAGTGATTTCCAGCCAAAATTATTCGGATAAATTCCGTTGGCAAAATATAAAAAGGTTTAGGATTTAATTATCAAAGCTAAAAGATTTAAGACTAAATTGGAAAAAGCGTAATAGGTTCGTGACTTTTTGGATGATTTTTTTCATAAGAGTACTACTTGTGGTTGACGCCCACATTTTTGCTCTAAATTGGGACTTATACCAAGAGCCAGAGCCTCATTCCCTGAACGGAACGTCTCTAATATAAGTGGAGTAGTTAAAAAGCTTTGATTCATATGATCAACGAGATATTTCGTGAGCCCGGACTTATTTGCGGATAAGGAGGATTTCTTGGCCACAACTTTCTTTGACCGTCGGATCAAATGGCAATTATCAACTCTCTGTCTTTCATTTTGTTTTGCTGCGAAATTATCAAACGTTAGGTAAGATGTCAGGCAATGGAGCACGACGAGATTCCTGATCCTGTAGATAACATTTGCAAGAAGACACAGCCCTATAGTGTGTGACCCTTTATTTACTAGCCGGGCCGGACGGGGCATGCAAACCTCCGGTCCCGCCATTCTGGATCCTCACACTTTGGGATCTCCTCTAATCGCTGCGGACGGTGACATTGCACCGGATGACCGAGTAACCCCGCCGCACGTCCATGGAGATGGTCTCGAACGTGGTGTACCCTCGCGCGAACCGGAACTTCCCAGTCCCCCCCACCACCGAGTACTCCATGACCGCCTCGAACTGCTTCCCCGTGCCCTGGATCTCCAGGGTGCTCCCGTTGTAGTCTCGGTTGGTGAACACGATCGAGCCCATGACGTGAGTGCGCGACCCGTCCAGCGCCGAGGTCACGTACACGCCCTGCGCCCGCCCGACCAAGGGCGAGTCCGGGTCGGGCGTCTCGGTTATGAAGTCATCGGTGACGAACACTGTCCCAAACTGGCTGAACGTCCAGAGCTTCCCGGCGATGCCCGCGACCGGGACGAGAGTGGTGTTGGGCCCGGTGGCGAACTCCTGGAAGTAGAGCACCATCTCAGTGGTTTGTGGAGGTTGGGTTGCCTCTGACGGATGACAACGCATGAGAATGGAGATGGTGAAGCAGAGACAGAGTCGTGAGGATGTGAGGATTTTAGGAGCTGAGATTGGTGACATTTGGTGAAGATGCGACGCTACTTTTCCTTGGCTAAAATGTGGGTTCGCTCTCTCTCTCTCTCTCTCTCTCTCTCTCTCTCTTTATTTAGGCGGAGATCGGGTCATTTATGTATGTTCTATCTGGGCCTTGGAAGTGGAGACCCGTTGCCTGAGTCAACGAGCTTAATGATTAGATTTTAAATGGAGGGAAAACAAAAATGTTACCTTGCTTAAATTCTTCGGCACCTGTTGAATCCTTAATTTTTCCTCTTATCTCTTCCTCCATCCCATGATCCCGAGGAATGACTATGAAGTTGGCCCTAGTGAAATCAACAATGATGAATTTATATGAAAGAAAAATTCAACTTTTAGAACCGAGGCATGTGTTGTTATTTGCTATATTGTGAATAGTAACATTCGTAGATGAGTTAAAAAGCGAGGGATTTGATCTTTGGGGGGTAAAAATGATATATAGGTGTTAGATACAGAAGAGGAAGAAATGCTTTCTTTTCGTACGATTTTTATTTTGTTTACCCGTTAATTGTTCTTGGCGCCGCCTTATTCGCTGAAATAATGTAATTCACTATTTATATTAACCCTTAAAAATCATCATGCGACGCTCGCAGTCGGTGGAGAGTATATACATAGGCAAACGCAATTGATCTATTAGTCTCTCGCTTCTTGTTGGATTAAATTGAGCTGCTTTGGGACACGTTCTTTCGATCCTTGATCAGCGGCTGGAAGGATTTTTAACTCAAATCTTCTCGCCGTTGCTCTTACCTTTCCATTAGAAACCCAAGCCAACTGCTAATCTAGTCTAGTAGCCAAGACCAAGTTTATCAAAAAAAATTGCCAACATCTTTTAGCTTAAGCCGAGTTCTTGCCTCGACCGCTGACAGCGAGCTGTCATTTGAATGTTGCCCAGTTTTGGCCGGAAAGACGAAAAAATGCTTTCGTTTTTTTTTGTAAATTTTTTTTTATCCTTGAATTGTTAATGAACTCTCCATGGTCGTTGAATCTACGTAATCTACTGTTTTGTTAACTCTAGGCTATACGACAGGACATCAAACGATTTATAAGCTTCTAGATTCTGTTTCCAGAGATTTGGAAGTACCCTAAATGACAAAATGGAGGTAGGTTTGTGTACGTTTTTTTTTTTTTGAATCATACTTTACATGAGGCAATTACCAAAAAAATTTATAAACATATTGTAATTGTCTTAACTCAATTCTAAACTTTTGAATTGGATCAACATAATCCCCATGATAATTCATCAATATAATCCATTCGATGAATTTTGACAAAGAACTATTAATATGAATGCCAGTAATGTTATTCATTTTGGCCGAAAATCGCAAGCGTAGATGCCACCCGCATTACCTGATACGGCTAACAGTGTGGTGGACAATTTTTGTTAGTTCTTTTAATAAACTTTCTGAAACTTTCCATTGTTTTCTGTTCTTTAAAAATTGTTAAAAACAAGCAGCTTCATCCTGGACCTGACTCATATCTTTCTATTGGGGAATATGGACCCGACTCTACTTCACTTACCAACCAAAGCGCCTACTTGAAAGGAGACCACAGGCTCAGGCCGCCTATCCTGGATTCGGCAAAGCCAGGACGGGATTCACATAAGCAGACTAAACAACTAAACCTGCCCAAGTACGAAATCACAGAGCAAAACTAAACTGCTAGCACTAGCTTGAAGAAGAAGTACCGGCATATGCTGCCGGCCAATTCACTCAGGTAGGTCCGGACATTTTTCCATGTTCTTGTTTCTAACCAAGTCATCCTCCCTTGTTTGAGGAGAAACTTGCAATGAAACATGACTTACGGCTTCACTTCTTTGAATTATACAAGACAGAATGGATGGAAGGATATTGAGAATCCCATTTGCTGTCACTCTATACTGATTAAAGATATGAGGAATGATCAAGGAGTAAGTACCTAGTACAAAGCCTGATTCCCGTCCTCAACCAACAAGTTTCCAGAACCCATCGCAAATTTTTGTTCTTTTCTTTGTACAAGCAGATTCAACACGATAGCAATGCAGTCTTCCCCGCCAAGAACTATATCTCTACTGAAAAACACTAGTGAAACAAGATCAAGAACTCGCCTGCTCCAGAAAACTCTTTGTTAGGTGTTCTTCTTGCCATCAGAATTCGACAAGGAGTGATCAATAGACTCCAACTGACTTCGAAGGCTTTGGTTGTCTGCAAGCAGGCGGTCATACTCTAGGAGTAAGCCTTCGGATTGTTTCTTCAGAGCCTCAGCCTCAGCTTCAGCTGTCTTGGCTTCTTTGTCTTTTGTCTCGTATTCATTTTCTAGCTTCTTCACTTTTGTCCTCAGGGTGGCAATCTCTTCCTTCAAGCCTTTGACCTCCTCTGCACTGCCATTTTTTCCCTCGTCAATGCCTCGGCTCTGTTTCTTGGCTGCCTCCATGGTCTTTCTGAGCAGACGAAGTTCTCTTATGTAGTGGTGCAATCTATCAATCATCAAAGACAGAAATAGCACAAATCCTGCACGAAGTAAACCACATAGAATCAGATCCAACCCGTACCTACAACAATGATAATAGAGGGGAGCTCAAGGGTAATCTTTCCCTTTTAACTTTCTTTACCAGAGGCCACTGGATACTAGTTACTTGCAAAAGAAAATTACGCAAAATAATTGGACCACTACACAGACCGATACAGAGAACAATGCTATATGGGTGAACCATCAATGCAGGACGGAATGGCAATCTATAATCAACCCATAGTGATAAAACAAAACTAACAAATCCCCTGGGATTCAGACAGAGGTTTCAGACATACGAAACACGATACAAACTGAAGCGAACACAATGAGATCAAAACGTGGGCACTAACAAGACAAACAGTCGAGCTCAGTAAACCCATTAAGGCAAAAACAGAAAGGGAATAAATTATCTGAAACGAGAAAATGCTTTCGCATAAGCCAACATTATGCAAAGATCAAACTTTCCCAAGTAAGAACACCGATATTAACCTACAGATTCAATCAATTAATTCTCCGGAATTAATTGATACAGATTATCAATGTCTGGGAACTAGTAACAATCCAGATCCACTGGGTCACGGAAGCCATGAATTTTAGTTTAGCAATCAAATATCCGGCGCTACTTATCTGATGCCTGCGTCAGAGAACCCCGGTTCAGACCTCTCCGAGACAAAATCTCAAATGCACAAGAGTATAAACCAATCATGTATAGAGCGACTGTGAACTAAGGCATTGGGTTTAGCATTTTAATTGTGGGATTGCGCCTACAGACAGTAGCACTTTCAACTTGTAAACTGCTAATTTTGCCAGATTTGCCTCCCACTGCAGATGCGCATATATCTGAGCAAGTCTTGTGAACCAGCGCCGATTTGCTTCAATCTAGCATCATTTTCCCCATCCTTTTCACCGGAGACCCAAACAACTCGACTAATCCGAAACACGAAGAACCCTAAGAGCTAAAATCAGTCGAACTTTCCAGAATGCATCAACAATTGCCATTCATGGAGGCGCGAAAGAAAAATCGGGAAGCTCCGCACCGGCTGAGGGCGAGCTAGAAAATCCTTACCCATGAGAGAGGCCTCCAGCATGTGCTTGGACATGAGGACCTGGTCGGTGGGGTTGACGACCCCGGCCTCGACCGTGCGCCGCTGGATCTTCATCATGCTGTACAAGCTCGACACGAGCACGACGAGCAACGTCCCGCCCACCGTCTTCACCACAACCGGCCCTCTCCCCCGCTTGACCCGATCCAAGGCCATGATCACCAGCTTCCGCAGAGGGGTCTTGAACAGGAGGGTCAGGATCAGCGCCATTTCGGCGAAGATCACGGTGTACAGAAGCTGTATCATCTTTCTAGGCGAGAGGGGGAAAAGGGTTATCTCCAAAAACCTAGAATCGCGAAGGAAAAGTGATGAGGAAGGTTGGCTGTATGGGCAGGCTTTGCGGAGGGAAAGAGGTATTTATAGGGGTTGGCAGGGGAAGGTCTTCACGTCGGCACAGAGTGCTTCCCCATGCTTCTTCATCCGCAACGCGTCGTGTGTCTGCCGTGTTCAAGCATCGCCCTCCTTGCACTTCATTAATGAAAATTCATGTCCGAATTTGATATTTTCCTTTTTCGAAGAATTTGCCAAACGATTGCTTGGGCCCAAAAAAAAAAAAGTATTTTTTTACTTGAAGTATTAAAACTTATTAAGAAGTATAATCAAGTCTTATAATTTGTTAAACTAATGCAATCGACTTTTTTCCGTTAACTCCATCCAATTTGACTAATGAAAAATGTCGATGTGACATATTTAAAAATGATGTAATTTTGACTCAAATTTCATTTTAATATAATATTAATTTAAGTTAAATTGAAAAAAATAAGCTAAAATGTTTATATAAAAAAAAGGAGTATGAGGTTATAACTAGGCAGCGGCCCACCAATGCTGGAAGGTGGGGGAGTGGTCACCCCACTCTCCGCAGGGTCGCGACCCTCGCTTGAATCCATTGACGGCCTTTGGCTAGAATTGGACAAGGATTGATGAACTCACCCAAATCTCAGAGAGGGCCGAGTCCCTCATTGCCTAGCAATGGTGGGGCGATGTCGCCTAGTTCTAGCCTTTTTTTTTTTTTTAAAAGGGTTAGCATTTTTTAGTTTAATATAAGTAAAATGTGTATTATAAATCATATTTGAACCAAAACGATGTCGTTTTAGTCTTGTATTTTATGTTTTAGCCACGGCATTACCACGTAAGAGAGAAAAAAAATGAAGGAAAAAAAGTTATGTTGGCATTTTTCGTTAGTTAATTTGAACGGAATTAATGGAAGAACTCGACTACACAAATTTGACAAGTTTTATGACTTAATTGCACTTTTATAAGTTTTAGAGCTCAATTGTATTTTCGTGATAAATTTTAGGATTTCAATTCACATATCCCATAAAAAAAAAAGGTTCGATTCAGGTTCCATTGGTTTTGTGAAAAACAACTTTTAGGAAAATATTTTTTGAATTTTTCGATCTTTGATTCACAAAAAATAAATGAGTCAAGGAAAAAAAAACTTTCGAGCCATAGAAAAAATAAACTTCAAAAGTGTGATCTTTCCTCCCTCTACTTATTCACATCCCTTTTTTTTTAATCATTTTCCTTTCTTTTTTTTTTTTTAATTTTCTTTCTCCCTCTGCTGGTGCGACGGCCAGGGTGCTCGGCCTTGTCCTCTTCATCTTCCTTTATTAGAGACCTGAAACGAAGAAAGGAATGCCTCTCTCTCGTCAATTTCTTTTTTTTTTTTTTAACAAATGTCTCTCCTCACTTTTTTTTTCTTTTACCTCTCCATGTCAGACTCTCTTCACTTTAAATCTGCGGCTTCTGCACCTCTTGCAATTGAGCCAAGGCAATTCAACGCAAATCACTTGCCTCAGTCGTGCACAATCCAAATATTGGGTTTGCCTTTGAGCGAGAAGGCGAAGCAGGCGAGGAACGAGAAGTGCCGAGGCTCTATTCGATCAAATGTTCGATCATGGAAATTAGATTCATAAGTGAAAGAGGGACCAAAACATCGTTTTCCTCTTCTTCCATGGACGCTCTGGTCACCTGAGTTTCTTTTTTTTAACCAATAGGGTGAAAACGACTTACTTTTTCCTCTCTCTTTTTTTAATGGATTTTGCCGATTAGATTTTCCCTGAAAGCCACGTCAGTCACTTTATAATTTAGTTTTTGATTACACAAATTATTGATGACACTTAAGTAAATTATTTTTAACCACCGTATCACTCTGGTGATAAGAAAAAGTATGGCAATGGCACTCAAGTGGGTATCGTTCGAAAGTTATGCCATTTGTGATATTTTATCTTAAATTATTATTTTGTTCATCGTAAAAAAAAATGTTTGGACCACTGAAGAGTGAGATATGAATCAATTTGGTTCCATAATTATTTCTACATAAAATAGTCACTTGTTCAATGAAAAGTATGCAGAAATTCTTGGACCTAAAAAAAAAATTCAATGTTTCAATTCTTTCCAGACACGTCATATTAAAATTATTGCTTTGAAACTCTCAGATTTTATTGGCCTAATTTTCTTTCTTTCTTTTTTTTTAAAATCCAACTTTAAGTTTAATTTCAAATCTGTGGCTCAAATTTTTTTTTGTATCCCAAACTTTAGGTCCAATTCTAAATCTGTTCCCAATTTCTTTTTTGACTTAGAAAAATACCAAATTTTAGGCCCAATCCCAATTCCATCCCAAACTTTTTTAAGAGAAAAATCACCAAATTTTATTCTAATATCAAATCTACCCCCATGAGCCCTCTGTCCATAATTACCAATAGCCATCCTTAATTTTCGTATCTTAGACACAGTTGCATTGTGGAAAATTTCAATAGTTTTTACTAGTTGGACTTGTTATCGACGTGAAAATCCGTAACTATCGCCTCATGACTTTGCTGATGTGGATTTGTTATTGACGTGAAAATGTCACTTCAAGTTGAGACTGGGTCCAAGGGGTAGATTTGATAATAAATTGAAAGTTGGTGAATTTTTTTTTTTTATAGATAAAACACAATTCAATGTAGATTTGTGACTGGTCCTAAAGCTAAAGGTTTTTTCTTAGATATCAAGAAATCAAAAACAGATTTGGGGCTAAAATAAAGTTCGAAAAAAAAAATTTGAGACGAAAAAGATTTTGGCGTAGATTTGACAATGAACCTAAAGTGGGGAATTTTTGTTTTTTGGGGAGAAGTAGGCCGATTTTATTAAACATACTTTGCAAATAATTGTCTTCAGAATGCTCGCGTCGCAATTCGTTTTTAAAAGTAGGACGACTTCTTGAACTTCATGACAAAGTGCAGGCATCGTTACATTTCTTATCTTGTAATTGTCCTGCCTAACCACCGCCAGACTACCTGCAGAATAAATTCATCTGATAATTTCCGGTTAATCAAACGCCATAAATTTCCTACCTGATCATGACAATAACATAATTTCCTGTTGTGTCGAGATTAGATTTTGCACATTTGGACTGGTTCAGGGGATCCCTTTCCATTTTCCCCCGCATTATCTTGGTACGTTCGGGATTTTACTCCTAAAAGCATTTCCTTATAGGTAAAGGATGCTATTATCGTAAAATTATTATTATTATTATTATTATTTTATATTTTTGTTGCAATGCTATGTTCATTTTCACATGCGATCAAATCCTTGACAACTTAATTGATCTTTCTACGACATTAAAGATTTACTTTTTAGTTAGTGATAATCTTTTTCCTGCTCATGAGTATTTATCTGTTGGTAAATAATTTGCTCCACAGAATTATGTTGTTTACTCTTCTTTTCATATTTAAGGAACCTCATTCAGAGACTGAATTAGCATCATTTTAATACATTTGGCTAGCCAACGATGATGTGGCGTCGCCGGCGCTAACGTAGATAATTTTTAACAATTATTTTTTTTTATATTTTTCGAGTTTTTAATCATTTGTTGTAACTTTTCTTCTGTCCTCTTTTTTTTTTGTTAGGGCCGGCAAGAGTCCGCCAGCCACTGAGCAAGGGCTTATGAGCCCTCACCGATCGTGAACCCTTGCCCAGCTGTGCTAGGCAATATAACTCGAAGATGAACCCTCTAAAGTGCTTCTTCGGAGTGTCGTCAAGGAAACCGTTCGGAGCGTCATGAGGAAACTCTTCGGAGTCATAGCACGAAAGAATAGGATTAAGGTGTATCCCACAAAAACAAAAGACATATTAGGGATGTCTAATACTACTAATATCAAGAAACCGAGAGGCTTTCAAGGGTGGGTGGCCTATATAATCAGGTTTCTTGCCAATAGATAAGGAAAGCGCCGATCAGGATACACCTTTTCTCTGAAATACCGCACCAGAATATGGAGGGATAGTACAAATAGAGGCCATGAGGCATGATATCTAAGAGGTTTCCGGCCAACAAATGAGGGGGTCGAGTTAAGTTTCTCAACAAATAGAACTTCAAATATGTTATATCCAGCTGGTCTTCGTGCGTGGGAGCAGCTCAAACAAAGAAAGAAGAGTCTGGTCTGAATTCAGACCGGTCCCGCCCGTCTGCTGCTAGGTTCGTGAATGAATTCCAACCGAGGGCGCCGCTATGCCCGGCAGTTCAGTCTATTTGAAGACTCACAGCACCATCATAGAAATACATCGGTCTGTACATGGAGTGAACTGTAATTTTTTGGCGTTATTTCAAAAGTGAGGATGTTTTTCGAGTCTGTTGTTACTTGGAGCACTGTAAGTTTGGTGATATGAATAATAGGTCAGCCGATTTAAAACATGAAAGGATAGTGGTAACATTACGTTACATTGCATTGCATTGCACTGTCTGAATTGAGAGACTAGTTCTTAACTTGTGAAAACAATATCATTCTGGACGCAGTACAAAAGACTGGAAGCTTGTTATTCCGTGTGGTCTTTAGGTTGCCCACACTTTTTGTTTAAAATTAAGGCAACGTGAAAATCTTCATCACTCCAACGTAAGATCGATGGACTCCGTCGACACCGTAGTAGATGGTTTGGCTTTGGAGGTTGGCCGGGGTTTTATCTTCCTCCTCCGCCTCCTCCGCCACCCGAGCCGCTTCCGACGCCCACCCCTTTCCCAGCACCGGCACCTGTCCCTACTCCAACTCCGACCCCGATCCCAATTCCGACTCCAAACCCTCCGCCTCCGCCGACGCCATGGCCACCTCCGAGTCCGCCTCCGGCACCTCCCCCACCTCCGGCGCCACCGCCTAAACCTCCTCCGGCTCCACCTCCTACTCCACCGCCTGCACCGAAGCCCCCGCCATGGCCCGATCCTCCACCTAAACCGCCGCCGCCACCTCCTCCGGCTCCTCCTCCGCCTCCAACACCTCCGCCAGCACCACCTCCTACGCCGCCGCCGGCACCAAATCCACCCCCATGTCCTGATCCTCCACCGACGCCACCACCACCTCCTCCGCCTCCGCCTCCACCTCCACCAGCACCTCCTCCAATGCCTCCTGCACCGCCACCTACACCTCCTCCAGCACCAAAGCCTCCTCCATGGCCTGAACCCCCACCAACACCTCCACCTCCACCGGAACCGCCTCCTCCACCACCTCCAACTCCAATGCCGCCTCCAGCTCCGCCACCTACACCACCCCCTGCCCCGAAACCTCCCCCATGACCGGACCCACCACCAACGCCTCCTCCACCTCCACCACCAAGACCGCCACCACCTCCGACACCACCACCAACGCCTCCACCCGCTCCGCCCCCAGCTCCAAAGCCACCTCCTTTTCCAGCACCACCTCCAGCACCCCCGCCTCCACCGCCACCAAAACCGCCACCACCACCTACACCACCTCCCGCACCGCCTCCAACGCCACCCCCAGCTCCGAAACCTCCACCCTTCCCGGATCCTCCTCCAACTCCTCCCCCTCCCCCTCCACCAAATCCACCGCCTCCTCCAACGCCACCTCCCCGACCAGATCCGCCACGACCACCAAATCTGCCGCCGCAGCGTCTCCGTCCCCATCGACAGTCATCGCCATCCCCGAACCTGGTCTTGTCAACCTTGTTGTCACCGAGAGCAAGCGCACTCAAATGGAGCACGATGCATGAAACGAGAAGAACCACGGAAAGCCATTTGCTGGAGACCCTCATGGCTTTGGACACCAAAAGAGAGACAGAGAGAGTGTTCGTAAGTGCGAGAGAGAGATATTTAGTAGCTGACTAAGCTTGCTATTGTTAGGTCATCCACGCTGGTATTTATATAGGTTTCATCCACTAGCTAGCAAAGCAAATTTCTCCACTGTCCCTGCTTGCTCCTCCCTAAACATCCAATAAATGACTGCATGTTCAGCACTTCATGTGCCGCGTGGAACCGTTGGGCGATCGGCCCGCACATTAAATGGAAATAAAGGTCATAGTTTGACTTTCGACATGTACTCATGGATGGGAGTCATCAACTTGACTCTCAGGCCACTAAATTTGCATGTTCTTTTACGCAGGAAATAGCAGAAAATTAGGAAGAGAAGCTAAAGAGGATTTCAGAGGTAGGTAGGGTTTTCAGTTGATGGGCTTGCTCCTTGTTAAACAGAATGAACAAGCTTGGATCTTCACAAACACAAAAATAAAATCCGCTTATTATTTATTCATGTCAAATTCACAGAGCTACGTAAAGCACCGAAAAACAAGAAAAACATGCATGCAGTTGTTTGTCTTGTTCGTAACGCTCGACATATCAGCGTCGAAGCGGGATTTTCTGTCTAAATCCCATTTTTTTTTTTACTATTCGGATGATCAAACAACATTATCAAGAAAAATTTATTGATATTGTATAGTTGAAACAGTGGACAACTTAATTGCTCCCACCTAATCATTGAAGGCAGTCAACCCTCGCCGCCGACACTCGAAGATGTAGCTACTTGTAACCCTTGGAACAATCAACCGTTGCTCGGTCAGTTTCTTTTGGAAAGTAATGCCGTGTTCGTTTCGGAAAAATTTTCATGATAAAAAATAATGCTTTTTGTAGAAATTTCAAGAGAAATGAATAGTTTTTATTTGTTTGGCGATATGCTGAAAATTGTTTGGACATGATTTATAAAATGATTTCAATCTTGTAAATTACTTTGAAGTTTGTCTAACTGATTAATGTTTGAATTGACAGATCCAACGGCGTGTCTTTTGCTTTTCTAGTCCAGGATAAGCTTCGTGCTCAAAAAACAAAACATTAGGATAAATTGTAGGTTCTAGCAGTACCAAAACTAAACATTCCATTGTAGGTTCTAGCATAGATCACTCTATCTTCACATGATACATTAGGATAAATTGTGCTGCAAAGAGTTGCTTGTGTAGCTGCTACAACAAGTAATCAAAGAACAACGAGTTCCTCGTTCATGTAGTATTAAGAACTGACATGTAAAGTCTAGTGCTTGATCAAAAGATTGCGAGTTTCTTCATTGTTCACCTTTGCCTCAATATACACTATCTCTTCTATCGAGCACAGAAGATGAACGGAAACGAGAATCAAACAGTCATAGCACAGAAGAACTGAGAATAGATTCACGATGTAAAGGATTGATGGAGTTTTCATAGCTTATCTTTTAAACGGGTGGGGGAGAGAGAATCGAGAACAAGCCGTTGAACGCCGCTAAAGAAGAGATGCTGAACCTCCGACAAAGACGTTGAGCGATCCTTGGAGAAGGGTCAAGAAGAGTGAATGAACACCGATGAAGAAGAGCTGCTGAACCTTCGACGGAGACGTTGAGCGATCCTTGAAGAAGGGTTAAGAGGAGTGGATGAAGGGTGCACCTTTACGAAGGCCAAAAAGTAAGTGAGCCTCGGTAAAGAAAAGTGAATAGTTTGTTAAGAAGTTTGGGAAATGTTTTTCCCTCCAGCGAACTCATTTTTCTGAATATTTCCTTTTTACCGCAAATAATTTTTCGTTAACTCATCACTTTCAGGAAATCAAACACGTGAAAGTCCAAAAAACTTATTCACAAAAAACACTTTCGCTCAAACAAATGTACCATAAGAATCGTTCCATTTTCATTTCCAATCTCGAACAACCAATGGATTCACCTAGTAGAATTAGCTAAACTTGTGTTGTCATCGTATGGTTGACATAGTCTACTAACAAACCAAAATGATTATTTTTTTTTGGGGGTCAGACAAAAATGACAAGGTTAAAGGGCTTATTTATTATCACGGCCAAAAAAGGGTCTAATTATTATTAGATCGGATTTTTCTTTGCTCTAAGGCCACAGATGCAAATTGCTATGGAAGCAATGTTGGGCAAATTCTTCACATGTTTCTTTCGTTACAGATTGTCATCAGGCTCATAGAAATTTATTAAAAAAATTCAACGTATGATGCTAGACCTGCACTCAAATATTACTGCTTATGTGTCTCATGCCCTATGAAAAGACAATTCACAAAAAAAAAAATCATTATGCTTTTGACAAATAACTAGGGTATAAGTGCCATGGTAGTCCTAAAACTTTCAAAAAGATGCAATCAAATTCTAAAATTTATCACGAAAGTACACTTGAATCTTAAAACTTTCAAAAAATGAAGTCAACGAAAGAACTTAATTTCTGCAATTTAACAAGTTTTAAATTTTGCTTACACTTTTCGAAAATTTTAGGATTTAATTATATTTTTTTGAAAATTTTAAGACTTAATTGCACTTAAGTTTCAGAACTCCCAATGCCCTTATCTGTATAATTGGTAACCAATTCCAAAACCTGAACCAATGACAAACGTGAGTTACCAAAAACAGAACATACATAAACATGTGCAAAAGTTAAGAAAACGGACCAAAAACAACGCAAAAACAAATAGAAAAATGCAAGCGACTCAGGAGATCGTTCTGATGAAAGAGAATTCGACTCAGCCAATTTTAAAGCATACTAGAAAATTTGTATGGTTCGAGTAAAGCCTGTGTAACATCTCTAGCAGTTACCGAATATAGGTCAGCTCCTTCGAATTCCTAGCGGATCGACACCTTTATGATCAATGATGAAACTCGATTCGATTCACTCTTTGGTTGGGATCAAGCGGGACGACCGGGCAGCCCTACCACAGAGGAGAGCATTGCTAGGAATTGGATACTCGTCCCTCCAAGAGTTGGCCGGAGAATGGATGCGGAGGTAGAATTGTTGTCCCAGATATTGGCGAGCCCAGTTCTCGGACCGCACGTTCCACATCCCCACATTGTCCAGGGGCATGTAAACAGCAGTCCATGAATTAGGATAGACCTGAAACCAGATCAATGAACAACATCAAAACGGAAGCTGTTCCTTTCTGTTTGATCAAAGCGAGTATCGGAAGCAAAGTTATCAGATTCTAACTCCCAGACACTCAGGTATCCTGTAATCAGTCCAAGTAGTCAAACAATGTATGATGATGACATAGATCAGTCTAAGGGAGAAATGAGAGAAAGGCAACACCTGAATACCTGAACAGTACAGCGAGAAATCGTGTCTCTCAGATTGTAACTTAATCTACTCGCGGGTGTCCACTGCCCACCGTCCATCCTGCCCAATTTCAATGCACAACATGAAGACGGAGACTTTGAAATTCTCAAATTCACGAAAATTTAAAGAACTTTTTTCTTTCTTTGATAATAATCCAGGGGCGTGGGTGCGAAGACCGGCCTATCCAGAGAATAGTCATTCTTAAGAGCAATGGGCCAATAAAACTCACCCCACAACAAAGTAGTTATGGCCATCGATGTGCCAGGACTGCACGGTGTCTTCAACATTCTCAAACACGATCTCCACATAACCTCGGAAATCAGCAGCCATGACTGAAGTCTGGAGGTAAGCAGCACCGCCAGTGGGGCTATCCGGGATGCTCCCTAGTGCGAAGACTCCAGGAATGTTGAAGAAGTCAGCAAGCTTGAGAGGAGTGTCGGCTGGAACAAAAGAAACGCTATTGACAGCGTATCTCTGCTTCCCATTAATAACCGGAGCAGAGTTTGCGAGTCTGATTGTTTGCGTCGTGTTGATCATTCCATAATGGTAGGAGCCTTGAGGATTAGGCCTCGGTCCACTCGCAGTTAGGTTCCGCCTGATGAGATACATGACCCGGCGAACAGAAAAATGAACGGTCAGTGCTTACACTGTGAAGAAGTACTAGGAAATTTACAGCACAGCACATGGCCAATTGGTGTTGTGACAAACTAAGCAGCGGTGATAATTATGATAAATTCAATGTTATAGTAATTGATAGATTACCTAATGAAAACCGAATACTCGACTAACGAAGCAAGAATTCTTTGGGAATTAGTTAGTTTCGCACAGACCAAAGTTCAAGCAAAGAAGGTGCAATGCCGGGACACACCTGATAGACCTTGCTTGTTCAAGCGACCAGTCAATCTCCACGGTCGGCCCTCCAAGAGGTGCGCTGGAGACACTTCCATCCGTGTTAGTATAATGGAGGATCGAGGTAGCGCTCAGCACTTCGGAGGTGAAGCGTGTGGAGACGATAATATGGTAATCTTGTGCGGGTTGATTGCAGGTGACGAGGACAGAGTAAGACTGACCCAAGTGTATGTCCAGGGAACTGTAAGTGTTCTGCAATGTGTGGGTCCCCTCGACTTCCACTAGAACCATCTTGTGCCCCTGGATCCTGAAGTTGATGGCAGTTGCAATCCCTACGTTCGATATTCGAAACCTGTATGTCTTCCCTGCCAAAACAAGTTTGGGATCGGTACAGTATACTTCACACTTACTGCTATCGGAACAAGATAATTTGTCTTGCATATCCAGAGCTCATCGAAATACCTTGATCCACTGTAAAGGTGTAACTGTTTGATCCGCGGCCATTGATGAGTAGCCCATCAGGGAACGGCAGATCACTGCCACCATCCAATATTGCTCTCAAGTCCTACGAATTAAGTAACAAAGGAAGCAATAAGAGAAATTTGTCGCCTTGTATCCAGCCGCAGGTGAGACATTTGATTCCAAAATTCAAACTCTATTTCAATGGCATAGGCATATGATGATTGTGCGTTTTAACCAACGAAGCATATGACGATTGTGCAATTTAAGCAACGAAGCATATGATGATTGTACGTTTTAAGCAACCTACAGAGTGGTTTTTCGTGAACCAATCGCCAGCAAGGATAGTGAAGTCATCGGCAGGAGGTGGAAACGGCACAGGAATCACTGATCGGCTGAAAATCTTGAAGCCGCCAAAGCCTCCCGCGGCCTTGTGGAAAGCGAGGGAAGGGAAGTAGAAATAACTACCGATCTGATCCTTCACTTGAATGATATAAGTGAAGTTCTGCCCCGGTGGGATTGGGCAGTTTGTGCCATAAACTCCGTCCTGCCACGAGTTTCTTTTCTGCTGCACGCCGTCCCTGAATATAAAATAGACGAGTGACTACTTAGATAATGTTACGCCAAATGAGCACTTGTGCCGGGCGACATATATTCAAGGTCCAAGCTCAAGCTTTTACTCTTGGAGCTTCTGTCAGTAACACAAATTTACCAAACCCATCTTGTAGGAGTTCGCTGCCAGTTATTTTGATACAGTTATCAAGGTGGAGAATCGCTTGGTTCAAATTGTCTTCTGATTTTAACTCATTCTGCTGAGAAAAAATTGTTTACGGACAGATTGAAGGAAAGTGCTCAATAGTTTGAGCGAATCCGTGACTTGGCACATTAAAACATTCACAGTACATCATCAAGCATTACATACTCGGAAAGAAGCATCTTAATAAGGACTTCTTCGCAGTAGAAGCAGCCTGTAAATTTCAATATGAAGTTCAGTATATAACATCCGAAAGTTAAAAAAAAGAAAAATTGATATCTTTAGCACTATGAGAAAAACTTTCAGATGCTTGGTTCTCTAACAAGGCGATAGATCCGACCGATAAATCCATTCCCAGCGAAATGACCCCCTAGAAATGCTTGTATACAATTTTTGCCCTCTGCCCAGCTCAAGTACAGAGACTGTATATTGAAGTTAACCATTCTAAACAATGCCAGCTTCAGGATATGACTTTGTGGTCAAGCCCCTTCAGTCAAGGACTATAGTCAAGTAATTGGTCCCAGGATTTGAATGTCAAACCCCGTCTTTCACCGACGAAAATTGAAAAATATTCGGCATACAAGCCAACACAGACATGATTAACCTGAGAAAGTATTGCATAGATCGACTCCTAATATGTCGAAGGAATTGTAACACTGATGCATACAACTGAAATTATTGAGCACTAGTTTTAAACGCTAACCTCGTTGTAGCCAGACCTGTTAGTTTAGCTGAAAAACAACATATGTATCAAGACTACAATGCGCAAAACACACCAAAATTCACATAAAAGTCATGAAATACACCAGACGAAAGAAGAAGAAGAAGAAGAAGAAGAAGAAAAAGAAGAAACAAAGGGAGGACTGACCAGGAGATGAGGAAAGGCTCGTCCAAGGAGTTGAAAACATTGATGATCAAGTTATCATTGGTCACGGACACAACCTGAGGCCCTGGAAATTGCCCGTTTATCAAGATGCCCTGCCATGTTTTTAAACAAGAAAAATGGAACAACCTCAGCTATAACGCACGACCCATCAGCTTCCACCAAGAGAAGCAAAAACACTGCGCAAATGTAAATGATACCAGAGAGAGAAAAGGAACTCCAACTGCAAGAGACCGAAGATTCGCACCTGCTGTTTTACCCCGAGAGGGTATATATCGCCATAAGTGACGTTCCAGTTGTAGAACCTATATGGGTCTTCCCCATTTATGCAGCTCGCTAGTGACAGCAACAGAACCGCCATTGACACCGCCGCACAAGGGCCTCTACAAGCTCCCATTTTTTACTCTCCACAAGCATCCAAACGCGTCGAACGGGACTAACTTCGGCGAAGAACGGAAGAAAAGATAGAAACAGGGGACACGAATCTAGGAAGAAACTTACTGATGAAGCAGAAGAGAGATTGTCTCTTTTTATCCACTCTCTGTTTTGCTGTTATCCTTCTTTTTCCTCTTTTTGCTCAGAAGCTTCGCCCTTTTTTTTTTCCCTTTGTTTTATTTATTCCTTACAACAGCAATGCAGAGCAGAGAACGGATCCGAGTCCCACCTCCATGAGCTGTAAATTTAGCAGAGTCTGAGAATCCGAAAAGAGAGAGAGGATAGAATTCGCATCCCTCAGCCCTCGAACGAAGTGAAGCAGTGAAATGATGTGACGCCAGAGACCTGACCATAAATTCATTTCCCAGCTTTTATATCATGCTCCCACTGCTTCAGGATTGTTTGGTGCATCATAAATTCATCCTTTTCTTCAGAATTTTATGAGTTGTCACGTACCCAGTTAAAATTTTTTACTGAAATCATCTTAAGATATTACAAACGCATCTAGGAAATTACTTAAAATTGCTGCAACTTGTCACTTTTTTTGGCGTAACATGAAATGGGCGGGAACTGAACACATGCAGTCGAACTTTGGGGAAATGAAATGCTGCCTGTGTTAAACGAGGTTAATCCTGTCTGGGATGGACCGACATTTTTGGGCGGTTGTCTGTTCTCTGGCCACGGCATTCAATTTCAATTTTATTATAAGGTCCATGACTGTTTGCTAGCATTCATTACTCCAAAAAAAAATAACCCTACGACTGGTTCGGAAACATATGGTTACAAGATTTTTTTTTTGAACAGTAATGAGTTAAGAGTACGTCACTAAATTGTAATAAGAAAAACGAGGCTTAATTAATTAATCTTATATTTCTCACTCTAACCAAGCATATTCTCTCTGCTTATGAAGACTTATTAATGTAATTAGCATCTTACGGAAAAACATGAAAAAGATTATCCAAAAAAATCTTATGCTTGTTTTACTTTTACCAATAAATCCTAAACCTTTCTATTGACGAGGCCTGGCGATGGCCAGAAAAGAGAAAAGGACAAAAAAAAAAAAGGAAAAAAAGTAAAGAAGGAAATAAAAAAAAAGGAATATATATGTTAAAATAAGAAAAAAAAGGGAGAAAAAAGTAAAGAAGGAAATAAAAAAAAGAATATATATATTAAAATAAGGGGGAAAAAAGGAGACAAAAGTAAAGAAGGAAATCAGAAAAAGGAATATATATACATATTAAAATATTACTAGAAATTATTCACGTCAATGCTGGCTGTGTCACATATGATGGCCAATATCTAAGTGGGCAATTTTTTATCAAAATTGACCGGATGTACTTAATTAATAGAACTTGACAAAGCCTGTGACAAGCGTGTTATCTCACACCAGGCTCTCCTGCCATTCACTATGAACTACCTTTTAATCATTAGAATTTTCTTCGAATATCAATGATGATGCACAAGTACCATAAAGTGGCAACTATAGAGCATACTATCAGGATTCAGGACCCACCAGAACATATTTTTATCATTTTAGAGAATCGTACTAGGCAAAAAGGAAGAAGGAAAAAATGTGTTTAGAAACTCATAATATGACAGCACACGAGTCTATTATCGAGGGGTGAACTCCTCTGTCCTCTACCGATCATAATAATGCCGTACATAGGCATTTTTGAAAAGGAAACAAACAACACAACAAGAATTTGTGGTACATGCACATACTCGGAACCATCCTTATAGACTTTCACGAATAATAACTTATGATTTGTCGGTAAAAAAAAGTAATAAATTTAGGATTTTTTTTTTGCATAATTCTCTCTAAAAAAAAAAAAACGTAGGGGATTCATCATTGTCACTCGGGTCCCGACCCATGAGATGAAAAAGGAGAAATTATTCACGTGACCCGTGCTTTTTTGGGGCACTAATCAGTGGACTCAAGACGTCTGGCCCGGAAAAAAAAAATGTGGAATCTTCCAAGATTGAGTTTGCGGATTTGTGGGTACGAATAACGTCTCTGGTCCTAAAGAAAAATGGTCTTTTTATTATTATTATTATTATCTTGAGCCCTAATACGACGGGCCGTTTTTCATCTGCAAAAGCGGGCTTGGCTTCTCTTGAATCATGGAATTTGGGTTTTGTTTGGATCCTGAACTTAGGGTACGCTGGATTCGTGTTTAATAATCAACGTAATTATGGTTAATACCCGTCACTGCTCAGCAGTTGAACAGTCCCATGTCATGCTCACTTTTGATAGAGACGGGGTAAGTTTTCCATCAACCATTAAACGAGGCTGGACTGCAAACACAACAATAAGAGCTTGAACAGCTTGTGTTCGCTCGCGACGGCGGCATCGCACCACCTTCCCAGCTCCGCCGTGTTGCCGACGATGAGCTAGTCACCGACGGGAACAAGATCTGTAGGAAGGTCCTCTAGGACTTGGTTGAATCTGGGCCCTGTCTCGATTGCTGGTGGCGCCGTCTGCAGAGGTAGCGGTCGGTCTATATGTATAGGCCCCTAAGAAACTCAAAAGGAGAAAAGGGCAAACGACCTCCGTCTCTCGGCTGGCTGCGCAATAACCTTGCTTCCTAATGGCGAATTAAAATAACTGGGCGTAGGGTAGGGAGCCCTAAGTTCGATTGGCTTCGTTGTTCTCTTGTCAGAAGCCAACCCGAGCTTAAACTTTAATTGGACGATTTCTATTCATTCTCTGGAAAGAGAGGGAAAAAAAAATAGTGTTACATGGTCGGACCACTGAAAACCGGTTGATTTCTAAATTTTAGAGTATTCATGATAGATTTCAAGTTGTAAAATTCAGAGAACCGATTTCGATAGGTAATTTCAGTTTCCAATTTGAAATAAGTTTATATTTTTTTATTGTTCTTTGTCTACGCACATGCGATCTTATGATATTTCACGACATTCGATGATAAGTGTGTAATCTAGAATCACTAGTATGAGTTTTCATTTCGGATGATATCTTCGACCAAGACTTTAATTTTGTTAATTTTTCATATTATTCGAGCATCTAAATATGAGTTTTGATCAATGGACTATATCAGCAAATGGTGATCATTAAATGCAATAATTTATCGCAATCATTCAATTATGATCCCGAAATTAATCTTGAAACTTGTGATAGGTAGATTTCAAATTTCAAGTGGAACCCAAGCCGACCTCAAAATCGCTCATCCCTAAAAAAAATTATTAAATGATCTTCATCTAGCTATTAAGTTCCTTCTGAAAAGATACTCATGTTTTTTTGAAAAAATTTCAATTAAGTATACAAAGTGTCATCATTTTCTCAAATAAAAGCTCAAAATGAATATTATTTTAAATAAAAATCTAAAGTGCCCTCTTTATTTAAAAAAATACCTGATTGAAGGGCATTTTCATCCTTCACTCTTTTTTTGCAAATTTTTTTTCCTTTTTCCTCTCCTCTCCCGCTAGCCGCCCGCCCTCCCAAAAGAAAAAAAGCCATTGTAGGCCTCAAGCAACGACCGCCCTCATTTGGGGAGAGACCCTCGCCTAGGTTAGCGTTGGGCAACCCTCACCCCTGCTCTCGCCTAGGTAGAGAAAGAAAGAGCTATACATTGTCCAAGGGCTGTCACTCCCTTAACATGACAATGACAATTCGTATACTTTACTAAGCACAATCTGACAAACGAAAGCTAGAATCCAAACAACGAGATCTTTCTTACAAGTACAATCAAGAAATAAGGTAGGCACGCCTAAAGGGTAGGACCTCATAGGGTACACTACCCTGTTATAGTCACATGGATCTCAATCAGTAGAGTCACAAAATTTGGAGTTTAGATGCATGCATGCATGCATACATACATACATACATACATAGACGGTTCTTTATATAAGTTTATATAAGTTCAAGGATCACCGGGGGATTTACAAGGCATGATAATTGCTCCCAATCTAACGACACCGTCGGCGAGCTTCATCTTCACCACCAATGTCCATGGCTACTCCTCGATCCTACTGTCATTGGCTGGCTGGCTAAATCTGAAAAGGTTAAGTCCATGAGAGCGAGCTCAAGGCCACATGAGTATAAATCTAACAACTCGATGAATGGTCTATCAATCGTCCAACAAGCTGGCAACACATGTCAATCATAATAGGGCAAGCAAAAACAATCAAATCAACAATAACGCAGACCCATCAAGCAAGAAGCACAACAAGCAGTCATTGAGATCGACCACACGCTCCGTAAAACTACTGTCGACCTTCTCACGTGAACACGTCCACCATCCACCAGTCGTCTTGCCCAATTAACCTCAAATTCTACTTGCCCAACGTCCTTCATACTTCATCAATCTTACATTCGAGACATACAAGAAAAACTCGTGGTTTTTTGCGCCCCTAAAAGCTCAAGTCTGAACCTTTCGGGTACTTCCCATCATCATCTGTTGCCCATCGTGCACAATTAAACATAGTCCCCGCAAATGCAAAACCAACAAGGGCAGCCTATACAAAAAAAAAAAAAAAAAAACAAGACATACAAGTCCCGTCAGCGTGCCACAAACCCAAACCAAACCTCACCTCTTTCGATCTCTACTACTCATTGCCAAGATTCAATGATCCGCCGCCAAAATTCAATGAACCTCTCATGAATACCATAAACCCGCCACCCAAAGGCGCCAATCCAGCAAATGGAAACAACATGCTAGAGGATCGGCTAACCAAACAATCGAAGGGTTAGAAGTTTACTCACCTTAACTTCCACGTGAACCAGAACGACCATGAAATTGCCTCCGTTCCATGGCCGACGCGAAGACGATCAACACGAATCCGAACCACCGTGACCTCTAGATTGGCCCGCTTCGATTCCTCGCACAACCATTGCCGTGAGCCTCCTGTTACTCTTCACGCAGCGGCCACCGAGAGGACGAGAGGGAGAACTAAGATCGAGGGAGCGAGGAGCTATAGTCGAGAGCGGACCTCAAGAAGTCGCCGTCGTCAAACGGTGGGTGTCTCCGGCTCAAACATGAGAGGGGGAGGAGTTGTTCAGCGGAGTCGCCAAAGTAAAAATAAAAAGGAAGAAGAGGAAGAAGAGAAGAAGGCAAAGTGGGGGAGCTCATCTTTCTTCCACTGAACGGAGAGGGAGAGGGAGAGGGAGAGGCGGCTTGATGTCCTAACATAATGTTAGGGATGACATTATCCAATCCGGGCCGTCCAATTCAAAATGGACGGCTCAGATTGATCCACATCAACTTTTTCAAAGGGGGAAAAATTTTGGCGGAAATTTTAAAATTTTGAATTAATCAATCTGGGCCGTCCATTTTTGAATTGGACGGCCCAGATCACTTATGTCACCCCTAACATAGTTTTTACTATGTTAGGGGATCCGGATCTGGCTTGAGGAGAAAAGGTGCGTGGCATGGGGAACACGTGGGAGGATAAGCGATGTGGTAGCATGGGTGGGCTGATCAAGGGGATTTCGGGGCTCAACCGCGAACCAAGTTTACATCGGAGCCGATTTTCGCACTCTAACATTTGATAAAAATTTCAACACAGCCCCCTAAAATTTCTGCACTTAAAATGCATCAATAAGCTAATAATCCACCATACCAAACATAACAATCATCCCCATTCATAGTCTCTAACTATTTAAGCCCGAAAATTATTATTTTACTTATAAATCCATTCGTAAAAAAATCAGACCCGTCATAAAGAAGAATTAATAAAGAAATTAACAAAAGCGAGGAAAAACCCAAACCCCCTGTTGCTGAAATCACAGCATTTTCTTTCTCCGCGGTGATCAAAAGAGGAACCATAAGAAGAACAAAGCGATAGGGGAAACAGAAGATGAAAATGTCTAGGCAGAATGTATATCTTAAATGCCTAGGCCCATAGGGTGAGGGAAACCTTGGCCGGGCGAGGGGAACCCTTGCCCTTGCATGGATCAGGGTCGAGGCGAGGGAAGCGTTGGCTAGGCGAGGCCATCCCTAGTTTGAGTTTGATGATGGCCAAGAAAGAAAGTGGGAAAAAATAAATAGAAAAAGAAAAGAAAAATAGAAAAAAAATGAAAAAGAAAAAAGAAAAAGAAAAATGAAAAAGAAAAGAGGAGAACATGAAAAGGAAGAAAAGAAGAAAAAAACTTGCAAAAATCGAAAGATGAAAATATCCTTCTGTCCTTATTTTAAATAAAATCTAATTTGGGCTATTATTCGAAATTTTCTCTGTTTTTTTTTTTGGTCGAAAAAAAGAAAGTCATGTTAATGGCCAAATTTCCGTCGAATCATCTTCTACTTGCCCCAGCCGAGCAACCGCACGTGTGATGATGTTTCCAACGCCATATTCATGCTTGGTCTTTCTAAACACACAAAGAAAAAGGAGTTTTTGCAGAGTCTTCGTACATTGAAGATTGCAACCTAACTTGCCAGGGGTCGAATGAAAACGTAGGACGCATGTGAGTTTCACCTTCTGACCAAAAATAAAAATAAAAAATGTGAGTTTCACCTAACTCAAAACGCTTCACGTTTTCAGTAACCATCTTCCATCTACCTAACAATGCCGATTAAGTCTTTTTTTTTTCCTAAACGGGGCTCGCCTTCGCTGCTCGGGCACGCGCGGCATGCGCCTGCCATGATCGGCGGCTTAATTCTAAAACTCCACCGGCGACGAGGATGGGGGACTCACTCGATTAACCCCAAATGCAGGCAGATAGGCTGTAGGTAGTCGTGACTTTGGATGAAAGGTGATTATTCTCACCATTAGTATTTATCATTGTTATTGTTAAACATCACTTACCAAAAATAATCGTTGCGATCAGATGACATGCATAGTCGTTGTAAATTACACACAGCGTAAAAAATGATGCACCAGAAATTACATATTTTAACAAGTCCCACTCGCGACTCGTTGACATAAACTATTATTTGAGCCGGAGTCCCGAGATTGCTGTTCCCTGTCCTTTTAAAGATTCTCCAACTTCGCTGCTTTTGTCCTAACGGCGCCAAAGAGTCGGAGACCAGGAGCGGCACTCACGACGGTCGCCGAGAACCAAGTCATGGGCCTCCTCAAATCGGCGGCGGCCGACGCCGTCCTCACCTCCCTCTGGGTCGCCAGCGTCTCCACCCTCGGCACCCTCACCTACCTCGCGGCCACCGCCCTCTCCGTCCCGCCCCAGTCCGCCGCCGGCCTCCTCCTCACCACCTCCTTCGTCTCCGCACTCGTCCTCCTCTTCAGCGTCCTTGCCGCCCTCCTCGGCGGCGCCAGCTTCAACCCCGCCACCACCGTCGCCTTCCGCGCCGCCGGCCTCCGCCCCGATGCCTCCCTATTCTCCATGGCCGCCCGCTTCCCCGCCCAGGCGGCCGGCGGGGCCGCCGGCGCAAACGCCATCCTGCGGCTGATGCCGGCCAGGTACAAGCACATGCTGAGGGGCCCGGCGCTGAAGGTGGACCTGCACACCGGCGCCGTCGCCGAGGGAGCGCTGACCTTCGCCATCAGCCTCGCCGTCCTGGTGATATTCGTGAAGGGGCCGAGGAGCATGCTGGTGAAGGTGTGGCTGGTGGCGATGGCGACGGTGGGGCTGGTGGTGGTGGGGTCGAGCTACACCGGGCCGGCGATGAACCCGGCGAACGCGTTCGGGTGGGCGTACGTGAACGACCGGCACAACACGTGGGACCAGTTCTACGTGTACTGGATTTGCCCCTTCGTGGGTGCTGCCGTGGCCGGTTGGGCGTTCAAGCTCTTGTTCCCAATCCAGAAACCCAAGGACAAGAAGGCTTGAAAAGAAGCAAAAGGAACAACAAAAAGGGGTTCGTCGATTCTTGCTCTTTTGATTTCTTCGCCCTGTCGTTAGAATAATCGGAAATTGGAGGGGACAAATCCCCCAACTGCCATTAACGCCTGTAGAAGCTTTGCTGGTTGTAGTCTACCGTAGAGGCAGTGGAGTTCTGATCATTGGCCACGTTTTGGAAATGAAAATCGAAACCCATCTCTCTCTCTCTCTCTCTCGCGTTCTGATCAGTTTGCATCTTCCGCCACTTCTTGTGGCGTCTGTCGATTGCAAATTTCCCCCTTTTTTTTTTATAGTTTTGCTGTCACCTTCGATTGGGAAAAATCTTTCGGGCCGCGAGATAATTCCGCTTTCTTGAATCGGCGGGGGATGATTGGAGCTTCTTGGACGCAACAAAACTGTTCTCATCTTCAAGCTCGGCGGTGGGAGAGTCGTACGAAGATTCCGTTCCCCTCTGACCAATCAGAAACCAGAGTCCTGTCCTGCTACTCGCGAGTACATTGCAACCCCCCCCCCCCCCCGCTTTTTTTTTTTTTTTCAGTTGTTTTAAAAACCCTTCTAGAATAAATGTTGACTCTTGGGTGTTGTGTATAGTGACGTTGATGGCCTTTTAAAATCATTTAAGGAAAAATAATTGAGAACTACCCCTCACAAAGTTAGGTGGCGGGAATCGGACCACCACTTTCCACGTGAGGGTCCACCAACTCAGGTCGTAATTTTGATTTTGATTACCTTCGACGTAAAAATCGAAATACAATTGTCTGGATTTGGATGGGCTTTAGCTTACCCGTAATTTTTTTTTCCCATAAGTTTCTTTCATTCATTCATAAAACGAGTACTAATAGACCAATTTATATGAGTTTCATAACACAAAATATTTCGTAAAGATTGGGGGAGGTGAGAATTGCTGATTGAGGAGAAGGTTCCTCTAGCGGTGGGTCTTAGCAACCCAATCTGTCGCTTGATTGACTTCCCTAGGACCATAGGCAATCTTCACAGCTCTCGTCTGGGTCGTCAACAACTTACAATCATCTATAATGTCACGAAGGGCCTAAGAACTCTCTTCTCGATCCATTAGGGAATCCACAAGTGATAGGTTATCTAACTCCAATTCCATGCTCACATCGCCATCTCTCCATAGATCACTTCTCCTTTGCAAGTATAAGATCGAGTTCTTCATGGCTAGGCGTTCCAAAAGCACAATTCACGGTGCACAAACGTGAACCCAGCAACTAACGAGCTACTTAAGTCATGAAAAATGCATGACATTGATCCCTCCATCACCCCATCTGTCCACAAACAGTCTGCACTCATCTGGAGGAAGCCTTTGGCCGACGGTGTCCACTGAACAAGTGAGCCTCTTTTGTTGATTCTCAAGTTTCTGGTTACTTAGTTCCATCTCATGAAGTTCTTTATCGATGCAAAGGCATCGTTGACAATTGAGCCTGGCCCAGGCGGTTGACCCTTGAAAATACTATTGTTTCGGCTTTTCCATATTAGCCACACAAATCTTGCTACAAGCTCCCTCGAAGGCATGTCAAGATTTGTATAAAAAAAAAAATTCGGTAACTTATCTATCCATTCTAGCAATGTTGAGAGGGTCATTTTTTTATGTTGAGTCTTGAGTCTGACCAAACCTTGCTTGTCCGTTTGCAGAGAAGGATGCCGATGCTTGATTTGAGTTGGGATTAGTGACCTTGAAGCACAACCTGCGTTATATCCACTCTTGACCATATAAGAACCTGATTTATTCCCAGTCCACACTAGTCTATTTGCTCTCAGGTTGAGACTAATTGGAATTGATAATGTTGTGTATCAAGGCTGCAGAATATTTTGTTTTTAGCAATTCTATCTTTGAGATTTGATTAGATTTTGTTAAGATTTGAATCTACTAGATAGTTTCCTGTTTTATTATTCAAATATTCTATTTTGATTAGAATCTTAGGATAAAGATTTGTTTTGGAGTATGTATTTAAGTGTTACAATCTTTCGGAATAATAAGAGAGTCGAAAGTTTCTCTTCAATACAATCTTTCTCTTGGATTACATTATGCTCTGTTTTGTGCATCTGAATGTCCTTCAAAACAATTCAGAAGCAGAAACAAAACTGCTTCTGACGTGCTTCTGAATCCTTCAGAAGTAACAATTCTGCTTCTAACGTCCTTCTGAATCCTCCAAAACGCAACAATTGGTATCAGAGTTCTCTTGATCTTAAGGGGCTGTGCTGTGAGTGACTTGTGAGATTGATTGGGAGTGTGTTTGTATCCAAAGAAGACGAAGGCAAGATGGAGGCTGGATCAAGTGGTTTTTCAGCTATGGCTCCACCAATGTTTGATGGAGAAAATTATCAAGCCTGGTCAGTGAGGATGCAAGCTTATCTAGAGGGTTGTGATTTTTGGGAAGCAATAGAAGAAGATTATGAAGTTGCTCCTCTTTTTGACAACGCAACCATAAATCAAATCAGGTATCACAAGGAGAGGGTTACAAGGAAAGCAAAGGTGAAGTCTTGTTTATATGCCGCTGTCTCACCTGCCATCTTCAGCAGAATTATGGTTTGCGAATCAGCAAAAGCTACCTGGGATTTCCTTAAAGCCGAGTATCAAGGAGATGAAAGGATCAGAACCATGAAGGGACTGAATCTGATCAGAGAATTCGAGAGACTTCAGATGAAGGAGTCTGAGACAATTAAGGAGTATTCTGATAAATTGATAAACATAGCAAATCAGGCAAGAGTTCTAGGCACTGATCTCTCTGACAATATGTTAGTGCAGAAAATCCTTGTCTCTTTGCCCGAAAGGTTTGAGGCAACAATTGCCTCGTTGGAGAATACCAGGGATTTGTCTCAGATTCGATTTGCCGAATTGCTAAGTGCTTTGCAAGCGTAAGAAAAGAGGAGGTTAATGAGGCTAGAAGGTAGTGCCGAAGGAGCTCTATAGGCCAAGGTACAACAGAATGTTAGAGAGAAAGACAATAAGTGGAAAGGGAAGAAGTGGAATAGTGGTAGTGGTTCAGAAGCTACTGCGAGAGAGAACATTGTTGCTAATTCGAAGAACAATTGGGGAAGGTATTCTTCGTGTAAGCATTGTGGAAAACAGAATCATCCACACTTTAGGTGTTGGAAGAGACCAGATGTAAGATGCAGAAAGTGTCAGAAGCTTGGGCACATTGAGAAGTTCTGCAAAGAGAAAGGAGATCAACATCAAGGTGAAGCACACGCTGCAGTTCAACAAGAGGCAGATCAACTTTTTGTTGCTTCTTGTTTCTCTTCTAGTACTCCATGTGATAGTTGGCTTGTTGATAGTAGTTGTACAAACCATATGACAAGTGATGAGAAGTTGTTCACTGATCTTGACAAGTCTTTGAAGTCAAGAGTGAGGATTGGGAATGGTGAGTATTTAGAAGTGAAAGGTAAATGGATTGTAGCAATGGAGAGTTGTGCTGGAACAAAGTTTGTTTCTGATGTAATGTATGTCTCTGAGATTGATCAGAACTTGCTAAGTGTCGGTCAGTTAGTAGAAAAGGGATTTAAGGTGGTATTTGAAGAAGGAGAGTGTTTGATATTTGATTCAGATGGACAGAAGCTGTTCAGAATCAAAATGCAGAAGAAGAGTTTCTCTCTGAATCCTCTCGAGAAGGAGCAAGTGGCATTCAAGTGTCAAGCTAGTGATTCAGAGTTATGGCACAAGAGGTTGGGTCACTTTCATCATAAAGGGTTGCAGTTTATGCAGAGGAATGAGATGGCAACTGGGTTACCGAGTATGGAGGAGGAGATCACAAGGTGCAAGTCTTGTTTGTTGGGCAAGCAGACGAGACTTCCATTCAAAGAATCAACTTGGAGAGCCACAAAGAAGCTGCAGCTGATCCATACAGACCTCTATGGTCCACATGTGACTCCTTCACTAAATGGCAGCAGGTATTTCATTATCTTCATTGATGATTATACTAGAATGTGCTGGATTTACTTCATGAAGCAAAAGTCAGAAGTTACTGAGGTGTTTCTGAAGTTTAAGAGATGGGTTGAGAACCAAAGTGGATGCAAGATTCAGGTCATCAGATCTGACAATGGAACAGAATACACTTCACAGAGGTTTAACTCTTTCTGTGAAGAAGCTGGTATTGAGCATCAACTTACTGCTCCTTACTCTCCACAACAAAATGGAGTCAGTGAAAGGAAGAATAGAACCATCATGGAGATGACTAGATGTCTGTTACATGAGAAGAATCTGCCAAAAGAGTTTTGGGCAGAAACAGCAAACACAGCAGTCTTTCTTTTGAATAGACTGTCTACAAGGGTATTGGAGAAGAAGACACCCTTTAAAGCTTGGTTTGGTGTCAAGCCAATATTACGAAATCTAAAAGTGTTTGGCTGTTTGTGTTTTTCTCATATCCCACAGGTCAAAAGAGAAAAACTGGGAGAGAAAGCTGAATCTGGAATCTTTATTGGCTATTGTTCAATATCAAAAGCCTACAGAACCTATCAACCACATACAGGGAAGGTGATCACTAGCAGAGATGTTCAGTTCTTTGAAGATGAACAATGGGACTGGACAGAAGAGTCACAAGACAAGTAGAAGAAGGTATCTCTGGAACCTGACGAGCTGGAGGATGATGTTCAAGTTAGAGGGACCAGAACTCTGACTGATATATATCAAAGGTGTAGTGTGGCTGTTTTGGAACCTTCGAGTTATGAGGAAGCTAAAAGTGATCAGAAGTGGTTGATTACAATGAATGAAGAGTTGGCTATGATTGAAAAGAACCAAACATGGGAGTTAGTAGAGAGGCCTGAAGACAGGAAGGTGATTGGTGTAAAATGGGTCTTCAGAACTAAACTAAATTCTGATGGCTCAGTGCATAAGTACAAGGCCAGATTGGTTGTGAAAGGATATGCACAGGTTTGGGGAGTTGATTTCTCTGAAACCTTTACACCAGTGGCAAGAATGGATATAATCAGAATGACTCTTACCATGGCAGCTCAACAAGGATGGAAAGTATATCAGTTAGATGTAAAATCTGCTTTTTTGAATGGTATATTGCAGGAGGAGATTTATGTTGAGCAACCAGAAGGTTTTGTCGCACCAGGCCAGGAGGAGAATGTTTATTTGCTAAAAAAGCTCTCTATGGCTTGAAACAAGCTCCTAGAGCTTGGTACAGTAAGATTGATGAGCACTTGCTGAACTTGGGTTTTGGGAAAAGCCTAAGTGAATCCACTCTATATGTCAAGAAGTTAGCATCTGACTTGGTGGTAGTGTCATTTTATGTGGATGATTTGCTAGTAACAGGAAGTAAGAGTGCTCAGATTGTTGCATTTAAGCAGGAGATGATGAAGATGTTTGAGATGACAGATCTTGGTGAGATGTCATATTTTCTGGGGATGGAAATTAATCAAACTCAGAATGAAGTTTTTATATTTCAGAAGAAGTATTCGAAGGAGATTCTGAAGAGATTTAACATGGAGGAGTGCAAGAGTGTGAATACTCCAATGATTCAGAAGGAAAAGCTTCAGAAGGATGATGGTTTAGAACCTGCAGATGAAAGAGTTTACAGAAGTTCGATTGACTGTCTTATGTATCTCACGGCAACTAGATCAGACATCATATTTCCTGTAAGTGTCTTGTCTAGATTTCTTGATTGTGCAAGTAAGTTACATATGGTAGCAGCAAAGAGGGTGTTGAGATACTTAAAGGGTACTCTTCATATGTGATTAGATTCTATAAAGTCCAAGAGTTTAACTTGCAGGGGTATTTAGATAGTGACTGGGCAGGTTCAATGGATGATATGAAAAGCACTTCGGGTTATTGTTTCACATTTGGTTCGGCATGTTTTTCCTGGAGTTCAAAGAAACAGGAAATAGTAGCTCAATCAACTGCAGAAGCTGAGTTTATTGCAGCTACTGCAGCTATAAATAAAGCATTATGGTTGAAGAAGTTAATGGATGATCTGCATCTGAAGCAAGAAGAAGGCATTGAAGTGTTTGTAGATAATCAAGCTGCATTGGCAATTTCACATAATCCTGTATTTCACGGAAAAACAAAGCATTTCAAGATCAAATATTATTTTCTGAGAGAGGTGCAGAAGGCTGGAAAAGTAAAGTTGGTATACTGCAGTTCAGAAAAACAACTTGCAGATATATTCACGAAGTCATTCAACGTTAGTCGATTTGAAGTTTTGAGAGCAAAGCTGGGAATGTGCAGCACTTGATTCAGGAGCAGAATGTTGTGTATCAAGGCTGCAGAATATTTTGTTTTTAGCAATTCTATCTTTGAGATTTGATTAGATTTTGTTAAGATTTGAATCTACTAGATAGTTTCCTGTTTTATTATTCAAATATTCTATTTTGATTAGAATCTTAGAATAAAGATTTGTTTTGGAGTATGTATTTAAGTGTTACAATCTTTCGGAATAATAAGAGAGTCGAAAGTTTCTCTTCAATACAATCTTTCTCTTGGATTACATTCTGCTCTGTTTTGTGCATCTGAATGTCCTTCAAAACAATTCAGAAGCAGAAACAGAACTGCTTCTGACGTGCTTCTGAATCCTTCAGAAGCAACAATTCTGCTTCTAACGTCCTTCTGAATCCTCCAAAACGTAACAGATAGAATCTCATTCACTATACAGTCTTCGAAGAGATTGTGTAGCTTTTGTTTATTCCACACTTTGGATTCCTGATTAATAAATTCAACTATTAATATAGGATCTTCCCTATTTGCTAGAACCCCAATCAAACCAATTGATAGCCATTTGTCTTTTTGGATATTGATTGATTTGCCAACTCTTACCATCCATTTAACATCAAGAAAAATGGCATTTCTACCCATTAACAAACTTAGCCAACCCCCGTCGGTCGAGATGCACTCCCAAGTGTTGACACCTGATTTTTAATCATTTTTTCTATTGCTAAAGTAATAAAAAATCCATAAAAATTCATTGAAAAATCAACTTTGGGAACCTTAGCCAAGCCTAGGGAACCAATTTTGACCAAAAAACGATTTTTCATATTTTCAGTATTTTTACGTATTTTTTATTTATTTATTTTCGAAAATTAATAGAAAATCCATAAAAATTCATAAAATTGAAAAATCAACTTTTGGAACCTTAGCCAAGCCTAGGGAACGAATTTTGACCAAAAAATAATTTTTCATATTATATATTTTAATTTTTTAAAAAAACAATACAAAAATATTTGAAAATTTTGGAAAAATAACATTTGAGGCCAAAAAAATACACAAAGATAGTTAATATTTTTATTTTAAATCTATTTTCATATTGGCCATCGCAAATTCAGAAAAATCCAATTCCAGTCACGTGTTCCTTCACGAGTATAATCTCGAATCGGGCCTAAAAAAATTTAATTTGAATCAACTTATTTTTAATTTTCACTTTTTATGAGTTGTGACATTGTCTTCTAATATTTTAAATTTTCATCTTGGCCCAATTATACCCAGAATGACTTAATTTTGCAAAAGGGCTTTAATTAAATTATGCATTATTTTCAGCGGCAAGAAATGAGCTTAAATTTGAGATGGGGTAAATTTTGATGTGTCAAAAATTGTGAGGAGATTTGGACTTAAAGAAATATATTTTTTCAGCGACTGAATTGTAAATACTTAAAATTCAAGGACTAGAGTGCAAATACCTAACTCTTGAAGGATTATTTTACAAATAACAAAAAGAAGAGTTAGTGGATAAATTAGAATAGAGAAGGGAAGATGGAGAAGAGGAGATGAAGAAGAGAAGTTGGAGAAGAATGGATGGAGAAAATAAGATAAGAATAGAGAAGGGAAGATGGAGATGAAAAAGAGTTAGTAGAGAAATTAGAATGGAAGATAATAATAGAGAAGGGAAGATGGAGATTAAGAAGAGTTAGTGGAAAAATTAGAATGGGAGATAAATATGGAGAAGGGAAGATGAAGATGAAGAAAAGGGAAGATGAAGATGAAGAAGAGTTAGTGGAGAGATTAGAATGTGAGATAGAGATGGAGAATGGAAGATGAAAATGAAGAAGAGTTAGTGGAGAAATTAGAATGGGAGATAGAGTTAGTGGAAAAATTAGAATGGGAGATAGATGAGTAGGTTATAAAAGGAGGAAGAAGTGAGCTTGAGAAAGGATTCTTGAGAGAGAAAATTTGAAGTGTTTGGGAGGATTTTTTTTTTGAGAGAAAATTTTGGATGTTTGAGAGAGTTTTGGGAGATTGAAGAAAAATTTGAGAGAAAGAAAATACCAAAAGAGAGAGAATTTTGAAGATGATGGGAGTTCAAAACTAGGGATTATCATCACAAATTCCTTCATCGATCAATATAAATCAAGAGTTCATCCTCGTCAACGAGCAAGCAAATTCGAGCTAAGTGTTTTTATTTATTCATTTGTTTATGGTTTTACTTGCAAATTAGCACAAATTGTATACACTTTCTCCATCTCCTCTTTTTTTTCCATATTTTATGTCAGGAGAAGGATATCTCTACGTCAACAGCAAAAATCTCGTAGATATGCAAAAATCGGCCCAGACAAGCTCCTAAGCTGTCCACCGATTTCTCAACTGATCTGTGACTAAAAGTCCCTCTTAATTCAAAAGAAACTCTCTATATTGGGAACATAGAGAGCGAAAATCAATTATAGAAATCCCTCCCAAAAAAATGGGAGATAAGTACTCTTTCCACTCTTCTGGTTTTAGGTGCAGATTAGCACATATTTTGTATACTGACACTTCACTCTATTTTATGTCAGGAAGCCGCAGCTCTATTTCAATGGTCAATCCTATGGAAGCACAAAATCAGCTTGGAGGAGTCCTCAAGCGCGCACAAATTTCAAATTGTTGAATCAATTCGTTGTATTTCATTTTAAAAAATTCATACCCCAAAATGGAGAGGACAAAGTCCATCCGCAATTTAAATACCTGCACCATAAATCCCAAAGGGAAGAGCCAAGCCAATGCTTAGCCTCCCATTGGAGGTTTTTACTTATAGTAGTTAAATACCTGCAACTTAAATACCTGCACCTTAAATCCCAAAGGGAAGAGCCAAGCCAATGCTTAGCCTCCCATTGGAGGTTTTTACTTACAGTAGTTAAATACTTGCAACTTAAATACATGTACCTTAAATCCCAAAGGGAAGAGCCAAGCCAATGCTTAGCCTCCCATTGGAGGTTTTTACTTACAGTAGTTAAATACCTGCAACTTAAATACATGTACCTTAAATCCCAAAGGGAAGAGCCAAGCCAATGCTTAGCCTCCCATTGGAGGTTTTTACTTACAGTAGTTTAAATACTTGCAACTTAAATACCTGTACCTTAAATCCCAAAGGGAAGAGCCAAGCCAATGCTAGGCCTCCCATTGGAGGTGTTTATTCACTGTCATGTACTTCCTATAATTTAATTTTTGAATCATCAGACCCAAAAGATAAGTAGGTTGTAATACTGCACAGAAGTCGTTAACACACTCCTTCTTTCGGCTTCAGGGAATCTTTAACACTTAAAAAAATATAACAAATAAAAATATATACCATCCATGCATCCTATTTAAAAAGTGAAAACACAAAAGAGAATACCCTACTATAGCCTTAGGAATAAACCAAGCCTGAGTTGCCGAATTAGGATATCCATGAAATTAAGGTACCGAAAGGGCATTAGTTTTAATTAACTAGTGTAACCAAGTCCCCGAGCTCCTAATCTCTGGTTCGCAGGAATAAATTAGTTCTCCCGCTAATTTATTTAGGTTTCTAATCGACCTACCAAGAACGATTAGTGGCGACTCCAAATTTTAAAATCATTTAAACAAAAACCAAAGTTGCGATTCGGTAGGGCTTGGGAGGGTCCGCGTTAGGTTAGTCAAATCTAATTAACCTAATAATCCGTTAACCCCTTTTAAAATTTAAAAAAATTTTTTAGAGGGTCGCGACACCAAGGTCACATCAAGCAAAAAAAAAAAAATTCCTTTGAGAACTTTACTCCATAAGGCTGTGGGACATTGTGATAGTCTCCAAGCTCGTTTGTCCAACATGGCTTTTTTTTTAAAGGTGATTAAGTCTTTGAAACCAAGCTCCCCTCCATCCTTCCTCGTTTTCAGCAGTTCCCAATTCTTCCAATGTATGCCCTTCTTTGACTCATTCTGTCTCCACTAAAAAGAAGCAATCCTTTGTTCTATTGCTTTGCAAACTGATATTGGAATCTTAAAAATTGACGTAGCGTACTGGGAAAAGACTTACACAACTATTTTTATGAGTATTTTCTTGCTGGCTTTAGACATCATATTTTGAGCCCTCTAACTTCATGTTAACCCTTGCTAGAATCCATGCGAACACTTGTTTTTTCGATTGACCTCGGAATCCTTAGGAATTTTCCGATTTTTTTAATGATCGGTACTCTTTATTCTTGTGCCATATTTCTCCTTAAGTTTGAAGGGCAACCAATACTGAAATGGATACCTGACTTGTTCAAGTTGATGGCTTTACCTGTCACAAAACAATATTGATTTAGTGTGGTTGCTAAGTTCTAGCACTCTAGAACTATCCCATCCAAAAAAAAGATGGCATCATCAGTGAAGATGAGATAGCGTGTGGGGTAAAACCTCTTTAGCTTGATTCCTCCGACACTCCCCTCCTTAGTGGCTTTCTATATAAGCCAAGACAAAATGTTTGTCATTAAAATGAAGAGATAAGGAGACAGTGGATCTCCTTGTTGAAATGCTCACGAAGGCTGAAAATATTACAATGTTTCTCCATTCACTTTCACATTAAATGCGACAGTTGAGATGCAATGCATGATTAGAAAGATCCAATGTTCACAAAAACCCATCATCAGCAAGCATTTCCTCAAAAAAAAATCCCATTTCACTTTATCATAAGCTTTCTGCAGATCTAATTTCAATATAGCTTGAAACTTCTTTTTCCTTTTCCTTACCCTTAGTTGATGTAAAATCTCTTGAACAATCAAAATATTATTTTGAATTTGCCTACCACTTACAAAGGCACTTTGTTTAGGGGCAATGAGTTCAGGGAGCCTACTTTTTAGACTATTAATGTAACCTTTGAAATGATTTTATAACTGAAATTGCAAAGGCTAATGGGTCTAAATTGGTTCATGCTTTCAAGGTTAGAGACTTTTGGAATGAGAGAAATGTAGGTCATGTTAATCAAGGGATCAAAAGTACCAGATTCAAAGAAGTCTTTAACCATCCGAAACACTGTTGATTGTATATCCTCCCAATAGCGATGATAGAATTGGCCATTTTCTCTATCTAGACCTGGAGCTCTTTGGAACATCGCTGCTTTCACTTCCTCTAATGTTATGGGGGCTATCAAACCATTATTCATCTTGTCTTGGATAATGCAAGGGCACTGGTTTAGAATCAGTTGAATATCTCTAGGCCCGACCATCTCATAAAGGGACCGATAGATTCCCACAATGCATTGTCTCGAGGAGTTTGGCTCACGACCCTAGTTTTGTTCGTCAATCTTCAGCATTGTAATCCTGTTGTGCTGTCTCCTCTGAATAGTTATTGCATGGAAGTACTTTGTATTCCTATCACCTCATTTTAACTAGTTAATTTGTGATCTTAAGCTCCAATACATCTCTTCTAGTCTCCATAGTTTTTCAATTTGATCTAAAATATCTTGAGAAACCTCCTTGTGAAATGCTCCTGATGAGCTATTAATGATTTCAGTAAGTTTCTTTCTTAACACCCCAATCTAACGAAAGGCATTTGAGAATTTCCTCTTACTTAATTCCTCCAGTTCGTTAAACACCTTGTGAACTTTACTAGTGAAACTCCCTTGCAGTGAATGTGGATCAAGCCTTGTTCTCTTGATCATCTCGTTGCATTCTTGATCATCGACTAGAAGGCTTCGAACTTGAATTCCTTTTCCTTTTCTTGTGCGTCGGATATAAGGATAGTAAAATGGGACTATGATTGGAATCAATGGCTAGCACAGTAAAAACTTTTGCATTAGGGAACAAAACTCTCCATTCCATGTTGCGCAGCACCCTATATATCTAGTCTTTGTTTTACTAGAATTTCTCTTTCTTTGTTGTTTGCCTAAGCGAATGCACCACCTTTACTATCAACATCCATTAACGACCAATTGTATAAAAGTTCCTAAAAGAAGCTAACCGATAGTGGTTCGCTTCTCTTCTACCAACTTTCTCTCAGTTATAAAATTGAAATTGCCCTCACAAATTCATGGAAGTTGGTTGCCAGCATGTATGGTGCATAGTTGCTGCCACAAGAGCAGCCTCTCCTGAAAATTAATTGAGGCATGTAAGAAAGTAATCATCATGGTTTTCCCATTGTCTGGGTCTTTGCTACATAGGTCAATGTACTCTTTTGAGCTCGAGACCACTTCTAGAGAGACCTCTTCATTCCACATGATTGCTAAACCCCCATTAACGCCTTTCTGTTGTACCAACATAGATTTTGGGAACTTGAGACGCCGTATAACACAAGCCACGAAATTCTCTTTATTCTTTGTCTCCATTAAGAAAATCACATTGGCCTTTTATGAGCCACTAAGGCTTTAACTTCTTGAAATGTCAAGGGGGTGCCCAAGCCTTGACAATTCCAACTCAAGATCCTCATATTTCTTTTAGTGGCTGATTATGACTAGCCATCAAAGCTCAATCTTTCCCCTGTCCCACTACTGCAACATCATCCTCTAACCGCAGAGCACGTTCACTTTTACACTAGGCTGCCATACGAAGCTCGTTAGCATACTCAACTTTCATCCCTTGATATTGTCTTGCAGGAATCAAGCTAGGAACCATGCGTCAGGTAATTGCGAAGAAACAGAGCCCCAACACTAGACAAGGCAGTGATGTTAAAGTGGCATTAGGAGCAGACCTTGAATTAAGCCACTTTTTTTGTTAGTACCAAGAGAGCAGGAGCTAGCTGCAAGAGGAAATCTAGTATAATGCAGTGAAGGGTCATCCTTGGTGTTAGATAATAAATGTTGAGGGAGAATGAGTTTCACTAGTTAGGATAGGGTTGTTCAAGAAGGGTGGAAAGCATATGTTATAGATTTGTTGGCAAGTTACCTAAAATGGTGATGTCTGACGGATTATAATTGGGATGGGTGTTCGACAAGGTGGGATCAACTAGAATGGGTTTGATTTTGATTGCTAGGATCGGGATGGAATAGTGAAGGGTTCAAACAAGATTTAAAGTTTAGGAAGGACGATAAGATTGTTATATATATGCCCTAAAGCAATCATGCGAGGGTTGTATTTGGACATTTATTGTACTTTCATTCATATTAATGGCAAGACGTGTTCATTATTTTGTCATATAGCTCTAAATGAATGAAGTCCATAAGATTAGTTATGACTGAACCTATTCTTGAGACGTTAAGAATATGTGCGACAGGTATCAGTTAAACACGATCTTCAAACTATTCATGGCCAATGGATCATTGAGTAGACATCAATGATTCTATTGAGACTAGTGTGCTCAAAATCTCGCAATTAATATTAGATACTCAATGGGGATGGTGAGTCATAAGTTATCGGACATTAGATGTCTAAGTTAAAACACAGGTGTTCATATCAAACAACTTCGATCGAATTCACTGAACACAATACAGTGAATGATTAGCAAGCATGGAAGCTTCGCGCGGGGTCAATGTCTAATCGTTCATGCTTTTGTCAAGTGTAAAGATCCTTAAACCTAAGGCACAATGCTAGCTTGTGTGTCGAGTGACAATGGTTCACAAGTGTGCATATTAGCGAGTCGTCGATCTGATTTTCTACTTGATGGTCATGGTTCATTCACATACGAAGTCACTAGCATGCGCAATAGTGAGATCTGTCTTCTCGTCCAAGTATGAGATTGATGTCCTATGCTATCTATTCATGACAGTGCATGGAAAATCATTGGCTGGGGTTGACAAGAATATTTTGTGAATATTTGCATAAGATAGATTTATGTATGTGATCGAATTAATGACTTGACTAGAATCCATGGCTTTTGTTCGATCGGGACATAGTTAAGACAGAAAGATCAAATTACACTATAAACCAAAACTGACAGGCTCATTATGTTTTTACGACATTCACACTGTCTGGATAGCCATGATATATTGTTAGATATCACTCATGTCTTGTGGGATCCAAAATTGATTATGACAATCAATCCTCTTGGCAATACTAATTAGTTAGTATACGTCATACTGCTAGTTCAATGGTGAATCCATAGATTTCATCCTAAATGAAGGCTAATTTTCAATGCACACAAAAATAATTTAAAATACATTTATTTTTTTAGCATATTGTTGACACCTGATCTTTAATCATTTTTTCTATTGCTAAAGTAATAAAAAATCCATAAAAATTCATAAAATTGAAAAATCAACTTTGGGGACCTTAGCCAAGCCTAGGGAACCAATTTTGACCAAAAAACGATTTTTCATATTTTCAGTATTTTTACGTATTTTTTATTTATTTATTTTCAAAAATTAATAGAAAATCCATAAAAATTCATAAAATTGAAAAATCAACTTTAGGAACCTTAGCCAAGCCTAGGGAACGAATTTTGACCAAAAAATAATTTTTCATATTATATATATTTTTTAATTTTTTTTAAAAAAAATACAAAAATATTTGAAAATTTTGAAAAAATAACATTTGAGGCCAAAAAATACACAAAGATAGTTAATATTTTTATTTTAAATCTATTTTCATATTGGCCATCGCAAATTCAGAAAAATCCAATTCGAGTCACGTGTTCCTTCACGAGTATAATCTCGAATCGGGCCTAAAAAAATTTAATTTGAGTCAACTTATTTTTAAATTTCACTTTTTATGAGTTGTGACATTGTCTTCTAATATTTTAAATTTTCATCTTGGCCCAATTATACCCAGAATGACTTAATTTTGCAAAAGGGCTTTAATTAAATTATGCATTATTTTCAGCGACAAGAAATGAGCTTAAATTTGACATGTGGTAAATTTTGGTGTGTCAAAAATTGTGAGGAGATTTGGACTTAAAGAAATATATTTTTTTCAGGGACTGAATTGTAAATACTTAAAATTCAAGGACTAAAGTGCAAATACCTAACTCTTGAAGGATTATTTTACAAATAATAAAAAGAAAAGTTAGTGGATAAATTAGAATAGAGAAGGGAAGATGAAGAAGAGAAGTTGGAGAAGAAGGGATGGAGAAAATAAGATAAGAATAGAGAAGGGAAGATGGAGATGAAGAAGAGTTAGTAGAGAAATTAGAATGGAAGATAAGAATAGAGAAGGGAAGATGGAGATTAAGAAGAGTTAGTGGAGAAATTAGAATGGGAGATAAATATGGAGAAGGGAAGATGAAGATGAAGAAGAGTTAGTGGAGAGATTAGAATGTGAGATAGAGATGAAGAATGGAAGATGAAAATGAAGAAGAGTTAGTGGAGAAATTAGAATGGGAGATAGAGTTAGTGGAAAAATTAGAATGTGAGATAGATGAGTAGGTTATAAAAGGAGAAAGAAGTGAGCTTGAGAAAGGATTCTTGAGAGAGAAAATTTGAAGTGTTTGGGAGGATTTTTTTGGAGAGAAAATTTTGGATGTTTGAGAGAGTTTTGGGAGATTGAAGAAAAATTTGAGAGAAAGAAAATACCAAAAGAGAGAGAATTTTTGAAGATGATGGGAGTTCATGCATATCTCGCTTCTGGCGATATTGTTTGGGACTCATTCTATAGGTGTTATATGTTTTTGCAGGATGGGAGTTATAAGGGGCGGAGTGTTTGGCTAACCCCTTTGTTTTGCAGGCTCGGTGTTGGGTTTATTTGTTTAATTTCGCACATTTTTAGAAGCGCTGTTTTGATATCAATTGTTGTGCGTGTCTTGCATACTCTGAGGATCACGACACCTGCACACACAAGCGTCTAAACCCAAGTCGCGAAATTCTTCCTAGAAAACCATAGATAGGGATCGAATATGCAAAGCTCTTGCGTCGATTGCGCTCGGGTTGACCATATTTTATTCCGCTCATTATCTGAATTGACAATTCTTCCCATTGTGATTTGATTGCGCGGAGGGTAAGTTTGTCAATTCAGATAGTGGGAGCCTTTTTAGGTCCATACCTTGTCTCTCCTTCTTTTATTTTCTAGAATCCACTCCTCACTTGAGTCATGCGCATGACTATGTGATTTGCATTTCTCCAAGGTAAAAGTAAGTTCTCTACTTTTATCTTGTATTTATTTTCGGTCGGTCCATGCTAGGTGTTAGTCAGTTTTTGAGCTTGATATTATGACCATTCTTTTTAAAAGAAAATAAAAATTAAATTTGTCCCTCATTTCTTTTAAAATTTTTTTTTTGAAAAAATGATGTAAAAAAATCCCTTCATGGGAATTTTATTAACCAATAAGGGATTTTTGTCATATTTTTATTGCTTCAATAAAAATGAAATTTTCCTGAAAAAATTTTCCTCTGAAAATTTCAATAAAAAGAAAAATTCCTTAAAAAAAAAACTCTAGTAGACATCAAGTGATTTTATCACATTTTTCAAATTATAAAAACTTGCAAGAAAATTCTTCTCGAGTAATTCGATCATGTTTTTCTAAGAAAATTTTCTCTAAATAAAATTAGACTAATTGACCAATAAGAGATTTTTGTCATGTTTTTTTCTCTCCAATAAAAATGAAATTTTCCCGACAAATTTTCCTCTGAAAATTTATTTCGATAAAAAGAAAAATTCCTTTAAAAAAAACATCAAGTGATTTTATCACATTCTTTCAAATTATAAAAACTTGCAACAAAAATTCTTTTCGAGAAATTCGCTCATGTTTTTCTAAGAAAAGTTTCTCTAAATAAAATTAGACTAATGTCTCGGGGGAATTTCGTTAACCAATAAAGGATTTCGTTACCTCTGAAAATTTATTTTGATAAAAAGGAAATTCCTTCAAAAATTTTAGTAAACGTCAAAAGACTTTGTCACATTCCTTTAAAAAAATAAAAAAAAAGAATAATAAATCTGAAAAAAATTCTGTATCAGAAATTAACCCATTTCTTCCTAAGGAAATTTTTTTCTTCTGATTTCTCTATAAAATAGAAAAAATCAAATTGGACTAATATAGGAGTCATGGACCGACATTTCTTGTGTCGCATACTAATTATATCCTTTTCTTTTGCAGGGAGATCCTAGATACCCCAGACGGGTGTAAAAATTAAGTTCAATAATATATCAAGAATCATCTTCAGAAATACCAAAAGACGAAAAACACCGAGGCTTCAACCGTTAATTCTGGGGGGCAAACGAACATTGTCCATCTTTGACAGACAAAGTTGTGTCAATCCGTAAACTTGTATGGGCAGTGTATTCTGATATGACGGTGGATTTATACTGATTAAACATGGGGGCATATTTAATGTATTGCAGAGGATCCCGCGTCTTTTGAAAAACAATATGGATTATATAATCAGAACCCATGAAACAAATACCTTTACCTGATCAAATCAACCAGAGACCGGTCTTAAAATTTCCTCTTATCCGAAACATGCGGAGGGCTTTAGAGGACCGAGGTTCTATTAATGAACGTGGCCCACAAGAATTTCTCCCGAAGCTACAGGCGACCGACACGAGCAAGTGGATGCCGAAAGAAACAAAATATGGATAAAAGTGGGCACACAACAGGTGGCCGGATTTACTACCAGCGCACTGATCGAGTTGTTATAGCGTTATTATTCGTGATCTCAAGATGGATAGTGGGGGCCACCGCCGAACCCATCATCAATGTTCTCGATATCATCGTTTGGAGCAATTAAACAAGAACATCAAGAAGAACATTAAGCCTCGACATCTTCGGTACCTCAAATCGTTCTGTTATGCTATGCGGAAGAAACGATAGCAGGAAAATTAAAAAAAAAAACAAAACAAAACACGTGAAGCTTTTCTTTCATTCCATTCATCAAAGAGTATTACAACAACTCACTGGGGAGGAAAGGTAAAGCCAAACTGGGCCCTGATGACCATTACGAAAGAGCTCAACTGACTCTCCAAACAGTTGATGCTCTGGATGCACCGGGCGCTCTCGGGATCAAGCTCCGCGAGCCTAAAGAAGAGGCGATCGCACTTCTCTTTAACCTGGGCCATAGTGGCCTCGTAATGCTCAACGGCAAACTCTAGGTCCGGAACCGCTGCCCTCTCGAAAGCAATGTCTGCCGTAATGTCATCAAGTCTCTCCTGCAGCCAACCACATTTACACCTCATCACAATATTGCCTGGCTCCTGTTCGGCGTAAGTTCGGACCAAGGCCAGACGGTCCACCAACTTTCCCCTCTCACGAACCAGCCACGAAAGCTGATCGTTGGCAAACTTGAGGGCCTTTTTGTGATTATCAGCCACAAACGTAACTGTTGCCAGACGCTCGTGCCGGTCTCGGTAACGGGCTTTCACGACGGCGGTCACAAGGACCGTCTCATAAGCACGGTTATAGGCAGCCAGAAAATTGATGAAGAGGGTCGAGAAGTTCCGGTACTCCTTCCCTAGTTGGGTACCCTCAACAGAAGCAGCGTCCACGGTCCTAAATAAACCGAGGATTTCAGCCTCAACGGTAGAGTTTTTGGCTATATGAGCGTAACCTCTACCAAGAAGATTGTAGAGTCTCTCCCACCCAGCTAGGACTTCGGCGGATAAGGTATGGTTAGGAGAATTGGCCATTTTTGAAAGCAGAATACGAAAGAAAGGGGGAGAGAGGTGAGGCAGATGAGCGGAATGCGAAGATGGTAATCTGCTTTGAAGTAAATATTGATTTCATAGTGACGGTATCAACCAGTCAAGATTTTTCTTATCTACCATTCTCTATTGGCACCACCCTCGTTGGCTCGAATTCCCATCAGATGGCGACTGCGAGCTAAGCGAGTCCGAAATCTCCGCAGAAAGTTTGACGAGACACCGCCACTTTGAAAAAGAAGACGGAAAGATGAGCTGAGTGGAAGACACGGCAAACGTTAGCGAAAAGGAGATACGACTTGTCTTCATTGGAGGACCCGCCAGTAAATCGACGGTGGAGATCTTGACAGGGGCCCTCTATCACGAAAAGAAAAAAGAAGACAAACTGAGCGAGAAACAAGGATTTCCCCTTTGATCAAAAGCTGAATATCAGATTTTCTCCCTCGGAAAATCTAATAGCGCTGCCCGTGAAGAGGGAAGTCGTTGCTATTGCCAGAGAGAGAACTTGTCCCCATTTGATAGTCAGAGTTCATTCGCAAGAACTCGCAGGAGAAAGATAGAGAGGAAGGAGTTCTCGTGGGAGAGGAATTCAAAACCTTCACCATCAAAGTATCGGCTTTCAAAGCCTGTTACGAGAAGGCATCAACAATCTCGTGATCCCTCAAGTCCGAGAAGACATCCCGAGGCGGTCTCGAATCGGCAGTCCTAGATCCAGAAATATGTCGAGTGTTAGGGGAACGGGCGCATGTTCAACCCTGGTCAAAGCTGATGAAGTTCCTTACCCTGAGGGTCTACTAGTCATGGCCATTGACGGTAATCCAGTCTCTCTGTCAATCCTTGTTACCGTATTAAGAAAATGCCGGTATAAGGTTGTAGCTCAAGCAAAGGCGACAGAGGCCTTAGAGATATTAAGGAGGAGTAGTGACCCGTTTGATATCGTCCTCACCGCCATGGTAGGGATTGACATGGATGTTTTCACTCTCTTGGAAGTCATCAATTCTAAATTAAACATGCCAGTCCTCGTAATATCGGCAAGCGATGATCAGCAAGCCCTAATGAAGGCTGTCTTAAATGGGGCCCAAGACGTCGTAACGAAACCAGTTAGAGTTCAGATGCTTCAAAACATATGGCAGCACGTGGTAAGGAAGCAATTGCACGACCATGAGAACAAGCATCAAGCCTTCAATTTTGTTCCAAGCAACTGGAGAAAGAAGATGAGTTGGTCTCCCGAGCTGCATCGTATGTTTGTTAATGCAGTTCAGCAGCTAGGAATAGATTCGGCACGGCCGCAACATATACTGGAAATTATGAAGGTAGAGGGACTCACTAAAGCAAATGTTTCGAGTCATCTTCAGAAGTACAGAAAAAGGGTGAGAGAACACAATGCAGCTCAGAATCAAGAAAACCAAGGCGGGACTGATCCAAGCCTGAACGTCGAGTCTCCTCACCACCATAAGTTCCCCAGGTTAGCATGGGGCGAGCCACTTCCCATCATCAACCAAGCTAGTAGCCATGCCATCAATCCCCCAGGTGTTAATCAAAGTATCTTCCAGAATCACCCTAATGCTCTTCAAGAGTATAGACCGCAGGAGCAGTGTATTCAGATTCCTTGGTTTGAGCACCAACCTGTGGCTAGAACTCATCCCATGATCAGCGCGCCTGCGCAGCCAGAGAATCAGACAAGAAGTTATCCTGAGCACTTCTACTTCTCTAATCCTCGAATGGAAGGAGTTTTTGGCAGCAGGACAGTTGGTGATCCCCATACTTTCTCGAGTAATGATGAAGGCTCCAGCATGAGAAGTCAAATTGCTCATGGCGAGGACAGAATAAGAAATCTACCGCCAGCATTTGCCAACAACAATGCCCAATTCGAGCATCAGTTGCTGGAAGGTTCAAGAGATTACCCAGATGATGAGCTTACTGCCCTGGTCAACCAGTTTAGGGTTGACAGACGTCCCAAGCCGCGATCAGGAGCCAGTGAGTAGGGACTCTCAAACATCGGTTATCCACACCCGAACCAACACGAGACTAGCTGATTATCGAAGAGCCACAGGAGAGGCAGAACTGACCTTGAATAAGTGCACCTTTCATTTCATGCTTAATTCCCCTGCGTATGATATTTTCCAGCTTTCTAGGTGTCTCGATTTAATTCAAGGACAAGGGGGCAATTTATTTATCCCGTCGAATGCGTGAATCCCTTTTTATGCTAGATTTAGGGCGGATCAATTTGTGGCAACGTCGCTGACTGCCATAATGAGAAATGTTGAATGGCCTCACGTAGGGAAATTTCAAGTGAAAAGCCCAGGCGAGCTCGAAGACGGGTAACTGTGTGTCGTTCCAATTTACCCTCAATCGTTGCAAAATGCTAAATTGGATTTGTTCCATTCTCACCCAGGGGATTGCAAAGTGCCTCAAGAGTGTCGCAAAATGAAATGACCCAATGGAATGCGATAGGACTCATTCGCCTTCAAGGTAACCTTCAAATTAAAGGAGCCCTCCGGTCCACGGACCCGATGGCATGGAAAATGATGATGGTCCAAGGCAACCCGAAAGAAAACAAGGCCCAACTAAGCAAAGCACATATGTGGCAAGCTCAAAGTGAAGGGCAACTCGGGACATACAATTCAATCCAATCCAAATGAAGGAACTTCCTCAATTCAAATTCAATGGAAGTATACACAAGGGTAAAACAGTATCGTTCCAATTTTTCTAGAATATGAAGAACATATACTGCCGCATTCTCTTTCATTTTTGCAGGGGAAGTCTCTACTGGCCAAATTTTCCTGTCTACCATTCCCTATCAGTATCACCTCCGCTACTCGTCTCCAATCTCGAGCCAAGCAAATCCGACATCTCTACGGAAAAGTTGGACGAGACGCCACTACTTTGAAAAAGAAAGGATAAAAAATAAGCTGAGTGGGAGACAAAGACATTTTCGGCAGAAAAGAGATACGACTCATCTTTATTGAAGAACTCGCCAGCAAATTGACGGTGGAGACAGCAACAAGGGGCCCCTTCCACGGAAAGATGGAAGGAGACGAGCTGGGCGAGAGATACGATGAAAAGAAAATCGAGAAAGCCAGAACACTCGAGAGAGGCAATACAGTTGCTAAACCCACGTCTAATTTTAAAGGAGGCATCTTCTTGATAATTCTCATTCGTGCTCGAAAGAGAGACTCTTAAAGCATACGCAGTCTCCCAGAAAAATCCAGAGAGTGAAAATACAAGAAGAGATATCAAACTTTGAGAAATCGTTAACCAAATCGAAGATGTCTCAACCCAACACACTTGAAAGTTATCGTTACTTGCTGAATATGGGAGAGGAAGAGTTCGAAGCCATATTTGGGATCGAGCCTATGGAGCCCGGCCCTTCCACCGACGACGTCCAAGAGCCCGGTAAGGACAATGACAACAACGGTAAAGGTCAAAAGAAGCGTTACCGTCGCCATACTGAGGAGCAAGTACGAAAGCTTGAAGCTTTCTTCAGAACGTGCCCTATGCCAGACGGCAAACAAAAAATGGAACTGAGTCAAGAGCTAGGCCTTGAACCTTCGCAAATCAAGTTCTGGTTTCAAAATAGACGAACCCGAATGAAGACTCGTCATGAGCACAACGAAGCCGAGTTTCTAAGAGTTGAAAATGAAAACCTCCGAGCGGAAAACAAGATGTATAAAGAGACTCTTGACTCCGCCACCTGCCCCAACTGCAATAGCCTCCTCCTCACCCTCGATGAAATGTATGATCTGAGGATCGAAAATGCACGTTTAAGAGGTGAGTTAGACCAATTTATAACAGGATCGAGTTCTGATGGAGCAGGGTACAAAAGGACCAATGATACTGGATCAGTATCAATACCTCCCGAGAAAGAAGGGACAGATTACCACCAAGCGGACATTGACGATGATCTTTTCGCCATAATCAACCAGTTTGATATCGGTAAAGCATCGGGACTGTGATGCACTTGTTCAGCCAGTGACCACCAGACTTTCGATATGGCCGATGCATACCTAATTTGGGATGAAGCCAGCTGATCATGGGAGAGCCTGTAGAGGAAGCAGAACTGATCTTGAATGAGTGAATGTGTTTTATTTCCTTGCGTGATATGTTTTTCTGCTTTTGTGAATGTGTAAAAGCAAGGAGTAATAATCGGACTTCCCCCTATTAAATGCTCGAATCCGCCACCTCACCAATCTCGCGACGAATTGATGGCGAGTAAAAATCTGGATAAACCTGAAGGGTAACTCCGTATCGTTTCAATTTACCCTCAGTTGCTCCAAGTTTTAAAATTAAGCCCCTTCTATTCTCAGGAAATTGCAAATCGACCCGAGAACGCAATCATATCCGAATACAAGTTGAACAAAATTTGGGGGCAAATCTATTCATGGGCATTACCACGGGATGGACAACTTCGGATTAATGGTGAAGCATCCAACAAAAGTCGAAGAAAACTCAATCCAGCAAAATTGGTAAAAGACTTGTCCAAGGCATTCAAGATGAAGGGTAAATCAGTATCGTTTCCAATTTATCCCTTTTAATACTGGTTGACATGTCTCCTTTTCTTTTCACAGGAAATATTTATACTAACATTTAACATGTTGAAGGAGACAAATCCAAAAGAAAAGTATGATCACCTGACAAGATCTATTCTGGTGAAAAATGGGGCAAATTGATCGCAAGCTCTGAAACGAAAAAGCAAATATGTCTTCCTTATCTCGTTTGGTTTCAAGAATAATTTCTCTGCTTCTTGCAGGGGCATTAAACAAACCAAAATGCTCCCTCGCCCATATGCTTCATCGCGCAGGGGTAAAGTTTGAGACAAACCACCCCTCGACATAAGGAGTAGGCTTCCCAATTTGTTCGGTCCGCCCACATACCAGGGGCAATTTAAATTCGCCCATATTTGCACATTATATAAACACACGTGATGCTAAAAAATTGTCACATCTGCATTGTGCTTACACAGTTCATGAATTATGTATGACTATTCCGTGTGTTTAACTTACCAACTCCAACTTAGAGCATAAACTGCACAGGAGATATCAAATGTGCAGAATGGGGCATGACATGATGAGGAAAGGCAAACCATTTCCACACTGGTCTAACATTTTGATCTACAGATAAACAGCCTTTCTCCAGAGTGAGAAAAAGCCATTTCGGAATGAAGTCCCCCATTCAGATTACATTCGAGGTGTTCATACTATAAGAACCTCCTTAAACAGAAGTGGTAATGCAATACATGATCTATATGTTGATCGATTGCATCATGAGTTATTACATAGACTGCCTTTAATCATGGCAAACTTAGCTGAACAATTTTGTATGAACCAATGAACGCATTGATGAAAATGCTTGCACATGTTAGCTCTGACATTGCCCGACAGGCAACACATTCCCGGTGTTTGAGTTACCTTCCAAAGTCTTGAAATTCATTCGGCGATTATTGAATGAACAAGCCTGGTTGTCCAGAAGCCACCAAGCATTTCTTCCAAATTCTCAGGTAAGTATATCTTCAACCAGAACCTTTCAAGAGAATGAATTCTGACGGTTGTTGGGATACTCGAATCCATTGCGGTATATACAGGTATCCACATTCTTCAATAAAGCATGATTTATCTCAAGGACAATAATGTTCGAGACCTTTTGATCTCTGCCTCTTTGGTTTATTCCTAAAACGACAGGAGAATATAATTTGGGTTTGAGCTTCTGCAGGATTCCTGGTCTCCCCAGATTTCAGAATGGCACCCTTTGAGGTACACAAAGTCCTTCTTACAGGCAAATCAAGTCCTTCTTACAGGCACAAAGTCCTTCTTACAGGCACAAAGTCCTTCTTACAGGCAAACAAAGTCCTTCTTACAAGCAAATCAAGTCCTTCTTAAAGGCATAAAGTCCTTCTTACAGGCAAATCAAGTCCTTCTTATAGGCAAACTAAGTCCTTCTTACAAGAAAACTAAGTCCTTCTTACAGGCAAACCAAGTCCTTCTTACAGGCACAAAGTCCTTCTTACAGGCAAATCAAGTCCTTCTTACAGGCACAAAGTCCTTCTTACAGGTAAATCAAGTCCTTCTTACAGGCATAAAGTCCTTCTTACAGGCAAACAAAGTCCTTCTTACAGGCAAATCAAGTCATTCTTACAGGCACAAAAGTCCTTCTTACAGGCAAAGTAAGTCATTTTTACAGGCAAACAAAGTCCTTCTTACAGGCAAATCAAGTCCTTCTTACAGGCAAAGCAAGTCCTTCTTACAGGCAAACAAAGTCCTTCTTACAGGCAAATCAAGTCCTTCTTACAGGCAAAGCAAGTCCTTCTTACAGGCACAAAGTTCTTCTTACAGGCAAAGCACCAAGTCCTTTTTACTAGCACCAAGTCCTTTCTACAGGCACCAAGTCCTTCTTACAGGTATCTCCATGTGGTGACCTACCATACGGGTCAAATCTCAATCAAAATTTAATCAGTAGAATCCTTTTATTAGGAATCTACCATGGTACGACCCACCATACGGGTCAAATGGTATGACCCACCATACGGGTCAAATTTTAATTCAATTTTTAATCAGTAGAATCCTTTTATTAGGAATCTACCATGGGTTGATCCACCATACGGATTCAAGTTCAACCACCCTAAAGTTTTTTTATATAACGAATCCTTAGGTTCTCATTTCATTTTCAGTGGAACAATCATGTCACGACTCTTTTTATTTCCTTGTATTGAGTCGATAAGAATCCAGGTGTCATCTCGTCCTTGAAATGAACCTCTACCGAGCTTCCTTTCAAAGAGGGGCAGCTGTTGACACCTGATCTTTAATCATTTTTTCTATTGCTAAAGTAATAAAAAATCCATAAAAATTCATAGAATTGAAAAATCAACTTTGGGGACCTTAGCCAAGCCTAGGGAACCAATTTTGACCAAAAAACGATTTTTCATATTTTCAGTATTTTTACGTATTTTTTATTTATTTATTTTCAAAAATTAATAGAAAATCCATAAAAATTCATAAAATTGAAAAATCAACTTTAGGAACCTTAGCCAAGCCTAGGGAACGAATTTTGACCAAAAAATAATTTTTCATATTATATATATTTTTTAATTTTTTTTAAAAAAATACAAAAATATTTGAAAATTTTGAAAAAATAACATTTGAGGCCAAAAAATACACAAAGATAGTTAATATTTTTATTTTAAATCTATTTTCATATTGGCCATCGCAAATTCAGAAAAATCCAATTCGAGTCACGTGTTCCTTCACGAGTATAATCTCGAATCGGGCCTAAAAAAATTTAATTTGAGTCAACTTATTTTTAACTTTCACTTTTTATGAGTTGTGACATTGTCTTCTAATATTTTAAATTTTCATCTTGGCCCAATTATACCCAGAATGACTTAATTTTGCAAAAGGGCTTTAATTAAATTATGCATTATTTTCAGCGACAAGAAATGAGCTTAAATTTGACATGTGGTAAATTTTGGTGTGTCAAAAATTGTGAGGAGATTTGGACTTAAAGAAATATATTTTTTTCAGGGACTGAATTGTAAATACTTAAAATTCAAGGACTAAAGTGCAAATACCTAACTCTTGAAGGATTATTTTACAAATAATAAAAAGAAAAGTTAGTGGATAAATTAGAATAGAGAAGGGAAGATGAAGAAGAGGAGATGAAGAAGAGAAGTTGGAGAAGAATGGATGAAGAAAATAAGATAAGAATAGAGAAGGGAAGATGGAGATGAAGAAGAGTTAGTAGAGAAATTAGAATGGAAGATAAGAATAGAAAATGGAAGATGGAGATTAAGAAGAGTTAGTGGAGAAATTAGAATGGGAGATAAATATGGAGAAGGGAAGATGAAGATGAAGAAGAGTTAGTGGAGAGATTAGAATGTGAGATAGAGATGGAGAATGGAAGATGAAAATGAAGAAGAGTTAGTGGAGAAATTAGAATGGGGGATAGAGTTAGTGGAAAAATTAGAATGGGAGATAGATGAGTAGGTTATAAAAGGAGAAATAAGTGAGCTTGAGAAAGGATTCTTGAGAGAGAAAATTTGAAGTGTTTGGGAGGATTTTTTTGGAGAGAAAATTTTGGATGTTTGAGAGAGTTTTGGGAGATTGAAGAAAAATTTGAGAGAAAGAAAATACCAAAAGAGAGAGATTTTTGAAGATGATGGGAGTTCAAAGCTAGGGATTATCATCACAAATTCCTTCATCGATCAATATAAATCAAGAGTTCATTCTCGTCAACGAGCAAGCAAATTCGAGCTAAGTGTTTTTATTTATTCATTTGTTTATGGTTTTACTTGCAAATTAGCACAAATTGTATACACTTTCTCCATCTCCTCTTTTTTTTTTCCATATTTTATGTCAGGAGAAGGATATCTCTACGTCAACAGCAAAAATCTCGTAGATATGCAAAAATCGGCCCAGACAAGCTCCTAAGCTGTCCACCGATTTCTCAATTGATCTGTGACTAAAAGTCCCTCTTAATTCAAAAGAAACTCTCTATATTGGGAACATAGAGAGCGAAAATCAATTATAGAAATCCCTCCCAAAAAAATGGGAGATAAGTACTCTTTCCACTCTTTTGGTTTTAGGTGCAGATTAGCACATATTTTGTATACTGACATTTCACTCTATTTTATGTCAGGAAGCCGCAGCTTTATATCAATGGTCAACCCTATGGAAGCACAAAATCGGCTTGGAGGAGTCCTCAAGCGCGCACAAATTTCAAATTGTTGAATCAATTCGTTGTATTTTATTTTAAAGAATTCATACCCCAGAATGGAGAGGACAAAGTCCATCCGCAATTTAAATACCTGCACCATAAATCCCAAAGGGAAGAGCCAAGCCAATGCTTAGCCTCCCATTGGAGGTTTTTACTTACAGTAGTTAAATACCTGCAACTTAAATACCTGTACCTTAAATCCCAAAGGGAAGAGCCAAGCCAATGCTTAGCCTCCCATTGGAGGTTTTTACTTACAGTAGTTAAATACCTGCATCTTAAATACCTATACCTTAAATCCCAAAGGGAAGAGCCAAGCCAATGCTTAGCCTCCCATTGGAGGTTTTTACTTACAGTAGTTAAATACTTGTAACTTAAATACATGTACCTTAAATCCCAAAGGGAAGAGCCAAGCCAATGCTTAGCCTCCCATTGGAGGTTTTTACTTACAGTAGTTAAATACCTGCAACTTAAATACATGTACCTTAAATCCCAAAGGGAAGAGCCAAGCCAATGCTTAGCCTCCCATTGGAGGTTTTTACTTACAGTAGTTTAAATACTTGCAACTTAAATACCTGTACCTTAAATCCCAAAGGGAAGAGCCAAGCCAATGCTAGGCCTCCCATTGGAGGTGTTTATTCACTGTCATGTACTTCCTATAATTTAATTTTTGAATCATCAGACCCAAAAGATAAGTAGGTTGTAATACTGCACAGAAGTCGTTAACACACTCCTTCTTTCGGCTTCAGGGAATCTTTAACACTTAAAAAAATATAACAAATAAAAATATATACCATCCATGCATCCTATTTAAAAAGTGAAAACACAAAAGAGAATACCCTACTATAGCCTTAGGAATAAACCAAGCCTGAGTTGCCGAATTAGGATATCCATGAAATTAAGGTACCGAAAGGGCATTAGTTTTAATTAACTAGTGTAACCAAGTCCCCGAGCTCCTAATCTCTGGTTCGCAGGAATAAATTAGTTCTCCCGCTAATTTATTTAGGTTTCTAATCGACCTACCAAGAACGATTAGTGGCGACTCCAAATTTTAAAATCATTTAAACAAAAACCAAAGTTGCGATTCGGTAGGGCTTGGGAGGGTCCGCGTTAGGTTAGTCAAATCTAATTAACCTAATAATCCGTTAACCCCTTTTAAAATTTAAAATTTTTTTAGAGGGTCGCGACACATATCATAAATGAAACACAAATTTTAATACATGATATTTGAAGTTTAATTGAAGCATGAGACACGTTTCCATATTAAGGACTCATTTTTTCTTTAAATGTTGCGTTGTCCAAATACATACAAACATAATAACAAAATAACAAATTATCTACTGAAAAAAAAGACCAAATTGTCCTCTTTCATATGAAGTACGAGTCCTTCACTATCATTTTGCAATTTCTGTCCTAAATCCAAATGGGTGTTTGGCTCTAGTTCTACGTGTAAATGGCCATATTTTGTGACACGCGGCTACGATTATATATGTTACCATCCGCATATTGGATGCCTTCATCTTTTGCAATATATTTTTTTTGTAGAAGAGTGAAATTTAGGAAATTCAGGAAATTTAGGCCTCAATTTATGAAAATGAGGTCAAACTAGCATAATTTAAGCTTCTTCTATTTTTAGGAAATTTCTAAATTTTTTGTGATTTTTAAAAAAATTTCTAATTTTTTTTTAAAAATTTTATTTTTATTAGGTTGAAAGAAAAGTGATGAGAAAACTGAAAGGGAAAAGTGAAAGATGTGAGATTTCATTATGTTTTGTGATTGTCAAAAGTGATTCTTTTTTCAGAACCAACTTTTTTTTTGTTCTAGATTTTACTCTAAAACTTATTCTGATTCTCTAAAATTGATTATGGGAACAGAATCAGAATCAGAATTATTTGGGTTACCAAACATGATTCTCATTCTTTACTGTTCCAAGAAACAGAATCAGAGAATAAGAATGATTATCATACGCAGCCTTAATGGCCAGCAAAATTTTGCTGGCCACACCCCTTCACTTTGCCTATAAATGGGCTTGAAGGGTGTGTTCTAGAGAGCTTTTCGAGTGTACAATTTAAGAGTTGCGGGTGTGCAAAAACGAAAGAGTTTCGTGAATGCACACACGAGAGGGTTGTATGCATAGTTCGTGATCTAGAGCCAAGTGTGGATTATCGCATCCACGAAGCTTGCGGGCGATCGCTCCGCAAGCTTCTTCTTCCATTGCCGCACAATTGGTAGTGTGTCTGAATTAGAGGCTCGACGTTTGTGGAACTCAAGAACATAATGAATCAAGGTGGCTCAGGAGCGTTTCTTGAGGTAAGTTTGAACCCTCTCGATGCATGCTTTAGTTTTTCGATTGAAATGCATGAATAGTCCCTAAATTTGATCCGCATACAAGTTGTTTATTTCCGTTACGTTATTTTGATTTGACGAAAAAGTTCGGTTATTTCTCGAATGAAACCCAACAAAGATGGGGATAAAAACAAGGTGAGGTTTGGGGCATGACCAATGGCTTCCATTGCAGAAAGTTGGCTAGATACCATGCATTAGGACAAACACTTGGTGCGTGCTCACTCCGCAATTGAACTGGGAATAGGGATCCATTCAACCTGTTGTGCGGAAACAAGTGATTGAACAAAAATAGACATAATAAAAAAATAAATCGAACATCAAATGTATATGATGGTTCGATTGTAGGGATTCCATCGTCAAGTTAGAATAGGATAACCGCAAAATGCCTTCCTTTTAGTTTCTTCTCCGACTCCAACACGTAAAATAGGACGGTGGCCGTACCCAAGATGCAGTCAAAGTCGGACTTGCTATTCTTGAGTGCAACTCCAGCGCACGTTAGGATATTAAATTTTCATATATTCTTTTCCAACTCGAACTCTAACAGAGATCTGAATTTTCATGTCACATACTTGGGCATCCACAATAATAATTTATTTATTTTCGAAACTTATATTTCCGATTCCAGCTTAAACTCTCGAGATATATTTCAACACAAACTCTTGACACCAAAAAGCACTAACAAGATGCTGCTAAAGGACCATCTCTTGTTTTTAGCATTCGACCAGCAGAGAACATGATAGCACCGACGAAGCGTATATTCCTCGTCGCGGTGAGGGAGGAATCGGCAATCTTGAATGAGAAGAGGAAGGAGACGCGATAGGCGTAGATGATGCGACGACGGGGGAGGAGAAAACTAGAACAAAGTGTGAAGGAAAACTCCCACTGAGGGAGGAGGCTGAACGGCGACCCACGCTCCAGCAAAATGGAGTGGGAAACTACTCACCCTCTGGCCCGTGGCTTTAGCCGACTTCGCGAGGTGGAAATTGATGGGCTTTTAACACGCAATTTACCGAGGGCGGACCGAACTTTACTTGAACACACGACACCAAACTTCGGCTTCTCCCAAAGAGCTGTGAATCAAACGCCCTGTTCGTCTTGCCAGGACGGAGTAGAGACAACTTGATTCCTTCCCACAAGACCAAGATGAAGAAGACGACACGATGGAAAGGTAGCGACGACCCGTACCGTCGGATCGACCGTGCCTTTTCCATGCACACGCTTTGCTAAGGAAACAACGGCGAGTATGTCCGGCTGATTGCTTGACTATGTTGTGTTAAGGTGCCGGCAACGCGAATTGCGTTCTCTTGACTTTTGAACACTTCCATTGGATCGATTTGAAAAATGAGTCGAGTTTGGCCCGCTCTTTCGACTCGGAAGGGTGTCCGGCCATCGGTGGTACTACTTCAGTCCTTATCGGTGGCATTAGAAGGGAGAGCTTGGGTCATCAGCATGAACTTTCCCTATCTATATTATAACCCAAAGTGAGGGCCAAAACAGAGGTCGATAGAGAGACCACCCTCTCTATTGATGATCATACCTCTCATTCCCATCTGGAGGAGTGCATAAAACACAAGAGTTTTTGGGAGCATAAATCATCCTATCAAACCCGAATCGTGCTATTTTCCTTTTTCTTCGCGACGTGGAAACTCGTTATCGAGCGAGCGACGAGTCTGTAAAGGCCGGGTGTTCAGGAATTGCCCCTGCGACCGAGGCGTTCGTGGCTAAGACAAGGAACTAGACGATAAGGGGAGGGAAAACCAAACCAATTCAGTATGTATTTCTTGTTATGGTGCACAATAAGTGGTAGATACTTGTGACAACTGACAACAAACGGAAAAAAGGAGGAGAAAGAAGCACGATTTCGCGCCGGGGAGGACCATAGTAGGCAAACATGTTATCGCCAGCTTGCACTACTCTCATCAAACTCGCCACATTATTCATAAAGTACTATAGAACAAATCCGATGATAACAGCGAACGGCGGTTTTGCAATCTCAGGTAACTGTCGGAAAACATTGAAGTCGCAAAGGGGAACTCCTCCACACAAATGACGAGGAAGACTCGTGCCTTGGGCATGTCGGTGCCAGAAGTGGCGGTGTGGATAAAACAAACGGGGTGCAGCCCAATCCGTCATTCTTAGCCGCTTCGCTGCCTCCTTTCCGATGCTCTATCTTATGGCGGATATGCGACCCGATTGCCCGGTAAAAAGATTTCCGCATAGTGCCATTGCACGAATGCCTTTTTCCTTACCGTGGTCGAGGATGAACTCCTACAGCTGCAAGTAGCACCGTGCCGATTCAACCATCGAGTCTTCTGAGGTTCCATTCATGTGCAAGACAACAGATAGATCCTCTGAATTAATAGCTTTCACGAAGAAATCGGTGCAGTCCTGCAAAGGCAATGGCAGATAAGCCTTCAGACCACGACGAATTTGTCACAAATTAGACACATTTCAAAGCTTGCCTATAAAGAGGGTCGACAATGGCAGCGAAACAATCTTCATCTTCATCTTCTCGCACACTCCATTCCATTCACTTGCCCGATCACTACGTTGTCCTCAACATTTCCTATAGTTTTCGTCTTCAGCTTTTGTCCTTCTCTGGTGGTTTTTTTTTTTTTTTTTGGGAATCAGGCCAATGCGCACACGCTCAGAACCGATTAGCAACAACTTCACGACTCTGCAAGCTGAAGGCCATAATCAAACTCAGGGCTTGGATTAAAACCGGATCCACACAAGGGCTTCGATAGAAAGGTCTCGCTTTTCCTCTCGATCAACACAGCATAAAAAGAATCCAAGTCTCCCTGGAAACATGCTTTCTTCGAGTCCCTTGAACAAACGAGAACCGGCGGGTCGGTGACCAGTTAACCCATGATCAACAAAGCGGGACTTTCACTAGGAACTATTGGAACCTGTATCGCATTATTGTCACAACTAATCACGAGAAAGGACGACACACTAGATCAAACCGGGATTTGGCGAGTTGCTCAACAGTAGCTGCACACACAAATCAGTTGCCATTATTGAGCTAAACATGTAGGGACCGTGCCACGGTGGCCGGAGACTAGTGGACAAAGTTTGGATCAATACTTAATTAGCAATAACGAAGCTCTGGTGACTTAAAGTAGAGATGGCCCATGTGTGGAAATCTCCATGAAAAGCATGGCCATAAACAAAAGGGAATGCAAAGCTAGATTAGGCGCAGAGAATCCTATGGAGTTAGATTATCATGATCGAGTGGAAGGTGACATCAAATTATGTCATGTTAACTTGAAGAGAACACAGCAGATTTTCGGATGACTAGAGCCTACACGTCAACGGCTTATGAACCAGTTGGTCAGCATCATTGCTATTCTCTGTATAAACAATTGGTAATATCCAAATATCCTCTCCAATGTCACAGAAATTTTTCTCTCGGTAGTAGGTCAAATAAGATTGACCCGAAACGATTAACCATAAATCTCTTTCCATTAAGGAAAATCGGGTTTTCCAAGATTCAGGAATCGAATCTGCTGCAACACCAGCAGATGGGTTGAGGAACCAGAATGTACATGGATTGGAAAATGAAATACTTTCAGTTGGGTTTACATCTATGATTTGAATTGGAAAGTCTAACATGACCCTTGTGTGGTGGTGAGATTGATGAGAACAGCACATGTGGAGACCCAAATTCAAACTCTTAACAAAAATGCATCAGTTCAGACACCCATCTATGTAGTCAATCTATAGAAAAAGGGAAGGGCCATCCCACAGCATTCCATAAAAATTTGGTCTTTTTGTATCAATTTCATGAGAGCTGCTGATTCATTTCTTACTTTGAAAAAAAAAAAAGTGGTAGGTTTTTCTCCTAATCAGAAATCAACAGAAGCGCATATATATATATATATATATATATAGGCTTTAAATTTGAGGTTACAGAAGAAAATAAATATAATTGAAGAGAGGGAAAAGACTATTATACCTTCTTTTCTATAGCGCAAGGAAGATGAACAGGGGGGGCCTTTGCAAAATCTCAATGCCACAGCAGCCTGCGAGAGACCAGTTCAGCAAATGCCGGGGGATTCTTTAATAGCGTTAGCGACGGGAAGACGAGAAGACCAGATTCATTGAACCTAGTCACAATGTCATAAAAAGAGACCAAAGGAGGACAACATCGATTTTGCTTTAGCAAACGGACACGTTTGATGCTTTTTTCCCCATCGGAATCAAACTTCAATGGTAAACGAATTAGAGGCTGCGAGAAGAGAAGGGACTCTCCACCAGATGATGCTCGAATCCCGGATGGATGGCTGTGGTTTGAGTAGGGTTTTGACAATATGCGACTGGAAATTATAGGGGCAAGCCTAAGTCGACGAGCATCTCGGGCGACACTTGTTTGATACCCGACGACGAGTGAATTGTTACGTATTTAACGAATGTCTCGAGGCCGCTCTTTGGTGTCACTCTGTATCTAAGCATGCTCTTTGCGGGTGTGGCCTATGTCGACGAACTGATTTTGAGTATGGTATGATTGGTTTGGTTTACCGAATGGGTGTATTGAATAGCTTTGCCTAGTTTCAAACATAGGCCATTTGAAGGGTACGCCCGTTGGATATTGTCTTCCTTTCGAGATGATGTCATTGGTGGCTTCTCTATTTTTGCTCGGAATTCAGAACTGTCTTTCTACCCTCCTTTTTTCAGAAAGTGTCGGGACGCCGTCCCGACGATAGATTCGGCTTATTGTCGATGTGGACTTGATGTCCTTGAAAATTCTTGATGTATGTCAACGCAACGTTGACATGCATTGCATATACGAAATTATTTCCTTTCGTGTTTTCAACATCAACAGAGAATCGAATTTGTGGAGTTCTACTTCCCATTCACTTCTCTAAGATATCTTAGACTTCAACCTTGAGCGGGATCGTGCAAAACGAATGCAGAGGGATGATTTTGAATTTCCAATTTAGGACTTGTTTTCCTATAAATTACTGTACACTCACAAGGATTTTGTCAATTGCTTTGGCAAGCCTTCTTCTGCCTTTTAGATTAGAGCCCGTAGTCTTTGAAGTGAGAAAGTGCCGTTTGATTAAACGTTCATGGGATTTTACTTTGTTCCTCCACCGCAAAATGAAAATAGTAATTCCACCTTCATGTATTGCCTCATCAAAAATCATTGAAGAGTAGAAGATTCTTCTTACTCAGCAGTTAATACACACTACAATCCTTTCATTTCTCACTTGAAGTTCAATTGAGTAATTAGTGATCTCTCGAAGGTGTAGTCTTGTCGGGTCAATCCCGAGGAAAATTATCAAGAAATTTCTAAATTTATTGAAATTGTGCCAATTCAATCTTAAATCTTTTTTTTTTGTCAATTCAATTTTAACCCTTTTACGTTTGTATCAATTCAGACTTTCTGGCCAATTTTGATCGGAATTTGTTGACGTGGGTGCCGGCTAGCATTGACAAGAATGTTGGTATTGACATTCCCAATTGTTAACAATATCAAAAATATTTTCCAATTTTTTTTTAAAAAAATTATACTCTTTTGTTTCTCCTTTTTTTTTTCTTTCCCTTATCCTTCCTCTAATCGGTTGCCGAATCGGCTACCAACTAGAGGATACAGTCGACGAGGGCAAGGTCGAGCTTGCCTAGCTATGGCGAGTTTGGCCTTGCTCAGATCCCACGACCAGCTAGAGGAAGAAAAAAGGGAAAGGGAAAGGGAAAAAAAATATAAATAAAAAATATTAAAATATTATTAAAAATTGACAACATTAGCATAGGCCAATGTTCATATCAATGATTCCAGCTAAAGTTGATCAAGATGATTGAATTTGTACCATTGAAATAAGTTTATGACCCTTTTTTTTTTGTGACTTTCCTGTTAATCATGTCATTTTGGCTCGTGAAGTCCTCCGATAGGTTCTTTTTTCCGATTATGCGCATGTACGTTTTTTTTTTTGGTCAAAATGTGCGTTTACTTTAAAGAGCATAAATAGAGTAATTAGTGATCTTACATTTGCATATTCTATGAAATGGACACCGTACGATACTGTCATTTTTTCGTAGGAAACGGGAGCATGGAGATGACAACTCGGGACAAAATTCAAAGGTTCTGATTTCTCGTGGACCGCTGATTTATCTCCCAGAAATTGCACACATGAATGGGAAAAAAAAAGTGAAAAAAAAAGGAAAGAAATGAGAGGATCATGGCCCAGAAGAAAAACCAACCACCAGGTTCGACAGCATAACTCAGAACAAATCATGCTGTCGGCTTCCTTTCTTTTCTGCGAACAGGAGTTCAACGTCCGACTTTCAGCGGCTCTAATCTTGATTTGCGACATTTCGCCCTTCTCTTTTCAATTTTTTTTTTCTTTTTGGCCTTTTCTAAAGGCCACTTCGGTCTAATCTTCCAATGGTCATCGGTTGATACTGCGTTGGAACAATGGTTTAGCTCTTTCTACCGTCTCTGTTCACCCGTCATCAAACTTAAGATGGAGCAAGACTTCATTCAGTTCAGAGAATGTTCGGTTTGGAAAGACTCGCTTTTAATTTTGGGATAATCCTGCTCCTTCTGTCGAGTTAGGAAATGAGAGCTCAATGTTGGGCAGAGGACCAACACTGAGCTTTCAGCATTTGCATTTTCGAGATGTTCGAAGCCCCATTTATGAAAATTAACCAGTTGCCTGTTTTGCCCTAAAAAGAAAATCTTACCAAAAATTCAATTTTATCCCTTTTAAAAAGTAAAACCCTAGTCTACCGCACATCGTCTTGAGCAGTGGCGGTCGATGAGGGCCGATGAGGCCAGATTTATTAGACAAAGGGCCGACGAGATCACTCAACCCAAGTGACCGTCGCCTGGGGCACTACCCCAGGTGGCCCTCGCTAGGGATCGCCCAAGGTCATGCAACTTCAGCTGACAACTGGCGACGGCGTGTGTACTTGACCGGAGCCAGCAAAGGGTTTGATTTTTTTTAATAAAAAAGAATAGTAATGCAGCCAAGGCCCTTTGCAATTTTTTTCTCGCTAAACACTACTTAACCCAAAATTGCTTTTCAAGGTTTTTTTTTTTTTACTAAACGCCAATTTTATTTTTCCAAAGTACATTTTCAAAACCGAACCAAACCCAACCTCAAACATTCGAACTTAGTTACGACCAAATGCAGGGGTAATGCCCATTCCGTTCTATGTCCCGCCCTATATCACTACATAACTCGCTCCATTTGCCATTTAACTCCATTCTGGTGCCCCCTAATACAAGTTACTATAAATCAAACCCACAGGTATGACCTGACTTTTTTTTTTTTTTTTGGTTTTTTTTGGTCGGAGTCCGCACAAGAACTAGCCACCCACATGCACCATCATCTTCCACAGGAGGAAAGAATAGCTAGATGAGTATTTGATATTTACAAAGCGTAGTTTACAGATTCAAAAGAACACTTCCTCAGCACAGCACGTAGAGGGAGCACATGAACAATGCACATAGTGATGACAAAGAGGCTCCGACCAACATCTAAAGGTACTAACTTCATTGTTCGTTAAAAAGAAAACCTGTAACCCGTCTTGTCTCTGATGAAGAATTGATCGCCCCCGCAAATTTACAAATCCACGCGCATCTGGCATGATCCTCTAGAACTTTTCTTGAAAGCTCACAATCTGCTAAAACACAGGGCAAGGATTCAACATGATGTTGTTTCCCCTCTCCTTAGCAATCACAAGCGCCTCGCCAAGGTCCCAACATACCACCATCTAGCAAGTAATAATATCCTATAGCCTTGCCTATCCCTTTTGCAAATGTAGTTGGGCAGATAACAAATGCAGAATAGACGTTGTCTCACTTGGGTGTATAACATTGATTCCGCCTCATGGATCATGCAAGCTTCAAGCCGACTCAGATTTCTAAAGGGTTGGCATTCTCATCCATGATTCACGAGGATAACGGTGATATGAAGAGGCATGGACACGCAACTAAACACTTGTGTCCATGGGATAGCAACCAAGTACACAATAACGGTGATATGAAGAGGCACGGACACACAACTAAACACACGTGTCCGTGGGATAGCAACCAAGTACACGCAGAAAGGTGGCGAATTCCTGCATAGAGGTAGTGAACTCGTCAGAGTTGCAGGTTATGCCGGCATAAATGCAGAAACCACGTATGGGTAAACAACAGTTACCAGACCAATTTTCAATCTAAGATGAGTATTTCGAACAAAGAGAGAAATCCAAGATGAATATAGCTTTCCAATAGAACTCATCAATGTCAGCACAGAAAATAAAAGATTAATGCACATGGAGCAGGCAACAGTTGCTGTGATGGCCAATATTTCACAGTCCGAACTCTGATTCGCTGATCTCCCAAATCCAACAACTGAAGTGCTGATTAACCAAATGCATTTAAGCATTTCTCGTTTTATTGTTGAAATGTGTGTGTTTTTGTTTTCCTTCTCTGGCTTTTTTTTTTTTTGAACTTTTTCCTTTTTTGCAGCTGATACTTACGAATACTAAGATAAGGCCAGCAATCAAGCAGAAAGAATGTCTCTCGTGATGAGAATGATGATGGTACCTGCAGATGTCCCAGAGCATTTTGAGCGAGGGTATCAGCCATAGAAGCCTCAAAGTCAATGTAAAAGAGGTAGTCAAAGTATCTGCCAAATTGGAGCCATCAACCACATATATTGTTTGACTTACTACAGCTAGAAGTATGCACTATACAGATGGCGAGTGACAATATGAACATGACTATAAAGAAGTCAAACAATATACAGGGAAATCAGGATGCCCAAAAAATGCAACTAACAAGAAAAGACAGCACACATTAACAATGCAGAGTTCCAAATGTTTTAGAGGATTTCTACAGAAAATGGGCATTTCATAAATGCTTAGTGTTACTACCAATAGATATGTTCCATTGGGTCCTTTGCTGGAACAACAAGATGATTGTTTCTTTTCTGTGGCAGGAAGCCATGACCTGCTGGTTAACATGGAGAGGGCAAAGTGATTTAAGAGGATTTACATAGAAAATGGGCGTTGATTTGCAGATTAACATGGAGAGACTTCATTTTGCCCTTGAGAACAAACTAAATGTGGACAACTAGCAGCTGTTCTTTCCTACAAAGATCTTTTCCTTTTCACTTAACAAAAAGTAAAAAGAGGAAAAAAAACCATTCATGTGGACATTTGCAGCATGACATATTTCCAGACATCTATGCTCCCAAATATCAGAACACAATTCAACATAGCTACTCCACTTCAGAGTCCAAGACTCCCAATTTCCCTATTAAAATAATTCCAAAGGATGCAAACCAGAAGGTCTTCGAGTTTGATCAAATTATCTAAGGAATAGGAATCTAAGAACTCACTTGGCACTTCCAGTATTGGAGTCATCAACAACTCTAAGCGGTTGCTTTCTCTGTGGCCGGCTTTCGATCTGACATTATGCATTTGATACTCAGGTAGAAGTTTATTTTACCAAGTCATGCAAAACAAATACAAGCTAAAGAAAGCCTTGCAGGGATACCTTTGTCAAATTTATGCCCCTCAAGGAAAACACAGCCAAGGCTTTAAATAACACACCAGGGCCTTCTTCCAAGGTGAAGACAATACTCGTCTGGGAGAAAGGGTGGCCATGATAAAATTAAATATAGTTCACCAAAAAAATGAAAATAGCTAACAGCACATGTCCGAAGCTGTGAAATGTAACCTTAAAAGTTTTGTCAGTCCTTGGTATAATGGGATCTCGTGCTAGCACAAGAAAACGAGTGATATTATCGGAATCATCCTGTAAGGTGCATAATTATTAGGTAGTGGAATACTGAAGAAGGCGATTGCATTCATTTTGTAATAATATGTTCAGGTGAAGATAAGTCAAAAACGGGTATGATGTCCACCCATTGCTGTAGGATCCATCCAATACTAGCCTACTATGGCCATTAGTTCTACAAGAACCTCAACTAGCATTCTTCATGTTCTCTTTCGTTTAATCAAGAACGTAGGTCCCAGTGACAGAGAATGACACAGTGCCCACATTAGATGGTTATGTGATAGGATTTCTACTTCTTCTCTTCCTGTACTTATTATACTACAACATAATAGTTCTAAAGTCCTTCCAGTTTTCTCATCGGCCTCGTTGAACCACCATTATCCCCAGTCAAGACTACAATCAATCAGCAAAAAAATTTCGCCAATACAGCAAGTCTTCACCATATTCCATAGTACCAAACATACGAGATCAACACCAATTTTGACTCCTGTAAATAATAATTACTGCATTAGTTCTGCGAAGATCTAAACAACAAGAGCAGGCGAAGAAAACATACGAATTTTCCACAGAGCATAACAACATATATTGTCATATCAGGGACACGAAGGAGTGAATTAATATTCCAAAAAAAAGGAGGAGCATTTTTCAGTGAAATGAAGTACAAGATAAACAGTCACCTGGATTCTTTCTGCGAGTACATTAAGCCCATAAATATCTGCTGCCCGAGCACTTGCAACGACTCCAGCATCCCTCAGTTCATTCAATGCTACAAACTACCAATCTAATGTCAAGACCAATTGGGTACTGTTCAGTGCAGAAGTAAAAGGTAATGCACCTAATAAATCTACGGCATACCTGAGCAGCACCAGCTGTACTATCAACACTTTCTCGGGTAACGCCTAGCCCGGTCAAAGTACCATCACTTAAAGAAAGTGCCTGCAAGGGCAGATGGATTTCCCAATACATAAAGGTTCACCTTTAGAAATTTCAGCCCATAATAATCCTGCTACTGATTAAACATCGCCTTTTGGCCGATCGGATGAAAATCTCACCTGTGGATGGCTTAAAACACGTTTTAGCTGCTCTGCTGTAACACCTGGAAGAGCCAGTAGACAGAGGTTGACAGTCATCTGAACTTCCGCCACAATGTGAAGTCTGTGTCTGAGAAGTAAATCATAGTTGCGGTGGAGGCTTCCACCAGAAGAATTCTCAATGGGAAGAACTGCTTTATCAACTAACCATAGTTCGACAGCCTATAAAATATATGAAATCAAAAAGGAAATGAGAAGTAAAGTCCATTGATATGCATGATCATGAAATTGGAATTCATACAGCAAGAGCAACTTTGGCAAATTGTAACATGTTAATTCAATTTCAAGGCTCTGATTGTGCATAGCATAAGGGCAATGTGCATTGAAAACTGTAAAATATTCTTCATTGGTCTGTTTTGGTCTGTTAACAAGTGCCTACATCTCATACAGCTGGAAATTTTGTAAGATGGTTTAAATAAATTTACATGCTTCAGCATTTTGCCTGGCAGATGAGTTTCAAGACAAATTGGCACGTTTTCACTTGTTATGGCCTTGATAACTACAAAAAGATAAGTGGTCACTTGCAGTGCTACTTCTAGGTGCAAGTATCAGTATGTTAATTCAGAACCTTGAATGCATCTTCAAACTCATCACAAGGAACAGTCTCACAATTAGGATAGGCTTTAAGAGCAGCATCCTCGCTGAATGAACCTGGTACTCCCTGTAACATATTTTCAGCATACATGAGATATAGATTCTGTCTCAGACGTGGTATTCATCTTCATTTTACTCAACTTGATTTTCCTGTTTTCCTATGCTTTGGTCAACTCCACTGAAGCAAAAGGAAAAACTTTGCAGATGATTACCTTGAATGCTACCCGCATTTTCGACTTATTCTCTGGAGTTGGAGAGAAATCAGAAACAGTCAATGGCCCTACATTTATTGGAGAAATAGAAACATCAAGATGCATGTGGTTAGACAAGGCAGCATATATCCAATCACAGTATGCATTTGATAGCAAGTTGCTGTGAACCTTACACAACTTAACATGTTAACCAAATTCTGGACAACAGGTCAAGGACAGGCCAAACAGAAAACCGCTACAAGATCAGATAACAAGACCAAGAAAGTTCACCCTGATTTGAAGAATAAACCAATAAAAGATTCTTATAGTTGGGTCATTTCGGATATTGCTTCACCCCGTCACTGGAGCAGTTAAATGTAGAAGTCAATCCAGCCTATCCAAATTATCATCTCTCTCCACTGCTGGGATTGCAAAATCTTCATGCATTTGTGTCCTCAGAAAGCTGAACTCACAATCTTTCACACAAGCCGATTCCAATGTGAGGTTCGATCCCAATAGGCAGTTATGAAATTCCATTACTATAAAACATTTGCTAATGAAATAACTCTATACAGGCAAGCTCAAGTCCATATCACATAAGACCATGATTAGGGCTTCTTTTGTTTCGTGAAAAATAAATGATTTGAAAAGCATATTCTTAAAAATGACCGTTTATATAACTTGAAATAAATAATAAAATAAATTATTTTCATCCTCGACAACCATTCATATCCATACATTCATTTCCTTTCATAAACGAGACAAACAATGACACGCAGGATCATTCATTTTTCCTAAAACAATGAGCATAAACATCGGTCAAAGTTCCGCAGGCAATTCATTTCTAATCTTTTACACCAAAATTTAAACACAAAAAATTACTAAGAAGTCAAAGCACAAAAAGAGAGACTTCAACACATCATGAATAGCTTGGAACAATCACTTCGGACGAAAAGCAAGTAAACAAAGGAAACTTGTCTATGTTACCCACTGGGAAAAGAAGTCAAGTCCTTGTGCACTCTCTTGGAAACACCCGTCTCCGTCTGGTCAACGGCCCTGCGCAATTCAGTCGCCGACTTCGACGAGCTCTCGTCCTCGGCGGACCTGATCGCCCGCTGGACCGACAACCCAGAAAAGCCACCGAAGTACGCCCGTTCAAGCAATCCGACCCGTTTCGGCACGACCAGAGAATTCCCACCACGACCCAGTTGCCAAACATCACCGGCGCTCCCCAAAACGACCGAGTTTCGCAAGGCGGTCATCACAACGAGGAAGAGCTACTGACAAGCGACGCTTCGTCGTCTACCGCATTAATTCGCTGAGGAAAGGGAAGAAAAAACAAATCTGCCGCGCCTTTCTTGCTGGAAAAGACGAATTCCTGAAACAGAGAATCTGGAGAGGTGTGTATGTGTTAGGTGATACGAAAACGTGGGTGAGGAAGTATAAGAGCGCATTAAGCACACGGCACTAGGGAGTAGTAGGTGAACAATTTGTTTGTGCGATGCACGTTTTCTTGGAATCAGATTAAGCTGGGATGGGTAGATTGATAAAGATGACAAGTGTATCACTTGGTAAAACCTTCGGTACGCAGAGGGAGCCGTCGAAGGAAGTTCTTGTGGTGGTAAGGGAATATTTCACGCAGTCCGTATATGAAATGTTGCAATGAACAAACCGCAAAAAAAATTTATTTTTCGATTAATATCACAAAAAATCTCAAATCGATATGCTCATAATAAATTTATCTTAAATTAATTTTTTCATTGGCCACTCGTTCAAAGAGCACACGATTTCTTCACACCAGAATCGACGGCCAATCACCAAGTCCGTCTTTAGTAATAAACACACACCAAGATCTCCGTTTTTAAGTTTTGCCTTTAGGTTTGGTATCCCAAACGCTATCACAAAATAAAGTAAAAAAATTGAACGAGTACAAATCTAACACCTACGAGAGTGAATCCTTTCCTTGGAAACTAAACTTGTTCACTAACAAAATTCGAGAAAAGCGAAATCCCAAAAATATACATGCAAAAAGTCTCAAATCTAAATTAGTTCGGGATAGAAATCTTCTCAAAAAAAGGAGAGAGAAGCTTTCAGATATAAACTAAATTGAAGGAGAAAAACTCTCAAAAATAAGAAAAGCAAGAAAAGAAAATAGAGAATAGAAACAGCCTAAAAAAAGGGAAGGGAAGGGATGGGAAGGCGAGGGAAGAGAGAGATCTAACTCAAAACCTCTAAAAAAAAATCAAGTTGAGGCAATGGAACTAAATGGTCAAATTGGATCACATTTTAGGAAATATTTGTTTTGGTTAGACCAGCTCTTGCAAACGTGCCATGTGACATGCCCATTTATTTTTTTGTTCAAAACAAAGATACCACTCATGTATCGGAATAATCGAGAGCTACATAGCTTTCGAGTGCAGCAAATCCCAACTAATTGTGAAACCAAGCACAAGCTTAAAAACACATAACAAAGTCTAGTTTGCGACTGGACGCACACTCTTATCCCTCAAAACAAATCTGTCGATGTAAACGTTCGACGATCGATCACTAAATTCAGTAATGAGCACACAACAAGCTCTCACACTCCATTTGCAACAATTGTAACTATATCTCTGTTGATTGCATTGTTTGAACGTTTTGAGCTCAATTACACTTTCATGATAAGTTTTAAAACTTGATTGCACATTTTAAAAGTTTTAAAACTCGATTGTACTTTTATGACAAGTTTTAAAACTCAATTCTACTTTTTTAACAAAATTTTGGACTTTTAGTACACTTATCCCTCTTTTTTCCATATATTGAGAAGAGATAAGGGTGCTCTAATCTTATAAAAAGTGCACATGAACTTTGATAGTCAGTCTTTAGTTAGTATTGATCTAAATATTACTATTTACTTATATCGAAAGACATAAGTTTTGTCAAAAAGATATTCTTTTTTTCCTCCCATTTGAGCTTTTCCTGATGATATATTATGCGCGTTTAAAGAGAAAAAAAAAACTAATATATTATAATTAGGGATAATTGGTTTCAGGGTAGGTCAGGTTTCCATCCTAAAATCAAGAACTGGACCAATGTTGTATATGTAAATCCTAGATGTGAAAATATGAAGAATTTGTATCCATGAAAAAATAAAGGTTGTGTGTGTGTGTGTGTAAAGAATAGACTATGCATAGAAGGTTTTGCTGAAAAAAGAAAAAAAAAAGGTGCTAATGAGATAAAAATAATGAATTGTGGTTAACTCCCAATTTGTGGAACTGGGAACTGGTCCATCTAATTCTGGAACCGATAGTAATATCCTTTTTTTTTTCCTATTGTTTGCAAGACTGCAATTTTTATGGCATTCTAAATTATCATTCTTTTATTCAACCAAAAAAAAAACTCTCATACTTTAGTGTTTTCGATTTTAACCAATGAAAATTTTGATGAAAAGATGATAAAGGCATGATAGAATATGATCAAGTATCATTAACTTGCTAATAAAAAAGGTATTGGCCTGGTGCAGGCACTCCTAGTGATTTAGTTCCACACTTGAAATTACGAACTAGACCAGTAGTCACCAATTCCAAATTTTAGGAACCGGGGATTCCTCAAAACTAGACATTTTGGTCCAATTCCCATGTTCACCTCTAACTATAGTCTCGTGTAATAACTGAATCAATGTCCATCATCATTTCCTAATCGGTGTTTAATTGCTCCCTATGTTCCGACTAGATGGGCCACCATTAGAAGCTAAATTTGTTCGGGATCGAGTTCATGTCTCACGATTAATATAAATGGAGAATGTCTAAGGTGTCCAATCTTTGTGCTTGAGGATAAGTAACGCCCTCCATGAAAGCACAGGTGGATATGTAGCAGCTATCCTCTAGCATTCAACGGACTTTCTAACTAGATGCAAAACCATAAGAAAGCAAAAGCAAAAGCAAAGAGTATTTTGCGTGTGAAGATCTTTTGGTGTATAATTTTGGGCAAATAAAAAAAATGAAAAGAAAAAAAAAGTGGCCAGTATTTATAGAAGGAAGATTGAGTATATGAGTAAAGAAGTTGCTAGCCTGACAGTTTAGCAGTATCATTAGTTATTTTTTACTATACGATCTCTCAATTAATGAGTACTTTATGCAAAACATATAATGATTATATGTGGATCTACGGTTAAGATTGTATCATCCCTAATAGTACTGGCAAATAAGTATTTTCCTATGAGCAATGACTAATTTGCCTAAGAATAAATATTACGATAGCAGGGGAAATAATTAATCAATGGCTAAATAAGCCGCGATTAGTAGAAACTAGAAAGTCAACAATGGCCAGAGGTCAGATGTAGAGATGTCTGATTTTATTGTCAAATTGACTTTCTGAAATGCACTCTACACTACAGCTCCCCGCATATTTGAAAAAGTTCATTAAAGAAGAGAAGGACAAGGCCGATGTCACGATGTTGTGCAACGCATCAAATCTGATGTCTTTTGGACTATAAACCAAATTAAGAAAAAAATGATAAATAATTTTTGGAATCAATTGTGAAGCTTATAACTTCAATGAACCAGTGACTCTTGCTGTAAGTGAGAGTTCTCACCAATCACATTACACCCTACAATTCTTGCTTTTCAACGCGGCTTTCCAAGAATAGGCCGTGCACGTTTGGTTAATTACTCAAAAGTGCTAATAGAAACTCAGCGATGAATACCATGGGACTAGCTCTCTCCATGCTTACATCAGGTGATTCCATCAAGTGTTCACCACAAATAAATAGACTACCAATAAAGGATATGGAATTTGTCAAGATCTTACCTCATCTTCGCTTTATATGTAGTTAAGAATCAATCGCATGCGCTATGGGAGGAGGGAAATTAGTACATTTTTTATGCTACATGATTAAAAAAAAAAAAGCTTGTAATCACACATATGAAGCTATTTTATGTGATCTCCTCTCACATGGTTAGTTACCATCGTAGTTGATATTTCGTATGAGCATAAGTCCCCTTTCCCTTGATGTTTCAAATATTTGCTTCCTATTGGGGTTTATCCAATACCAATTATGGAAAGAGCTGGTGATTGATTCATAAATGTGAGGGAAAGTTTTATCATGTTGAACTAGTTTTTGAGGTGAGAGATGCCCAAAACTACCAAACATTAATATCAAAGCCTAGATTACCAAAAAGTCTAGATCTAGTAGACACTCGAAGAGAGTTGTCGCTGCTTCAACCTAAGCAAATTTAGTTTATAGTCCACTTATCTCAATAGTCATAGAGAGTTGTTGAGATAGTTTGATATAAAAGGATAAAAAGATACTTGAATTAAGAAGGGCAAACTCAATATTGGAGCTCACATATGAGGGGAAGACAATACACTTGTGAGTTGTGTTAGAAAAGTCTCACGTCGAAAAATTTAAATATATATTGATGTTTGGTAAATATCTCAAGGAAGGAATTTGAAGACCAATACGGTTGTCAGGCAATTTGGCATTGTGGTGTAGTAACACTGTTGACACCTGATTTTTAATCATTTTTTCTATTGCTAAAGTAATAAAAAATCCATAAAAATTCATAAAATTGAAAAATCAACTTTGGGGACCTTAGCCAAGCCTAGGGAACCAATTTTGACCAAAAAACGATTTTTCATATTTTCAGTATTTTTACGTATTTTTTATTTATTTATTTTCGAAAATTAATAGAAAATCCATAAAAATTCATAAAATTGAAAAATCAACTTTGGGAACCTTAGCCAAGCCTAGGGAACGAATTTTGACCAAAAAATAATTTTTCATATTATATATATTTTAATTTTTTTTTTAAAAAATACAAAAATATTTGAAAATTTTGAAAAAATAACATTTGAGGCCAAAAAATACACAAAGATAGTTAATATTTTTATTTTAAATCTATTTTCATATTGGCCATCGCAAATTCAGAAAAATCCAATTCGAGTCACGTGTTCTTTCACGAGTATAATCTCGAATCGGGCCTAAAAAAATTTAATTTGAGTCAACTTATTTTTAACTTTCACTTTTTATGAGTTGTGACATTGTCTTCTAATATTTTAAATTTTCATCTTGGCCCAATTATACCCAGAATGACTTAATTTTGCAAAAGGGCTTTAATTAAATTATGCATTATTTTCAGCGACAAGAAATGAGCTTAAAGTTGACATGTGGTAAATTTTGGTGTGTCAAAAATTGTGAGGAGATTTGGACTTAAAGAAATATATTTTTTTCAGGGACTGAATTGTAAATACTTAAAATTCAAGGACTAGAGTGCAAATACCTAACTCTTGAAGGATTATTTTACAAATAATAAAAAGAAGAGTTAGTGGATAAATTAGAATAGAGAAGGGAAGATGAAGAAGAGGAGATGAAGAAGAGAAGTTGGAGAAGAATGGATGGAGAAAATAAGATAAAAATAGAGAAGGGAAGATGGAGATGAAGAAGAGTTAGTAGAGAAATTAGAATGGAAGATAAGAATAGAGAAGGGAAGATGGAGATTAAGAAGAGTTAGTGGAGAAATTAGAATGGGAGATAAATATGGAGAAGGGAAGATGAAGATGAAGAAGAGTTAATGGAGAGATTAGAATGTGAGATAGAGATGGAGAATGGAAGATGAAAATGAAGAAGAGTTAGTGGAGAAATTAGAATGGGAGATAGAGTTAGTGGAAAAATTAGAATGGGAGATAGATGAGGAGGTTATAAAAGGAGGAAGAAGTGAGCTTGAGAAGGGATTCTTGAGAGAGAAAATTTGAAGTGTTTGGGAGAATTTTTTGGAGAGAAAATTTTGGATGTTTGAGAGAGTTTTGGGAGATTGAAGAAAATTTTGAGAGAAAGAAAATACCAAAAGAGAGAGAATTTTGAAGATGATGGGAGTTTAAAGCTAGGGGTTATCATCACAAATTCCTTCATCGATCAATATAAATCAAGAGTTCATCCTCGTCAACGAGCAAACAAATTCAAGCTAAGTGTTTTTATTTATTCATTTATTTATGGTTTTACTCGCAAATTAGCACAAATTGTATACACTTTCTCCATCTCCTTTTTCTTCCATATTTTATGTCAGGAGAAGGATATCTTTACGTCAACAGCAAAAATCTCGTCGAGATGCAAAAATCGGCCCAGACAAGCTCCTAAGCTGTCCACCGATTTCTCAACTGATCTGTGACTAAAAGTCCCTCTTAATTCAAAAGAAACTCTCTATATTGGGAACATAGAGAGCGAAAATCAATTATAGAAATCCCTCCCAAAAAATGGGAGATAAGTACTCTTTCTACTCTTCTGGTTTTAGGTGCAGATTAGCACATATTTTGTATACTAACACTTCACTCTATTTTATGTCAGGAAGCCGCAGCTCTATATCAATGGTCAATCCTATGGAAGCACAAAATCGGCTTGGAGGAGTCCTCAAGCGCGCACAAATTTCAAATTATTGAATCAATTCGTTGTATTTCATTTTAAAAAATTCATACCCCAAAATGGAGAGGACAAAGTCCATCCGCAATTTAAATACCTGCACCATAAATCCCAAAGGGAAGAGCCAAGCCAATGCTTAGCCTCCCATTGGAGGTTTTTACTTATAGTAGTTAAATACCTGCAACTTAAATACCTGCACCTTAAATCCCAAAGGGAAGAGCCAAGCCAATGCTTAGCCTCCCATTGGAGGTTTTTACTTACAGTAGTTAAATACCTGCACCTTAAATCCCAAAGGGAAGAGCCAAGCCAATGCTTAGCCTCCCATTGGAGGTTTTTACTTACAGTAGTTAAATACCTGCAACTTAAATACCTGTACCTTACATCCCAAAGGGAAGAGCCAAGCCAATGCTTAGCCTCCCATTGGAGGTTTTTACTTACAGTAGTTTAAATACTTGCAACTTAAATACCTGTACCTTAAATCCCAAAGGGAAGAGCCAAGCCAATGCTAGGCCTCCCATTGGAGGTGTTTATTCACTGTCATGTACTTCCTATAATTTAATTTTTGAATCATCAGACCCAAAAGATGAGTAGGTCGTAATACTGCACAGAAGTCGTTAACACACTCCCTCTTTCGGCTTTAGGGAATCTTTAACACTTAAAAAATATAACAAATAAAAATATATACCATCCATGCATCATATTTAAAAAGTGAAAACACAAAAGAGAATACCCTACTAGAGCTTTAGGAATAAACCAAGCCTGAGTTGCCGGATTAGGATATCCATGAAATTAAGGTACCGAAAGGGCATTAGTTTTAATTAACTAGTGTAACCAAGTCCCCGAGCTCATAATCTCTAGTTCACAGGAATAAATTAGTTCTCCCGCTAATTTATTTAGGTTTCTAATCGACCTACCAAGAACGATTAGTGGCGACTCCAAATTTCAAAATCATTTAAACAAAAACCAAAGTTGCGATTCAGTAGGGCTTGAGAGGGTCCGCATTAGGTTAGTCAAATCTAATTAACCTAATAATCCGTTAACCCCTAGAATTAATAAAAATATTTTTAGAGGGTCGCGACAAACACGACTCTGATGATAAACTTCATGGTTCAGTCCAAAGAAGACACCAAGGATGAAGTCTGGCGTTGAAGATTCAAGTTGAGATAAGCTAATGCAAAAGAATACCTAAATTAAGGGGGAGTAAACTTAATACACCTAAAACTGGAGCTCATACTTGAGAGAGAGATTATTGAGATGCACATTTGTGTTAAAGAAGTTCTATATTAGAGAATTGATAAAGTTTAAAGAAGTTCCATATTAGAGAATTGATATAGTGTGAAGCCGCTAATATATTTTAGTTGGCTTATAATTCGTTTGCTTAAGTTTTTGAGTGAATATGAGTCCAATTCGATATATTGATAGGTTCGAACTTGAACTTCATCTTAACGATTTTCCTCGATGAAGGTATTCGACTTCTACTACATACTCCAAACAAATGATATCAGAGTCAATGGTTAATTGATAGCCACCTCAATACGTATTAGCGTTTGGTAAATATCTCAATGAAGAAATTTGGTGATCAAAGTGATTTTCTTGGGGGGGTGTATTAGGCATTGTGGTGTAGCAACGTGGGCCTAATGGTAGACTTCATGGTTCAGTCTGAAGAAAGCTATCAAGGATAAAGTTGGGCATTGGATATTCAAGTTGAGATAAGGTGTAGACTGATAGAAAGATACTTGAAATAAGATGGAGCAAACCTAATATTAGAGCTCACATGTGAGGGAAGATTGTTGAAATGCCCATGTGAGTTACATTATAGAAGTCTCACATCAAAAGTTGGTGTAGTGTGAAATAGTTAATATATTCAAATTGACCTATAATTCATTGACTTAAGTATTTGGATGAACGTGGGTTTAGCTAGATATATTAACGAGTCGGACTTTGGCTTCCTCTTGGCTATATCCCTTGACGAATGTATTTGACTTCTTATGCACATTCCCAACACTTCCTTTCCAAAGCTTTAGTCAAAGGATTAGTCAGACTTCGTATTGCAAGAGTTGCGTTATGATATTATGTTTGCAACCAAATAGCTTTTTCCCACAATTGTAAATTTTCTTCTTATCTGCTATTATTGCTGCTTTGTTATCACTACGTATAGATGCAACCATATATCTTTTCCTACAATTGTAAGTTTTCTTCTTATGTACGAGTATTGTTGCTTTGCAATCACTATATATAGATGCAACCATATATCTTTTCCTGCAATTTTAAGTTTTCTTCTTAGCAACGGTTATTGCTGCTTTGCACTATACATAGAAACATAGAGCGCTGCTCTCACGTCTAACAAAGGTACATGGTAGAAATTTCTCGGACTCATTACTACCAAACTCAAGATGTCAAAAGTAAATCTTGATAGAACAGTTAGTATAGTCGATTTCCAAGACACTACAACACGATCAAGGGTAAATCCATAACCAATTGTGGGTTCTGTCTCATCTACATCAAACATAACTATAACTTTCTAGCAAAGCAAGAAACCATTGTATAGGAACCATAAATTTTCCGTGACTCATCCAAACTAGCGAGGCATTCTAGAGTGTGGGGATACTACAGCATATCCCCCATGCTTCTACATCAGATCATACCATCTATAGTCCATAAGATATACTCATCTTGATAAAGGAGGCATCCCTAACAAATGGGGACGTCACTCTGAAGAGCGGAACAGGCCATGGCTAGATCCCGTATCAAATGCAAATATGCACCATGTCATGACAAGTCATTTAAGATGCATGTACTTTTGGATATTTCGACAATTTTAAAATATTCTTTTATAATGGTTTTAATAGAATTATGACCGCAATAATTAGTCATCGTTATTCCCAACGGTCAGTTTTCTAACGATCGTACAACGGTTTTGTAACAGCAATTTTGTAACGGTCATATAACGGTTTACTAATGGTTAGTTTTCTAGCGATTTACTAATGGTCAATTTTTAATGGTCATATATCGGCTTTCTTAATACTATTTTGTTTCGTATATAAAATTACAAATCACAATTCAAGAAGTGTCTCGAAAAAAATCACAAGAGTTAATTTGCCTTTTTTTCTTTCCTTTGCAAGGTTATACCCATAACATTATTTTTGTTTCTTCTAATATTCTATGTGAAGTATAAAAGAAGGTCTGTTGTATCTTAGGAGGATAGTCACTAAAGCCTTACGCATCGAGTTTCGTATTTTAAGGAACAGAATTATCCTTAAGGACAATGCTCGCATGGCTCAGACAAGTCTTATTTTTTCATCACTTTTACAGCATGTACATTAGATCAAACATGTAGATATGCATGTTCTTGTTCATATTACGTAATCAAACAAACCTAATCAAATACATTTATATTTTAGATCATACATTATTTTCAATTTGTACAGAAAATATTTGACTTCATTCTCAAAATATACACATCCAACTCGAGCGAGGTCTGTCTCGTTTGGAAGAATTTGTCCCCGACCCAACGAAGGTCGAAAATTGGTAAACTTTCATCGTACATAGTGGAGTGCAGTTCCTGCGACAAAGAAATTCATATCTCCCCAAACGTAACTCCAGATTGAGCACCGTTTAGATAATGGATTGGCTCTTTCTTTTATCGCGAGGAAGTTCTCTCAAATAGATAAAACTTGGACTACGAAATATCCCACTAACCAAACAGGCTTCTACAATTTTGACCAAAAAAAAAAGGGCTTCTACAACATTGATTTCGTTTATTAGTTATTCTAAATCTCCAAAGTTTGATGTTGTGGGCATTCCACTCAGTTAAGATATGAGCAAGAAATTAGGCGAGTGACCCAAGATGCAATTGTTTATCTTCAATAAACACGTGTCGTGATGTTGCGCTTGTTTTCGCCCTTGATAAGTCTTCTGTAATTTTCACATTTTTTTTATATTTTTGTCAACCGTTTGGTGAGTCTTCTTTTCTCTTCGACAATAATAGGATTGAAATATAAACTTTGTTTTTTTTTCTTTTGAGGCCATATGTTTAATTAAGGTGTTTGGGAATCCATGCTCCTTAAGTCCTGCCAAAAGAAGTTACCCAAAATTCATGAGAAGCACATATATGCATATGTATATACATAAATGGGGTTGAGGTGGTATCACTCTTGAATGAGCAAACAAAATATGATGATTAAGCGTACATGATAATATTTTTATTTAGAAGCAAAAATAATATATATATAGCCATAAGTTGATTCAAAGTAGTAGTATTACCATGTGCCCCCTAATTCCTATGGAAAGAGGATGGATCCATCTAGTCTACAACCTACTTGGCACCTTTCACTTATTCTTCTACGTCTTTGCTTTTGGTGGCTTACGGTTTTCCTCCGTAGGAATAGTGGGAAGACTTCTGGACTATGTGATCACGTCACAACTAGCTAGTTTCTAATAAAACAACTAGAACAGGTTAGTATTCATTATTGTTTTTCAAAAAGTTGGACCTGCATTCAATTTTGCTTGTACAAATCTGCAGGCGACGGGACCCACGGGTTGGTGGTGAGGCGGCCTTTGCCCCCGTCAGCTTGACGTGTCCTTGAGCACTCTTACTTTAATCACCTTTAAGAACATTATTTTGTCTACGGAAAAATTCGGTTTTTTCCATCTGGGACTTGCTCAAATGTATCGTCTCGTTCGATTTAATATATAGTTCGAGGACCATCGTGAACAGGACGGAGAAGAAAGACAATTTTAGGGTTTTTCATCTACCAGGCGCCTCCCATGAAGAACGGAAAATAAAGGCCAATGTCTTTGGTTCTTTGAAGAGAGACAAACAGAGACAGACAAAGACAGTTGCTCATAAATACGTCGACCCTCAAAATTATTTTGATCAACACCCACCTCTTCCCTTATGTGGAATCTCTCTCTCTCCGAGGGTTGAAGCTTCGAGCTTGGTAACAATGAGGAGATCAGCAGACAGCAGAAATGAGAAGGGAAGGAGGAGATAAGACAATTGCAGGCAGATAGAGAGAGAGAAAGAGAGAGAGAGATAGGAGTGAAGAAGTGTGGCGAAAGATGAAGAGGCAGAAGATGTTGGCGCGACTCAAACTAATGGCGTGGTTAGAAATTGACCTTTCTTCATCCCTAACCCCACCTTATTGGCTTGAGCCGCGTCAATATCTCCTCTTTTCCACCTCTCTCCATCTCTCTCGAGCTAGTTCTCCTTCTGTGTCATCCATACATTCGCAGGTATGCATATCATCACGCTTTAACCATACACTCTTCCTCAAATATTTTGTTATCCATTGTCTTATCGATCCCGATGTTACGCCGAGCAAATTATGCACGCGCATGCATGCCTGCCTTTTCATGAGTGCTTTCTCTGATTCATTTTGCTTTTGTGTGCATATGTATTTCGTCTGCAAGTTTCGACGGTGCTTATAGCAAGTTTGGATCAATTGGAAGTTGTACTTTATTCCAGAAAATTAAACTTCCATTGATCATATATACCTTTAACTCCTCCATGTTAGCTAGGGTTTCCTTTTCTTGGAACCGCCTTGTGCTTTTCTGTGCCAGAAAGAGAGAGAGAGAGAGGGGGGGGGGGGGGGGGGGGGGGGAGGGGGAGAGAGAGAGATGTATGTAACAACATACCATCAATCAATAATGAAGAGGAAAGAGGAGCGAAAGCTGGAAAAGATAGAGAGTAGGTGAGAAACGGGTAATGGGTCGGCCACCTCCATAACCTCATCTCCTCTCTTTATTTTACCTAAATTTTCAGCTAAAAGAAAGGAAAAAATCTTTAAAAAAAAATAATCATCTTCCCACTCAAACGCACGAAAAGGACCTGCCCTTTCAATACAGTCATCCAAATAATATGTCTAGTCTATTTGATCTAATCCATCAGTAAGGTAGTCTCTATATTTTAGATAAATTTGGAAAAACAATGAAGCCGGTTTGGACGATATTGGCCCCGTGACATATAGGGTCCTAAAGATAGTGAGTATCAAGAGTTGAAAAATAAAGTTCTGTTGAAGCACCAAAGTATGCTAAAGTGTCTTTATATAGCAAGTTTTTATTAACCCTTTCGGACATATCTTAATACAAAACCAGGAATTTGTTGTCGATCGATGATGACATTGAGACAGGTATACAATGCTAAGGGGCAACAACCATTACTGCAACGTACGTGAGCTTGGGCCTACAACCAAACTCTGGTTTCAGTTGGGATTGCATTCATTTCTCTTCGTTCTCTTGTGCCTACTTGCGAACAAACCCAAGCATTTGTGGCAATGTCCTTAGAATTGATAGTAATTTTTTAGTACTCGAATTGCGCCTGAGTAGACATGTAGTTAAGCCGAATTTAAGCAGGTCTTTTAATGCAGTAATCGCTTTCATAGACACTACCCCTCCTTGGTAATAAGAGTAGGCGAAGATTTAGATTGAGGGCGACGACGAGATAAGTTGCGTAAGGGAAATTAGGTAAATTTCAAAATCTATGTCAAAGATAGGTAGGCATAAAAATGTTGCATGAGACAAACTTTAGGCGCACTTACAGTGCTGGCAAAGGGGCGAGAGCCACCATCAGCCCTTCAAATAAGGATGCATTACCAAAAATAAGTGTAGTCTTATTGTGCTGAACAAAAAGCTTTTAAAAATCACGAATGCGCGCTTGATCATATTATCAAGCCTGGATTCAGTTTATGTCCAATAAATTGCTCTTCCTATATTTGACTCATATATCGAAAGTTGAAAATAGGATAAGAATTTAGCTGGTGTAAAAACATATCTTGCAGAAATTTCTTGTATACCTACCAATGCTCTACTCGAAGTGCTTTTAAAGGAAATGTGTAATTTAATTTCGTTTTTCCCTCTAGAAGATGTAAGTATACGAGGTTTTGCTGAGGAGATTGGTGGACAGCCGGTATTCAGAAGGCTGTAGCTGTTGAGTCTGTAATTGTAGGTTCATATGTTCCCCACTTTGAAGGGAGTTTGGGACTGAAAGGGGTTGCGCTTAATTTATAAGGGCAACATGATTACCATATCCCATTGATATCATATCATATCAATTCGAACCATAGCACGCAGGCCATGTTTTCACATTTCTCCTCAAACCCATTTATTACCATACAAGGTTGATTTGAAGTGGCAACCTACTACAATTGCCAACTTTAAAGTACAAAATGACGGAAAAAAATCTATTCGAAAGGTCATGTGGAGCCGAAATATATTATTTTGCGCAAAAAGATCAGGATTCTTTTTTTCTGAGCTCGTGACTTTGAATGATTGTAGATTAGTTCCAAAAAGTTACTGGCCAAAAAAAAAAACATGTGACCTTTTTCAAAATAGCTTGGTAATTTACGAAATGAAATTACTAAGTTTTTTCAATAGTTTACATATGACCAATTCTTATGCTAACTTACCACTTTTATTTGCATATCTTACTAACTTTTCGAATTGAAAAACTCTTATTCTAAACTAGTAAATTAAAAAATTTACACCTATTGAATTACCTACTTGTTTTGGGCCACCAATTTTCATTAAAAGCATCTGTCGGCGTTTAATTATTTTTCTTTAAAATTTCCAACTTTTCTATTGAATAATCAACTTTTATTTGTCTTGGTTAGTACTATCTTATATTTATCAACAATTTTTGGAAATATATAAACAAAAATTAGCATGACTTGGAAAATTTTCTCCTTCAAAATCACCACGTAATGTTGGGTTATTAACTCTCATTTGAGTCACTCATCAATTATAAAGGAAACATTGGTAAGAGAATTTGATATTTAAAAAAACATTGGTAACTTTCTCAATTGGGAAATCCTACCATAAAACTAATTTGTAACTTAATCAGACAAAAGTTGGTAATCAATCTAATTGATTTTGATAAGGTCTAGATATAATTGGTAGATTTAAAAGCAAGGAAAAAGTTGGTAATCAATTAAAAAAAAATTTGGTGCATATAAAATAAAAGAAAATGAATGTTGGGAAATAACTATATCAAAAGTTGGTAACCTAAAACTAATTATCCACTTAACTGGAGAAATTTGTAAGTCGCTTATACAAGGGTTTGTAAGTTCATATGATAGGTGCTACATTTAAGGCATTGGTAAAAAAATTATAAATAAAGTTAGCAAAAGATAAGGAAGCTTTTTTTTTTGTAAGAGATAATTTCATAAAAAAAAACTAAATAGAAGTTAGTAATTAATTCAAATAAGAGTTGATAACTCAAGAAGTCATTATGTTAGTCATAGAAAAATTGATGATCACCACAATTAAGGTTAGTAGTTTAAAGAGATGGCAAATACAACGGCTTGATAAGCAACACAAATAAAAATTGGCAACTGAATTGAAAAGTTGGTAGATTTTCTTTTAAAAATACATCATATTAACATGGACAAGTAACTCAAATGAAAATTGGTTAACCAAACCTAGTTAGTAATCGGGAGTAAAGTTCGTGTAAGTAATACAAATAAAGATTGATTTTGACCAAGATTGATAAACCCATATAAGAGTTGACAAAATTAAGACATTTGTAAGAAATACAAATAAAAAATCGGTAAATCGACATCAAAAGTTGATAAATTACATCAACCAAATAAAAGTTTGTAAGTAACTTAAATGAGAGTGGATAGCCCAAAATAAATTGTTAAATTTATTTGAAAAATTTTAGTAATCGCTAAAATAAATATTAGTAAATCACTATGAGAGTTGGCAAAATTTAAGGTGTTGGCAAGAAAAACAAATATGAAGGAACAAATTAAAGAAAATTTGGTAATTTACAAACTGTCAAAAGAATTCGTAATTTCACAAATGTGTCAACAGCTTTTTTATACTTGATTGATTTTTTTCAGAAATATAGCAAAGATAAGGGAAAAAAAAAAGGACACTTGTTTTAGAACGGAATACTAAAATTGTCCCACATTGGAAATCGGGAAATGTTAATTAGATGATATCCTCAGGGCGCCATATTTGTGAAGGCTCTTTATTCTACACTTGTGTTTCAATCTTTTTATTTTTAGTTAGCTTAACGTACAATAGTATACTTACATGTTACCCGTTGTAGTAGGACTTTTGAAATACTAGTGCTAGGAATGGATGCTCTGGTGAAGAGACTCGACTTTACAAAGAGGTTTCATTGAAAGAGATAGAGAATGACTTAGAAGAATGTTCAGGCAAGAAAAATGACATAAATAGTCCTGAATTTTTATTACTGTGCAATGTGATCACTAGACTTTTAATTTATTCAATGAGTCCCTCAACTATTGGTAAATGTTCAATGTAATCCTTTTGTTTGCTCAAAAGATAAATTAGACATTATTTGATGACTCAAATGATTATATATTGAGTTGGACTATTGAAAATGATGAATTAACGCGTCCATCCTTTTATCCATCCATTTTAGAAAAGAAAAAGGCAAATAGGGCGTTAACATGTCAATTGTTATTTAATGGCGTGAATTGTAATATCCTGATGTTAAATGATCATCTTATATGGGTAATCTAGATGATTTTCTTTTTGGGTCCACCTTTCAAGCTTACAGAGTAAAAGTCATATTAGCAGATATAGTTAATTTGAATTAACGAAAGGACTATATTGAATATTTTCATATAATTTAAAGGACTAGAATATGTGCTAATAATTAAGAGACCTCATCGATAAATTAAAAATTCGGAGGTGACACCACCTATTGAATGAAAATTTAAGGGTTATTTGAGTCCTTTTTCCCTTAAAGCAAGCCACAAAAAAGGTTTGTGAATGCCTGGAGATCAGCTAGGGTTCAGGACATACAAATGATTTAGGTGGCCGGATATGAGTCTTTGTTGGTCCATGTTTATATTCCTACTTGGCGGTGAGGTGAGAGTAGCGTCATCATATCATCATCTGATGGTCAGCTTCGATGAAATTTGTTTCTCTTTAAGCAGGTTTCCATGTGAATCGGTTCCTAACGTACTTTTTGTCATTTTGCCCTGATTAATTTCCACTATTTGCCCCACAAATTCTTGCCTTGATACCCAAGATGCTGATAAGGTCAAGATCAGGGGGCCCCACTCAGCTGATAAGCTCGGATTTGGCAAAAACCCGGGCTTCCTTCATTTGTTTCTTCGACCAACTCCGTCACTTCCTCGCTGGAGATCTTTTCAACGACACCCAATCACAACGACACGCTTACCGTCGAGGTGGTTGGCCTGATTCATTAGGGTTTAGGGCAAGAAACACCTTCTCCGTCTTCGGTTTTCACGAGTTAGGAATCCGCCTGAGAATGGTAATCACCATGAACCATATCTGGCTTTGCGAGTCTATTGTGTCCCATCAGTCATTTGTCGGCGTTCGGACGAGAAACCCTTCCTCAGCTTAGGTATGTACGAATTGAATGTTTCGTGACGAGTGTAGGAGTTACATAATAGCACTTAGCAATGTCGTTCGCACTAATATAACTACCACGTCCTTTGTTACGAACAGGACAAGGGCATATTTGTTTCTAGGATAAAAACTATCGTTGAAGCTTCAACTTTTCCCTAAAGTAACCCTAGGATTGGTGCAATTAATTAGGAAGATAGGAAATTTCTAGCTCAAGAACTAGAGACCACATGTTCAAATCCTATTAACTACGTGCAAGTTACTATGGATCATGGTCATCTGAATAAATCAAAAGCTTAAACTTGATCGATTCAGGTGGTTTGTGTTATAGTATTTGTTGACATCATAATATTGCCGCCCAATTCGATGTCTGGGAGATGACGTGTACGAAAAGGAGTACCATCAGTAAATCCCAAAGTACGACGAGAAGAAAACGCTATGCTGAAAGATAAACCACCATTTTTCATTCAGGATGTATGCGTCATTCAGGAGAATTGAAAGATAGGATCTCGAAGTAAAGCAAGAAGAAAATGTCATACAGAGTAACAAGCCGACGCATTGTCGTTCGGAATGTGAGCAAAATTCGGGAAGGTTGAGGAATATTCCCGGATAAAAGTAATGCTGTACTTGAGTTCAACATATCACACACAGTGTGAAAATTTCATATCGAAAGACGGGGAGTGCGAAGCAAAACTCACGAGCGCAAACAGGTTTTTGAAGTGAAGAGATGTATTTAAAAAAGAAAAAAAGGGAAGTTACTTATGCAGTTGTGAACTACGAAGAACATGAGTCCCAATTTTCACGGATCAGTTTTGAGGATCGTGGTTTGGAAAGGACAAGTAGTGGCGCTAAAATTCGAAGGTTTGAAATCACAAAATAACTGTTCGAGCGGTTATGAGCACGAGAAGAATAAGTATCCAAGAAAAAGGAAGAAAGGGCTCTACACAATCATCCAAAAAAAAACACTCTGTTTTCCTTGAAGTTTTAAGCTTTCGTTCCTGTTTGCAGCCTAACTTTAGCTTTCTTCGCACTTTTCATTACATGTACTTTCAGATTCCAATAATCTATTTATCAATTCCTGCAAGTAGGAGTATTGTAGCTACAAATTGTCCGAATTTCTACACTTTTCCATCAGTCATTACCCCGTTCACTCAGTTCGTCCATTTTTTCATTCAGAACAGAGCCACAGAACCCTTCTTAATAAAAATCGAAGTATGAATTTCGGTGAAAGATATTCCCGATCACAAATCGCGCGAATAGTATTATAGATAATGTGATTCCACATTTGACTATTTCGTTAACATTTTATTGGTCGCATTAACTTGAGTGATAATTGTTCTCGCCTAACAGTCACGGTACCCAAAAATTACGATAACGTCTTGATGAACGACATTGTTCGAAGGGGAGTGAAGAGGAGAATATAAAAAGGTTATCTAAGCCAAACCCTCTCATCATTAGTTTTCATTCCAATGTAGATTCAAAACATACATTTTCACAAAAAACACACATCATCGCTTAGAGAGGGCAATTAGCTAGAAGCACCACTGAAGGTAAGCAAAGACTCCTTACGTTTCCGCGTGTGGTTCTAATTATACATGATTTTGTTCGACAACGTATAATAGGGACATTCGGTCTTTAGAATTACTCACATTTGGTATCAAAGTGTTAAAACTTCTGCCTTGATGTTTAGCGTTTGTTCATGAATCATTATCTTGTTTTGGGTGCAATTTCCATGGGTTTTGGGTAAATCGCAAAACTGGGGCTTTTCTATCCAAGGAGAAATTCGCCTATTCCGATCAAATTTCGACAATCCATGACTCGGCTTCAAACCAGTACCATTGCACCACCATGTGCAAGTAAAGCCCTAAGTTTTATTCAGCATTTCGATGATTGCTAGAGGCTAATCTAGTGGCAGAAGTCCAGGATTGGGATTTTTCGGTTTGTTTGAGTTTTGCTTGATTCTAGAAAAATTTCTTAGCCATTTTCATTGATTCTTGGACCTATATGGTCATGGTAGCGTGTAGATCAAAATCCACCTATTATTTTGGTTAGATATGGGCTGTCGGAGAAGAATCGGACGACAAACGAGTAACGGAGTCAGGTGGGATTTTTCTACTCACGGTTTTCGAAGTTTGCCCTTATATGCAATAAGGTTAATACCACGAAAAATCCCAAGCTGGTACACCCGTGACAAATTTACCCTAAACTATTTTTTTGACCATGAAAAACCCCAAACTGGTATACTTGTGACAAATTTACTCTAAACTATTTTTTTGACCATGAAAAACCCCAAATTGGTACGCCTGTGACAAATTTACCCCAAACTATTTTTTTACCACGAAAAACCTCGAATTATTACATCTATGACAAATTTACCCTTTGTTAAATTGGATCAGTACCATTAAAAATCCTAAATTGATAAACCTGTGATAAACAGAGGGTAAAAATTTCAAATTGGTATACCTGTGAAGTGCCACATGCCATTCAACTAAGCAATTGAATGTTAAATTTAATAAAAATTAACGAAAGGTAAATTTGTCAAAAATATGTTAGTTTTGGGTAAATTTGTCACAAGTGTACCAATTTGGGGTTTTTTAGGGTCAAAAAAATAGTTTGGGGTAAATTTGTTACAAGTGTACTAGTTTGGGGTTTTTCATGGTCAAAAAAATAATTTGGGGTAAATTTGTCTGGGCGTACCAGTTTAGGATTTTTCGTGGTAGTATCCCTATGCAATATTAAGTATATTTTGCATGAAATTAAATGTCTAATGATCTATATATTTTTAATTAATTAGAGATTAGCCACAACAACTCTAATTGAGTAAAATTATATATTAAGATCCTATAGATTATATATAGTAAATGACATTTACTTGTAATTGATTATATTAATACAATTAATTTTGTCCCACCGGAATTTTTATTATATTAATATGATTAATTAGGTTGAAATATTATCTTACATTTCTTAATTTCTCCACAAATTACAAAAAAGGAATATAATATGATAGTTTCATCACATAGTTATTATGAATCTATTCAAATTAGAAACGTGGCCCACATATAGTTTTTGATGTTATTTGATTCATATTATATGACATGTTTTATATTGGTAAAACATAAATCAAGTGAATTTGCCTCAAATATTATGACGTAAATATGTCTATTTTGTTTATTATGTAGTTTTACCACCTATGAATTTCTCTGAATTTAAGAATGATGTTCTATGCTGAATTGTGAAAACTATAAAGTTAGGAATGAGTTAATCTTTCTTTAATTGTGATGCATGGACATTGTCTATGCTACAAGAAAATCTGAACTGCCTACTCCTAGTGATACAAGCACTACAGATGAGATAGCCCCTTTATGAACAATGGGAGAGGTCCAACCACCTTAGTGCAATGTTCATAGGGACAAAAATTTCTCCTAGTATCCATGATTTGGTCATTCAACATAGCAATGCTAAGGCTTTGTTAGAGGCCATTGATGCGTAATTTGAGACTTCAGAAAAGGCGCATGACATGACCCTAATTATTAAGTTTTCATCATTAAAGTTCATTAGTGTTAGAGGTGTGCGTGAGCACATCATGAAGATGAGGGACATAGTAGCCCTTGAGGTTGATTTGTCTGAATTTTTTCTTGTGTACTATATCCTGAATATTCTTCCCCAACATTATGCATTTTTCAAGTTCTCTTATAACGCACATAATGACAAATGGTGAATTAATAAACTCATGACCATGTGTGTTCAAAAGGAAGATAGGCTGCTTATGGAATCAAGAGATAGTATTCATTTGATAACACCATGAAAATTTAAGAAACAAGGTAAGAAGAAGGAAAAGGGTAAAATACCTCCCCAAGCTAACATAAAGAAATAATCCAAATGTTTCTTTTGTAAAAGGAAGGGGCATATGAAAAAGGATTGTCAGTACTTTAAGGCCTTGCTTGAGAAGAAAAATAATCTAACCTCATATGTTTGATATGAATCTAATATGATTGATGTGAGTCACAATACTTGATGGATTGATTCTAGATTATGATTGATGTAAGTTACAGCACTTGGTGGATTAATTTTGGATCTACAATCCACATTTTCACATCCTTGCAAGGTTTTTAAAATCACAAGAAGCTAGTGGGGAATGAACAATACATCTATTCTGGAAACAAGATGCATACGCATATTGAAGCGATTGGGACATACAGATTTGGTCTAATAATAGCTTTGTTTTGAATTTAAAAAGGACATTTTATGTGCCAAGATTCTCTAGAAATTTGATTTCTATTTTAAGACTTGTACCATTTGGTTATTCTTTTGACTTTTCAAACTCTGCCTTCAGTTTAATATATAAATCCAAAATTATCAGGAATAGTATTTTTATAGTCTTTTTGGAATTAATTTACAAGACAATACCTTGTATAATGCAATCCATGTTCATAATAACATTGGCATAAATAATGTGTTATGAATTAGTATTCTTCTATGTTGTGGCATCAGATATTAGGACATATCTCCATACATAAAATTGAGCAATTAGTAAATGATGGAGTATTATTTTAGATTTTACTGATCATGATACTTGCGTGGACTGCATAAAAGAAAGCAAACCAACAAGTCAAAGAAAGATGCAAAGAGGAGCTCGAAATAGAAATCATACATACAGACATATGTTATCCAGATATGGACTCACATAGTCAAAAGTACTTCATCATTTTCATAGATGATTACTCACGTTTCATGTACATATACTTGCTCTATAATAAGCACGAAGCATTAGATGTCTTTAACACATTTAAAACCAAAATAGAAAAACAATGCCTTAAGCAAATTAAGATTGTGAGATCAAATGGAGGTGGAGAATATTATGATAGATACACTGAAGATGGACAATCACCTCGTCCATTTGTGAAGTTTTTTCAAGAGCATGGGACAGTTGCCCAATACACCATGCTTAGGTCTCTACACCAAAATGGTATAGCAAAAAGAAAAAAAAAATCGAACTTTATTGGACATAGTGCGGAGTATACTTAGCAGCTCCAAACTTTCTAAGTCCTTATGGACTGAAGCTCTTAACATGGTAGTATACATATTGAACCAAGTTCCAATTGAGGCTATCCCAAATATGCGTTTTGAGTTACTCAAAGGTTGAAATTGAGTTTACGACATGTAAACATTTGAGGATATACGTCTAAACTAAGAATCTACAATCCACAGAAAAAGAAGTTAGATCCAGGAACTATAAGTGAGTATTTCATTGGATATGCTGAAAATTCTAAGGGATATAAATTTTATTGTCCATCTTCTACTACTAGATTTATGGAATCGAGAAGCATGAAGTTTCTTGAAATGACTTGGTTAATGGGAGTGATCTGTTAGGGGACCTTGTTCCTAAGAATGATCATCCAAATGCTCAACATTCCACGTAGAGAACTAGATTGTTTTTGTTCATAACACCTCTCAAGTCCAACCAACTATTGAATAACCAATCATTGAGGCTCCATAACCTATTGATATTGATCCAGTAGATCCAATTATTCAACAATTACCGAAAATTATTGAGCAACCAGTTGAACAACATGTTCCTCAATAGAATATTGATGAAACATTAACAAGATATGCAAGAATGAAGAAATCGGTAATTTCTAGTGATTACGTTGTGTACCTACAAGAATCTAACTGTAATGTAGAAGCTAAGAATGAACCCAAAACGTTTTCACAAGCCATAAGTTGTGATAAATCCGATTTGTGGTTCAATGCCACAAAGGAATAGATGAATTGTATGGTGTCTAACGTAGTGTGGGGTTTGATTAGGTTACCTAATGGTAAGAAGGTCATTGGTTGTATTCAAAACTAAGAATGACTCATTGGGTAACATTGAAAGATATAAAACCAGACTCATTGTCAAGGAATTCACTCAAAATGAGGGAATCAATTACATGGAGTTTTTTTTCCTCTAGTATCTAAGGAAGATTCTCTTCGTATCATTTTGACATTAATTGCTCATTTTGACATGGAATTACATCAAATGGATGTGAAAACAGCATTTATTAATAGAGAGCTAGAGAAAGAGGTTTACATGAAATAACTAGAAGGATTCTCCTTTAGTAATGGCGAGCATTTTGTGTGCAAGTTTAAGAAATCTATATACGACTTGAAACAAGCATCACGCTGATTGTCACACCCTGAATTCTACGGACGTGTGACATCCCACGATTCAGACCATGTAAATTTGGTCAATGCCAACGATGATCCAGAAATCGTCACGACCAAACAACGTCGTACAAACTCAAACTCGCCAACACAACTTAGATATGCATAGAGAATGGGGCAAAGAAGAGAAAATACACAAACACATAAAACCAACTATCATAACAGCATAACCATGAGTGTAGCGTTAGGATAAAATATAGTTGAAAGGGAACTACCAGCACTATCCTACGCTCCAAAGGGAACACCACCCTAAAGGTCTACTCCTCGTTGGTGTCGCTCCAATCTAACTATCAAGGGAGCTCCTCAAGGTCTGACTCGATCTCCATCTCGAGGGATGGGGGCTTACTATCCATCGGGTTCCTCTCGTCATGGCCATCAATCTCTATAGGTAACTCGTGACGGATCAAGGGGGGTTCATGGCTAGATCGAGGGTCTAAAAAATAGTAAAATAACAACGAGCCGAAACTCAGCAAACTCATCACTAAGCTTAGCGTAGGATGAGGCATGCTTTTCGGTCGACCCTAACATGCCAGTCTTGTTTCTCAATGACTTTCAGACATTCAGCACCAGACAGGATTACAACAATTCACAGTCCAGTAGAGATGAGACAGTTAAGCATGTGAACACGACATAAGACAGTTTCTAACCACAGGCTTAAATCTCATGCATGCCATAATAAATTGTTTAACCAATCTCAATTATTCATTCACAAGACATGATTCAATTCAACCGGCGTTAAACACATCAAGTCTGACCCACGTATTGTGCACCTTAAGTCCATACCTCGACCCGCGTATGGAACGCCTTAGGTTAGCATACTTATCATTCCAACTATCTCGAGTCAAATACATTAGGGCGCATTGTGCCTTTTGAGATGCCTCAGGTCGGCACTTTAGTCTCTCCAATTTCTTTACGTAAACAAGCCTCAGGGCCGCGCTCCACCCCGTATTATATAGGCACCTTATGGCAATATGCAATGCTTAATTCTATCAGTTCACGTGCCAAAAGTTCAAGTCCATCATGCGTGTCAACCATCTCATAATAATCACATCATGCATGTTAAACCATACAAGAACCAGTTCATAGAATTTGAGCACACTATATGGCATACTAGTAAATAACTATGCAACACATTCTCAGATCTCAAATCTTGTTCAAGCATGAATATAAACCTCTAAATTTCATTCAAGCATGCCACAATTCTTTCACAAAGGCAATTTGATCAAACATAAGCTAGTATTGCACTAACGGACCTCTAGATCACCTAAATAGTCATGAATACATATAGGATGCCTCGTGATTAGTACCACCTCACTCATAAACAGTGCATTTCTCACGTGAACAGTACTTCTCGGGCCTCAAAAAGTGGGCTTGTGCAGTATATTGGGTCTCAACTCACTTTTTTAAGCCTAAATTTCATTTTATACATGCTAAACCTCAAGATTGTTCATGATACACTCAAGATCGGCCCATTACGAGGTGTGAATAGTACATATACCGGGTGAACAGTAACTCTCAAGACTCTAAATCAACCATCAAACAATTGGTTTCAATCGAGCTAAGATCCTCGTTTAAGTTTTAATCTTTTTGAACAAACTGAACACCCTAGAGCTTTACCCTGCAATGTACTACATTTCTAGGCCAAACTTAGAGAATAAGCTTATCAAGGTGGGACTCGAATGCCAACGACAACGGCTGAGGTGGCAGAGTCGGACAGACGGCAGACGGCAGTGGTAGAGCTTAACTCCCCACAACTAGCATTTGTTTAGTACTGATCTATGAAAATCTAGCAATTTTGGCCAACCTATCATTAGATCGTCGAAGCTCAAGGTCTTACGATCACATAGGAGAAAACGGGTATCGATTTAGACTCCAAATAAGCTTAAACGAGCGATTTCAAGTCGAACACATGCTGAAATCTGAGAAGGTAAGCTCTCTCGAGCATGGGGTGTCTTTGGCCAAAATATATATATATATATATATATAGAGAGAGAGAGAGAGAGAGAGAGAGAGAGAGAGAGAGTGAGTGAGTGAGTGAGTGAGATAGAGAGTCTCTTAACCAAATGGGGGGAGGAAATGAGAAGAGAGAGAGAGTCTATCAATTATTATGGGAAGAAGATAAAAGGACATAGGAGTTAGTAATAGGTGAGCAGATTAGTGTATTTGGGTATAAGAGTAGATTGACCTTTGAGTAACCGAATCTTCACGCTATTCTCTTGGAGTACTAAAAAAAAGGTTCTTTTTCCTATGATAGATATGTTTCTTTCTTTTTTCTATCTATTTGTTGACAATGCTCCTTTTGTTTTCCTAAGGTTCTTTAGTAGAGTTGTCTTATCTTCAAATCAAACGTCTATTTCGCATGATATAAATAGAGATATCACTTACGTGCAAACTTTGCTAAAGCTAAATATGGGTGATATTCATGTTTATAAATCGTTAAAAGTATACAAGTGGTTCATGAGAAGGTTGGTTATAGAAAACAAAAGTCAGTGGATCCCATATGCACGAACTCAATTGTTGTAGTCTTCTATTGGTTATGTTTAAGTGCTAATCTAGCTATTGAAAAGACATTTAACTAGGAATTGACTCCTATTGAACGAAAGTAACTTGAAAGTTTCAACGAGGGTATTGTGATCATGATATGTAAGGGCAAATTCACCGACAGACATGTCAAGGCATGTGTGCCCTACTTGCTAGATTTTTATAAGTCAACATTAGTGCTTTTGTCATGAAAATTCAAATATGCACACTTCTTAGCCCTTTCGGATGTCTTTCTCAACAACCATCACTTGCTAATGTTGATACATAGAAGCATATATTTGTACACGTAAGGAAAGATTTTGTGACATCAATTCGCTCAAAATGTAACCAATTTTTTAAGTAAAGTATGTGTTTGAGAGCCAGGATATTTTGTTAAAGATACTCAGGTTAGGATTGACAAAATGATGATCCACGACATAAGAAAGTACATTTGTTCATTTTTATGTCTTTTTTTTTTTTGGCATTCATTGCATTTAACTTGAGGAAATCATGTTCTAACTCAAACTTGGAGCAAAGTCGTGACAAAAAAGAAAAGAGTGAATGACTGTGAGGATCTTGTAATTTTTAAAGAAAAATATGATAGTATTCATCGAAAGCCCTAAAACTTATTACCAAAGTATAATTTATTGTTTGGCTAGAACTATTATCTAGAGGGGGTGTGTTGACACTTGATTTTTGGCCACTTTGATTTTTAAAACAAATTTTAAAAAAATTCATAAAAATTCAAAAAATTAAAAAATTAACTTTGGGGACCTTGGTCTAGCCTATGGATCCAATTTTGAGCGAAAAATAATTTTTCATATTTTTAGTATTTTTACATTTTTTTCAAAAATTCATAAAACAAAATCAAGAAAAAATGAAACAATTACAAAATCAACTTTGGAAGCCCTAGCCTACACTAAAAAACCAATTTTGAACAAAAAAAAAATTTATTATTTTTTCATTTTTTAATATTTTTCAGAATATAGTAAAATACAAAAAAAATAATAAAAAAAAGCATCCGTGGCCACAAAAATATGAAAAAATAGTCCATATTTTTATTTTAATTTCATATTTATTTTGGCCAAAGAAATTTTGAAAAAGAAATCTGAAAATGGGATTTTCTTCATTAATCTCATTTTCAAATTAAATGAAAAAATCCTAGAAATTTCATTTTAATTCAGTAATTTTCAATTTTTATATTTTTAGAGTCGTGCCATGCCCCTCTATTTTCAAAAATTAAAATTCAGTCCAAATATCCACTGAACTACCCAATTTCACCAAAAAGGACCATAATGCAATTTTAAGATTTTCAATTTAGTCCTTAAAAACACATAAAATGCAATTAAAAATTTTCTAGGGACCAAATTAAAAATCAGGACACGTCACCCTCTAGATTTTGACCTTCTGAATCTATTGAGCATGTCAATTTTTTGTAAACAAAGGTTATTAAGGGTTTGGATTTTGCGAAATGATTTTCGGGTCAAACTGGGAAATTAAGATTTTTAATTCAAATGGCTCACAAATTGTCGGAAAAATTCATTGTCAGATGGAATTAACATTTCAGAATCCAATTTTGGCGTTTAATTGAAGAAATTCAAAAATTTTAAGGAGGAATTCATCAAATTTTGGCTAATCGGGTCTGTCAAGTCGAGCAAAATCCAACCCGTGACCCGGTTAGCCTATCCCCTTCTCCAAAAAAAATCGCAAGTGCTTGTGGTGGAAATGGGGGGGATCAACGATGATCGATCCAAGGGGAAGCTTATTGGCTCTCACCGAAATACTGGGAAGACCTGTTTGGCTTGCTTGAAAAATGGCCGATGCCGGAGGAACCATTCCTCGTGTGATCACATGCCTATTCAAGCGATTCATCGCACTTTCTCCCCTGTGGATAATTTTTCTGTTACAACCATACTCGAGTATATAAGAAAAGGCATTTTTGGTTTAGCGAGGGGTGAGAAAAACTTTTTTGGGGTTCAATTCTGGAAGAGAGAGAGAGAGAGAGAGAGAGAGAGAGAGAGAGAGAGAGGAGAAACCCTCGAAGAACCGCTATTGTTGCAGTTTTGGAGCTCCAACTGTGACTCTTCAGCAAAGGGAATCCCAAGCAAATCGAGGTTCGAAACTATTTTGAGAAGCTTGCTCATGACTCCAGGGAGCCATTGTACCAGCTAACAATCACCTGCAAACCTCAGAAAGGTAAGATTGAATCTCGAACTTCTCTCCTGTGCTCGCATGGTGTCTTGAGATTTCGACCATTATTCTCCAACATTCTTGAGGTGTTTTCTTGCTCTCTGTAATAACTGTGATTAGCCAGTTCTAGCTGATAGATCTTCTTAGATTTTCGGTATGCTAAGCTGGAGAAGATTAGGATTTGATTGGCATTGAGCTTAGGTCGATCGGGGTCACTCTTGCCGTCGGATTTCGCCAGATTTGCTCCGGCCGTCTATTGCTTCAGTCATCCTTAGGAAGAAGACAACGCCACGTCGTACGTTGACTTAGTCAATGGTGACGTGGCGTTGACGCGTCAATGTTACAGTGTCTCGTTGACTCGGCCAAGTCTAACATGGCAGTGATGTGTCCTGTCACGTCAGATTGATCGTTATAACCACCTCAAATAGAATAATAATTTCAATCCAACAGGCGAGGATAAGCCATGTGTCACAATCTTAAAATTTGGGGAAATAAAAATAGTAGTTTGAGGTAGGGCTGAGCATGGTTCTAGGGTAGAACCGAGAACCTGGAACCGGAACCTGTAGGAACCTGTCTAGTTCCAGGTTCCAAGGTATGTAGGGTAGGTTCTAGGTTCCAAAAATTGAGGAACCTGTTCTAGCGGGTAGGTTCCAGGTTCCACCACTTGGAACCTGGAACCTGGATCCCAACATAAATTTTTTATTTATATATATCTTCACACGATCATACAATGTTCTATGGCGTCCAATGATGACTATATAATTTGGAGCGAAAAATGAAGAACCTGTTCTGATATGTAGGTTTTAGATTCAAAGTGGAACCTGAAACTGCTCACCCTTACTTGAGAATGATTGCTTGAAAGAGAGCGTGTGAAAAATGTAGCTACCCTGCAAAATTTCTTAGGACTGCATCCTGTTTCTCGCGTATCCTAACTTCATTAAAAGCTTTTTTTTTTTTAATAACAAGCCTCTCCATTGATCGATAGGTTCTCGGGTACCCTGGAACCTGTAACAGGGTAGGTTCTAGGTTCCGCGGTTTGAAGGGTAGGTTTTAGGTTCCAAAAAATTAGGAACCTGTACTAGCGGGTAGGTTCCAGGTTCCAGGTGGAACCTACCCGGAACCTGGAACCGCTCACCCCTAGTTTGAGGTTTATAATCATCTCCAAAAAGTAGAAATTAATAGACGGCTGAGATTTAGTTTTGGGAGTTGATCTGGGCCATAGGATTGATATTGAAGATGAACGGTTGAGATAGTGACATGTGGAGGGTCCCTAGCTGCAGGATTAAGCTTGAGCGGGAAAATGAAAGCATAGAATAAAAATCTAAAAAAATTTCGAAAATTCAAAATAATAAATCCTAAAACTATGTCATTTAGGTTAATAGGCCTTGGATTGAGTTGGGTAGTGGGCCGGTCCATTTGACCCTATCCGTATAACAAATAAAAATAAAAATAATAAAATATAAAATAATAAATAATAATAGAAAATCCAAAAATTAATTAAAAAATTCTAGAAAAATAGAAAATTGATAAAAACTAAAACTGTGTAGTTTCGTTCTCGGGTTTTTGGTTCAGACCTTCAGGTCAAGTGGGTCGGGTCGACCCAATCCGGTCTGAAAAATTTAAAAAACACTAAAAAAACTAAAAAAAATAATAAAATTAAAATATATAATAAATAAATAAATAAATCCTGAAAAAGAAAAAATTAAAATACAAATAATAAAAAATTCTCTAAAAAAATAAATGATGATGATGATGATGATAAATCTTTTAGAAAGTGTTAAAATAAGGAAAATTCCTAACACAATATAATAAATGAGAAAAATAAATAAATAAATAATTTAAAAAGGGGGGAATAAAAATAAATTAAAAATAAATAAATAAAATAGATAATAAATAATAAAAACTAAAAAGCAAAATAAAATAAAAAAATAAAAAATAAAAACCGAAAAACATAAATATAAAAAATATAAATATATATAGAATGATAAATAATAATAATAAATAAATAAATAAATAAATAATTTAATAATAAATTAAAAATTAAAAAAATAATTAATTATTATTAATTAATTAAAAATTCAAAAAAATTCAGAAATATTCAAAAAAATTCTCAGAAATTATGAAAATTAGGAAAAAGCCACATTCAACTGTTTTGATCTATTTTCACACTTTTAGACTTCCCGAGACCCTTAAAATGACCATTTTGCCCTTCTGATCAATTTGACACAAATCATTCCAAACCACCCGTGAACCTAATTAACATGATTTCTAGACCCTTTAGGCTTCTCTAAGCTCATTATGACTTGATTTGAAGAGATTTATCCTTGAATTGATTTTTTTTATTACACTTTTATTTCGATAATTGTGATTGATAGGATAGATACTCTCATTTGCATGAACCCAGTAAATTCTTAGAACATACCTTACCCAATCTCGCCCGCATGAACTCCTTAGATTAGGAAATCACTCAACTTAGGTACCGAAAGGGCGTCAATAGTAATATTGACATAACTAAGTCCCTAAACCCAAAACCTCTGGTTTTCGCAGAATCAAACGATACCTCCCAATCACTCGATAGAGTTTCCAATCATACCCTCCAAAGAATGACTGGTGGCGACTCCTATGTGTCGCGACCTAAAAAAATCAGTTTCCCAATTTTTAAAGTTAATGGATTACCATGTTAATTAAATTGAATTAACTAGCATAGCTCGAACTCTCCCGAGTTCTACCAAATCGTGACTTAGGTTCAATTTCATCAAAAGAAGGATTTATCTTGGAATCGCCACTAATCATTTTGGGTAGGTTGATTAGACACCTAAATAAAGCATCGGGAGAAATACTTTATTCCTACGAATTAGAGATTAATGAGTTCGGGGACTTGATTACGCTAATTTTTCAATTAACGCTCTTTCGGTACCAATTTCATGAAAATGTTCAACTTGGCAATTTTGATGAATTTTCACTTGAGGTTCAAAGGTGCAATTTTTTTTTGTTTTCTTTTTATGAATTTTTTTTAGATTTTTCAATGTATTATAAAAAATGCAAAATCACCCAAAGCAAACGAAGATGTGAAGAGAGAGCAGGTAAAGTAAAACTACCCTAAGGACAATGAAAATAAAACCCGCAACTCGTCGGGTGAATAATTACAGACCAATTAAATAAAACCCGAGACATGATCGGGAACACAACAAAAATGGACCGGAATGGACATCGGTCAAACACCCGTCGCCAAGCCTCGTGGGTCGGGAGTACAACAAAACGGACCGGAATGGACATCGGTCATCCTCCAGTCTTCAAAGCATCGGGCCGAAAGCCAAATGAAAATAATGAACTTATCCAATCGAACATGCACAATCACCAATGAGTTAAGACAATTCAAAAACTCAAAGAAAGTTTAACACGTGCTGATTAAACTTCATTGAGACCATTTTTTACATTTTCCAATGCATTAACACAAAAAATACGAATTAAATCATACTGTCCATGAACATTCTTAAGGAGAAAGCAGTAACCATAAAATACAAAAGAAATAATGAAATGTATGCAAAAATTCTGAGATTTTTTATGTGGATGGGAAAATGTGTCATTGACAACTTTCATGTTTTACATTCTTACTGAAGAGACACTCATTTTCGTGTAGAAAATGGTCTTTCATGAGATCTCAACAGCAAACAAACAAATTTCACAGAACAGACATACTTCAGGATTAAGCTCAAATGGACACTCAAATCTCAAAATTAATGCACTACTAAACAAGACCCAAATGAACAACTTTAATTTTTTGTGAAGTTTCAAAAGAAGACTCTAAACATGAGATAACTACGAATCAATATGACCACGCACAGAAAAACACTCAGACTCAAGGATGACAGCAGAATTGCATGATTTCATTAAATGCATTAAAAATACGAAACATGCATGAATATTTTTGTATTTTTTATATGTTATGCATTAAGATCTTATGAACAAATGTCATCAAGAGGTCTTTATGAAACGAAGTCTAGAATAACACATGGAAAATCATTTAGCGTGAAAGGTCAGATCAGAAAAATTCCATCTCAGGTTCTGATCAACATATTTCCAGATTTCTGCTCTCCATTTCGGGACCCTTTTGACATAGCAAACGACGTCCATTTTCACGCCATAATATATCAAATTGAAGATCTCGAAGTCATCTACGAATGTTCAGTATATTTATTTTTGAGATTTCGTCATCTAAACACGAAAAATTGAGTTACCAGATAATTGCACATGCTGATGCACCTAGAGCTCGTTGGAGATGAATCCGTCGCGTCGCCAAGGCTTGTTCCACTGCGGCGAATTTTTCTCTCTCAAAATTTTTTCTCTTGAAATCTCTCCAAATTTTTTTCTCCTCAAGGCTCTCATTCTTCCTCCTTTTATAGCCTACTCCTCCATCTTCCTTTCTCTATCTTCATCTATCATTCTAATTTTTCCACTAATTTCATCTTCCATTCTAATTCCGCCATCTTCCCTTCTATATCTCTCCTTCTCCATCTTCCTTTCTAATTTCTCCATCTTCCCTTCTATATCTCCCATTCTCCATCTTCCTTTCTAATTTCTCCACTATCCCTAAAATTGTATGTATTTGCAATTCAGCCCCTGAAGTTTTATGTATTTGCAATTCAGTCCCTGTGGAAAAATTTCTTTTAAGTTCAAAACTTCATAAGCCTTTCGGCACACCTCCCTCACGCTCAATCCAATCGTTTGTCAATTTAAGCTCAAATCCTCCGTCGTTAGCCATAATAAAATGCATGACCGACAAAAAATTAAATATGCAATGCATGAAAAAATTAATTTTTGGTGAGAAAAAATTCTCATTTTTTTATGTACTTAAGTGAATGAATTTTAAAAAGTCAAAATTTAGGTGTCAACACTATGGTATGCACACCGATCACATGTCACCCGACCACACTAAGGTCAACCTCGATTTCAAAAATTTCCTGTCGCGATTTGGTATGGGCCTGAGAGGGCCCGTGTTAGGTTTCTCAAAATTTTAAGAGGGGCCTAACAATCCATTAACTCCCTCGAGGATCCATTAGAAATCTCTCGAGAGGGTCGCGACAGGGTGAATAGGTGATTATGATCAAACTTGATAAAATAATGTGGGAATAAAATAAACAAGTTTGATAAGAGCGGATGTAGTTAACGGAACCATATAGTGCTTTTACTAAATAGTAAATAGAGACGAGTAGAGAGTAGAAGATAATGTAAAAGAGAATATAATGGTTTGACTTTTAGAAAGCCTATGTCTATTCTTCCATACTAACATCCTACTGGCTGGATTTTGCTAAGTAATGAAATGAGAGATTTTAGAAAGATGTAATTGCTAGTCCACAAGCACTTCCAACAGAAGTGAGCTCCACCTCTACCAAGGCTATCTACACACTTTACTATGTATTACACCTTTCACAAGATCTCACTTTAAGCACGAATAGATAATTGAAATGGATGGAGCTCTCTTGAGATATGGATATTGATCTCTTAATCTCTCTTTCTCTCTCACTTCTTTTCGAACTTGTTGCTCTTTATATACTCCTTGCATTGTAAGCTTCCTGCTAGATAGAATCACTTCGAGGATCAATCTCCAAAACTAGTCGTTAGTTGATTGTCAAATAAAGATCACGAGCCATTGAGGTGAGAGGAATTAAAGATTTGAGAGGATTTGCTCGCCCATGTAATCAAAACTTTAACGCCATAAATCAAGCTTCTAACAAATGAAATTATCTACAGGGTGATTGTCAATCAATCAAGATTCATCATATGGAAAGTAATAAAAATATCTTTATGATTGATGATCAATCAATTTAACTTAGAAATACAATCCTAACCAAATAGTAAGGGAAATTCAATTTACTAAATGATCAGGAATAAGATTGAATAAATAGTAAAGATTAATATGAAGATCAAAAATATATCTCCTATAGAATCTCGTATGAGTCTACCTCTGCCACAAATTCGATTTTTATCAAAATAAAAGCATTAAACACATTACAAATAAAAGGCATAGAGATATATTTGTAGTAAATCTTCAAAGTATAAATTAAAGTCTTTTCAACAAAGTATGGTAGTTTTTTTTTTTTTTGGTAAGGAAAGTATGGTAGTTTTGTTTCCTTCAAAATCAAATATAATTTTCCAATACAATTGATTCCTAAAACTTTGAAAAAGTGCAATTAGGTTCTAAAACTTGACAGGTCAATGCAATCAAGTTATTTTGTTAACTCTATCCAATTCGGCTAACAAACAATGATAATATTGCATTTTTTATTACTTTCTCTCTCCTATGTTGCGCTAACGTGAACAAAACAAGAACGATAAGTAAAAAAATGACATCTTTTTTGTCCAAATTTGATTTTTAATATAACTATCAACTAAATTAAATTTAAAAAAATAAATGAAAATAAATTTAAAATAAAAAAGGCAAAACAGTAAAGGCTCCTGCTGGCCCTCGTTACCACTGCCACCCACCATCTCTAGAAGGGTCGAGAATGGTGGGGAGAGGGTCGGCTAAGGTCATCGCGTCCTGACTAGTTGTTGGTGACCTTTTAGGCCCTCACCCAAACCAAGAGAGGGTCGTCAACTCTCGCTTAGACTAGGCCAAGGGCCATCAGTTAGGGTGGAGTTGGGCGGCAACCTCTCTAGCAGTGACCCTTAACCCAATTTGGGCAAGGACCTATGAGTTACAGGCCCTCGCTTGCCATTGGCCATAGGTTGGGGCCTAGTGATCTCGGCCGACCCTTGTCCCACCATCGTTGGCCTTTTCGATGATGGTGAGGGTGGCGGTGGTGAGGGCCAACAAGGGCCCTCGATGTTGTGGGCCTTTTTTTTGTTTAATTTAGATTATTTTTTTAACTTTAATATAATCAAGATTTATGTTAAAAATTAAATTTGAACCAAAACGACGTCGTTTGGACTTGTCTATCTTGTTTTAGCTATATCAGCGTCACATAAAAGAGAGACAATAATATAAAATATTACGTTAGCATTTTCCTTTTTTGAAATTGGACAAAGTTAACAGAAGTACTTGATTGCACCAATTTATCTAGTTTTAGGATTTGATTGCACTTTTTGATTTAGGGCTTGATTGTACTTTGGTGATAAATTTTAAGACTTCTAGTAAGGACATCCCAATAATGTCCTAACAAGTTGAGCTTCCATTGGGTCAAGAGACATTGGGCTCCAAGTTTGTTATAAATAGATTATTTAGGCTGCGCTTGGCAGAATTTTTTCGGAAATGCAAATATCTTTGGGTAACTATGAAGTAGTCAAAGGCCTTATGGGCTTGAAGTCCTTTAGCAATGATGTGCCAAACGTGGTGTCCAGAGAAGCGTATGTATTTTGTGATCCTAATTAAGGTTGTGGCATAACCGTAAACATTCATTTATTAGTTGTGATTTTCAGAATAATTTTTATAACCTTTAGTAAAATAAGGATTATATTGTGCTACGATAGAATTGTAATTTTATGTAGATGAAAATAATTGAACTTTCTTATCCCATTCGTTCTCACAGTTGTTCTGTATTTACCAAATAAGTGAATTTTCATTCAATTTCATTCCCACAAAGTAATTGAAAATATTTTAATCCCCGTTCTATTTTATTGCGGATAACATATCAATGAGGTGTTAATTTGGCAAAGATAAAGTAGAAAGAGTACTGAAAGGCCCGATTCTTCGGCACAACGTTAAAGGCCGTCCCCATTTATAATCTGCGTTCAATCCAAATAATGGGATGATCCAAACTTATATAATCATGAGCAATGTGCATAAATGCAAATGACCTCAATTCTCTATGCAAAAAAGATCTTTAATTTGTTCATTATTGAATAAAATTCACATGTTAACTGTCAAAAAATTAAAATAAACCCCACTTTATAAGCAGCCTTCATTATTTGGGGAGAACTGCTTAACGCCTCTTTAGCTCGAACTCGCTGTTCGTGGACGCAGGAAAATCCACACGGACAAGAAAAGCCCGCCCAGTCTCTGGCAAGAGAGCAAAAATAAGAGTGGGGGACACTTTGGTTGCTTCCCATCCACACAGAGAAACCCATAATCATGAATTATCCAATTATCCATCTCTCATCTTCGTTGCATCCCTCCTCCCGCTAACCCAACCTTTCCCACTTAATCCTTACCCCAGGAAAACGGAGAAATCAAGAAACCATGCTTGTGTACCTCTCGCCATGCCCGCCATCGTCTTCCTATTCCTTCGCCAGATTGACCAGTCCCAAGTCCCTCCTCTCCGAGTACCCCCTGAAGCCCAAGACCCACCTCTCAAAATCTCTTCTTGCTGCTTCCCCTCTCTGCTCCCTCTCTTCGGCCCACACTCATTTTGACGGCAGGAATCGGTTCTTCTTTGGGGGAAGCGGGGTCTCGCGCGGGGAGAGGCTCGATTTGCGGGCGTTTGCCGCTTCCGGGTTCGATTTGGGGAGCTTCGAGTCGGTCCTGGAGGCTGCTGGGGTTCTCACCGCCATTATTGTGGTTCATGAGAGCGGTCATTTCTTAGCTGCTCAACTTCAGGGGATTCATGTAAGTAAATTCGCTATCGGGTTCGGCCCGGTTTTAGCTAAGTTTAACGCGAACAATGTGGAGTACTCTTTGAGAGCTTTCCCTTTAGGTGGATTCGTAGGATTTCCGGACAATGATCCTGAGTCTGACATTCCGGTGGATGATGTGAATTTGCTCAAGAATAGGCCGATATTGGACAGGGTGCTAGTTGTCTCAGCCGGCGTGATCGCCAATATAGTGTTTGCATATGTTGTAATCTTTGTTCAAGTGTTATCTGTTGGATTACCTGTGCAAGAGGCTTTCCCCGGGGTGCTTGTGCCTGAGGTCCGGGCCTTTTCAGCAGCCTCTCGAGATGGGTTGCTTCCTGGCGATGTGATTCTTTCTGTTAATGGAAATGAATTATCGAGACAAGGGCCCACCGCAGTTTCTGAGCTCGTAGATGTAATTAAGAAAAGTCCAATGAGGAATGTGTTGCTTAAGGTTGAGAGAGGGAAGGAGGATTTTGACATTGGTGTGACCCCAGAAGAAAACTTCGACGGGACCGGTAAAATCGGAGTGCAATTATCACCAAACGTTAGAATATCGAAGGCTATTCCGAGAGATATTTTTGAAGCCTTTAACTTTGCTGGCAAGGAATTTTGGGGTCTATCATCCAATGTGCTCGACAGCTTAAGACAAACTTTTATGAACTTCTCGCAAACAGCTAGCAAGGTTTCCGGTCCTGTGGCAATCATCGCTGTAGGCGCAGAAGTCGCTAGATCAAATATCGATGGACTTTACCAATTTGCAGCTGTGTTAAATATAAATCTGGCGGTCATAAATCTTCTTCCATTGCCTGCCTTGGATGGGGGCTCGTTGGCCTTAATTCTCGTAGAGGCGGCGAGGGGTGGAAGGAAGCTTCCTCTGGAAGTGGAACAGCGTATCATGTCCTCAGGGATCATGTTTGTCATATTCGTTGGGCTATTTCTCATTGTTCGGGACACCCTCAACCTTGACTTCATCAAAGACATGTTGTGAGTGCCTAGCGGACTGTTTTGCAGGGAAAAGATTTCACATGGATCTCGGCACATTGTTGAGCTTCAGTTGATGATGATATCAGGTGGAACAGGGAATTTGACGTGAGTTGACATATCTAGTTTTTCCCCCTCAAGAAGTAGCAGGAAAGATGAAATTTGGCTTCCTTCCTTTTTGAAGTCTGTACATCTGCTGCTGTTCTTGGTCATAGATCCGGAAGGCGAAATCTAGTGGAATTATATTACAAATACTTGCGTCATTGCATACTCAATATCCTGTCCATGTTATCTATACCTCATCCTAATGGTCCCATCTCATTTGGCTCTTTTGAGACTTATATCTGCATAAGGTGATTATTTACTTTTGATAGTATTGAGTCCATCTTCAAGTTTTGCTTTCACCAATTTCATATTCAAGCGGTTTTGGGATTTCCTATAGCCTTCTTAGGACTTTGCTGGCTGATGTGTGTTCACACAGCAGACGCAACCTTTATAAACTCGTTACAAAGTTATGTATGCCTAGTACATGAATCGGGGGGTTTTTGCTATTTTGATGATCATCCATATAATTCATCTGTCTTGCTGTTTTGAAACTACCCCATTCCCTTCGAAGAAGAGCTTTTGTCGATGGAAAAAATAGGTTGTGTGGTAGGCAAGAATACTTCAATTACTGCTGCTTCTCTATGGATCATAATGGAATATCTGGACAATTACGATGGACCGTGGACATTATTTCATATCTTGTCGCAATGATTTCGGAATTTATACTGTGAATTTTTGTTGCTCAGCAGCCAATCAGCAACCTGTCCTATGTTAGCCCTGTAATCAGACTTAAAATTCCCTCATCAGGGCAAAATGCAGGACAACATGGAGGTCTAGATTAGCTTGATTTTACCCTTTCTTTTTTGTTGGGGTTGCATCTGGTTAAAACCAGAGCGCATCTGCTTGAAACAGTTGAAACCTTTGCATAAGAAAGTGACCTCAAAGAGGGCATAGCGGGAGCTGATGCCCTTCATATGTACTTTGTATCTGTATGAAGACCTGACAAGCGCTCTTGAAGATCCCTGAGGGAGGTCTAAAGGAAACCCCCCCCCCCCCCCCAAAAAAAAAAAAAGCAATCTACATTTGGTGGCTGCAATTTTTTTTTTTAAATCATTGTTTGACCTTTAGCATCAGTCCCCGATCGAAAACTAAGGTGCTTCGGATTCATATGAGCTCAGTACACCACAACCCTCGATTTTGATGGACTTTTACGTGAGTTTTACATGATTCAACAGGTCATAAAGTGGAGAGAAATGGAAGCTCACGCCTTGCAATTGTCCTCTAAACCGTTTCGAGCTAATGCATTCTAATCTCATCTCGCAGAAACTGTAACAATATAAGCCATAATCACACTGGAAATCGGTTAATTAACATTTCCCTGTGCACAACATTTTCATTCTCCATACGAATAGGAGAACTTGCGCGTGTATATTTATTGAAATAATGTTGTGCGAGAATTCTTTAAAAGCTGAAGAGTATAAGGAATTCAATGCGTGCATAGGAATTCCGCGATGAGATCCAGAACTGATTGTTTGTTTCTCCTTCGAATTGAGATAATACATTTTTAGAGTTTCTACAGACATACCTCTAGAAATACATCAACAGAGTGGGTTAAAGCGCAAGAAATTCAATAATTAGTCAAACGAGTATGAAATTAGCAAAGGCAGAGTGTAACAAAATAAGAATAATAATAATAATAATAATGATGATGATGATGATGATTATGAGGAAAAAGGAAGGGACAAAAATAGAAGCTAATGAGGAAGTAAGATTATGACACGAAATGTCTCGACGAGGGGTACATACAGTCAGAGTCAAAGTCTATTGACTGATCGAAAGGAAATTATTTCATGAGCAAGAACAAATAGAAGCGAATAAGCCACGAAATGATAAAAGTGCGAAAATAATAATGAAAGTCACATCGAAATACTTAAGAAGGATGTAATACGTATACATAATATGGAATGGAAAGTGTGAAAAACTTTATTAATTAGAGGGCTATTATAGTCTTTGAAATAGAAAAATAGGTAAATGGACTAGATTCCATAATACCCATGTACGGGTGCGTGATTATTAGGCACACTTAGCACTAATCAATAATATTTTTTAAAAATAATAATAATAAATTAATTTTTGAGTCCTACCGAAATAGTGTCTCAGTTTTCAAAACTTTCATTTTTCATTTTTGTTTTTCTCAAAGAAATACAACCTACTTCTACCAAAATAGTGCCTTCGGTTTTCAAAACTTTCATTTTTGCTTTTCTCAAAGAAATACAGCACACTTCTCCAATTGTTTCTCTTGAAAAATCCTAAAGAAATATCAGAATTGCTATTTGCTATTTTCACCATAACTTTATATTATCACGCCTCAAAATCTGATTCAATTTCATCACATCCCTGACAATATTTTCTAACATCTTTAACTCTCGTTTTTTCAACTTTTATTTTGCCTCTCTACAGAGTGCATGAGTCAAAACCCGTACCTATGATACTAGTGTTCTCACCCCCATCTACAATCCCCTACTAGCAGAGCCGCATGCCTATCGGCACCACATTTAATTGAAGAGGCCAGAGAAGATGGTGAAGTTTTCAAGGGAGAATTATCTGATGATTTCTTTCATGAATAACTGGTGGGGAGCATGCGGAATTATGCTCATGAAAGCACATTAAGCAAAAGATCAAAATTCAATGAATCGTTCCGTCATTAAGTCCTAATCAAAACACACAAGCAAACATGCTCGTCCTATGCGTAGACACATGGCATCGCATTTTGCCAACCAAATGCCGGGGAAATCAACGAAAGCTTCTTCGGCCGATCGATACGCCCGTACGCGAAAATCAGGTTGGAAGGAAAGGAAAATGCAAACCGATTAAAGTGCACAAAACATGCTCGCCGTATCTGCAATGCTGTGTTCTGATTTTAATGTAGAAATGAGTTTGAGATTTTTTATTCTGAATTTGGGCAAAAAAAAAATGTGGGTTTTCTTTGTATATTTACACAAATAATAGGATGGTGTTATTTTTCATGCGATTATATCACCGACTTTGGAGCCAGAATTGCTTAGAAGACACATGGCATCGCATTTTGCGAAACCAAATGAAATCGACAGAGCTTCTTCGTTCGGCCAATGCGGGAAATCGGGTTGGATGAGAAGGAAAACGCGTGGGGAAGCAAAGCAAGCACACGCCCGCCCACGTAGCTCGCGAGGCTGAGCGAAATGGAAGCTCAAGCCTTTAAACTCCTCCTCCTCGGTTTCTCACTGTCATCTCTCTCCCGGCCCCTCGCTCCTCCCTATCAAACCCTAGCAAATAAGCATGAGGCCAAGAAACGAACACCTGATCTGTCTCCTTCTCTCTCCCTCTTCTCTCTCTCTCTCCTCTGTGTCGAATCCTCTAGTTAACCTTGGGAGAGGAGAGATGAGTTCCTCATCCTAATTAGCAAAAAAACCCCACCATTTCATGCCGAGAAGGTTTTTCCTCCTCCTTTTTTTTCCTTTTGATTTTTTCTCTTTTTTCCTTTTTGTTCCTCGATCTTTCCAAAACCAGAAACATTTTGTAGAAACCCCATAGGCTTCTTCTTCTGTTTGTCATGTCTTTTCTTGTTTCTCTTCATTATTGATACGCATACAGAAAAAAAGGAAACGAAAAAAAAAAATGAACACCCCAAAAGCATCCCCACCTTGCGTTTGATACAAGGCACCCTAGATGGTGATGAACACAAGCTTTGATGGGGCGGAGAAGGCTGGTTCGGAGTCCGGCGGCGACGAACGCACGAGCGGCGGCGGCTGTGGCGGCGGTGATGGGCAAGGAAATGGGGCGTTGAAGAAAGGGCCGTGGTCGGCCGGGGAAGACGCGGTGCTGATCGAATACGTAAAGGAGCACGGCGAGGGCAACTGGAATGCCATCAGGAGGAAGACCGGGCTGATGCGGTGTGGGAAGAGCTGCAGGCTGAGATGGGCAAACCACCTGAGGCCGAACCTCAAGAAGGGCGCCTTCTCGCCCGAGGAAGAGGCCAAGATCATTCAGCTCCATGCTCGGCTTGGCAACAAGTGGGCTCGCATGGCCGCTCAGGTAACAATCTCACATTTTGCCATTATTATCGCGACAAATTCATTCGTTTTGTTCGAATGTTATCGTCTTTTTTAATCTGTGCCTTGCGTATTTGGTCGTGGGTTGTTGTAGGGAGGAAGAGGGTCTTGGTGTCAATTTCTTCTGTCATTCCTACGAGGGTATTGATTTGTTGTTTCAATTGTGCCCTAATCTTGCAATAGGTCCTTACCAAAAAAAATCTTGCAATAGGCCTCTCCGTCTCTACTTGGAAGCCTCCTCCCCTTTTTCTCCGAACAAACCTCTTCTTGTCTCATAGAAATTGATCTGCATTGATTCTGACACCTAAGGAAACGTCGCATGAGCATCATACTAACTTGCATCGACTTTATCCGGCACGTCTGTAATAACTAGCGACGCCCAAAACTTTCAGCACTTCTCTTCGTCTGTGATCATTTTTGCCTCTCTTTGAGATGCAGCTGCCCGGAAGGACCGACAATGAGATCAAGAACTTCTGGAACACAAGAATGAAGAGACGTCAGAGAGCAAACGAACCTCTCTATCCTCAGCAAGTTCAACCGGAAGCGACCGTCGCCTATGACATTAACTACCAGCTGCGGCCCATCTCTACTTCCACTCTCCAATCTCTACTTGCCCCACCACATCAGCAGCCGACTCTCTCTCCCAATGCTTATCACTCACTTGATCCTTTCTCATACCCCAAAACCTGCCACCACCCTGAGAACATCATCAACGGCATCTTCGTCCCACCCTCGGCCGTTCCTCCTCATTCTCTGTTGTCGCCGCCGCTGGGTGAGTGTGGCCACCCGACAGTGCCTTTCCTATTTGATCTGGGGGCTTCCGACCTGAACCTCAACCTCGACGCATTCAACATCGGAGTTGCTCCATTTGAGCTCAAGCCCATCATCACCGACAGGCTGAGAGAGAACGGCATGGCAGCAGTGGGGACGCCGGGGGCGACGGCCTCGAGCAACTCTTCCGTGACAGGCGGCGATTACATGATGGGAGCTTCTGCTGGCGGGGCCGCCTCCGGCTGCTGCTTGAACAATTTCGAGGCCACGCCAACGTCGGCTTTGTCGATGGGAGCGCCAAACAACAGTGCTTTACTAGACGCGCTCTTCGAGGAAGCTAGAGTTGCGGCGTCGTCGTCGCAGAAAGTGCGGGGAAGTATGGTGGGTGGAGTGAACGTGGGAAGAGCTGAGAGAGGAAGCCATCAAGGCATGGAGGCCAACCAGCGGTGGGAGAACTTTTGCTCCGCTCCGTCATCTCTCAATGGTGAGCGATTTGAGCATAATTAATACTTCTTCCAGTTCCTTCTTTTCTTTATTTCTGCTTTTGCTGGTTTGACATGAATTTCTGGAGGTAGTTCGATCATCCGATTTGAGTCTCTTAATTTTGTTAGTCGAACCGAAGAAAATTTTGGAGATATCTACCCTTTTGTGTATCCTCTTTGAGGATCTCAGCATCAATCCCAACATATTAATTAATACAATAGTAAAGTTCGCAATTCTAATTTCAAAAGAACATGCACATATAATACGTCCTAAATAGAATGCAGAATCATAGTGTTTTTAAGGTTGCTCACGACAGGACAGTAACTTCATCATTAAATTCTGCACTTAAATTTATAGAGCCCTCCTTCACAGTTGCCTTTGACGTCTGCTGGAACTTCTGACCATTTGTTGGCAGATGGCAATCCATGTAAATTACAAAATTTATCTGTAATTTACATGAACTGACGATCATAACAATGTGGCATAACAACAGTAAGAAAGTGACACAGTTTGTGTTCCCACGTAATATTAATCCATAGTTTTGGTTGTTGTTAATCTCAAATCGGACGCCTGAAAGTTAATTCCGTCATTGCCGACGCTTTGATTTTGCTAATCGTTTGGGAAGTCTCTTAGATCGCTGAACGAGGATGCTAAAACTGTGTCAAGCTGAAACGCCGCATGAGATCTTACTTCATGTTTGAACCCAAATATATACGCAGGAATGATAAGACCTTTGGAAGAGGTCGACGACGATCTCTCAAGTCTTCTCATGAACTTCCCCTCAGAGCCTGACTGGTTCCGGAGCGCCTACTTAACCCCGCAGCTGCCTGGCCCAGACAATGGCTGCATCCTGATTGACGGCTCGAGGGGGCCCCCGCCATTGCCCTCTCAAGTTTCGACTATGGCGGCCGCTGAACTGGAACTGAACTTGTGCACGCCATGTTGGAACAACATGCCCGGCATCTGTTGACAACCAAGGTGGACTCGAAAGCAAATCAAATCTAATACTTCTATAGTATTATAGTGCTCCATGGAGAGCCTCATGAGGAGTTGACAAAGTGGCCCATTTGATGGTTGCCACCTCACTCCCCTTAGCCTTGTTTTCCCTACTGAACTCTAAGTAAAAACTTATTATCAATAAAATATTAATTTATCTATTATTTGGATACCACTTCACCTCATATATGTTTACCTTTTCTATTTCCTTTTCCTCCTTGAAATTTACAAAAAAAAAAAAGAATTATCTATTCTCGATAAAGTTATATCAGATATAATACAATAAGAAAAATGTCTAGATATCATGAAAATGATCAACTCGCATGGAAATTTTCAAAACATCACAACAATATATTATCCCTTTTTCTTTTTTCCTTTTATCATTTTATATGGAGATTTGAATGAAAACCAACAATCAGGAAACTTACTTAATCAAATAAATTAATGTATGTGATATGTAATGTGATAGTCTCTTATCTTATGAGTCTCTTATCTTATAATCTAAGATGTATAGACATACTTTTCTGCATTTCGAATAGAACTTGTTAAGGTAAGATCAGAAAGACTATTGACTAGAAAATCTATTTTGAGTCTATCCAACTATAGCTTCAAAAAAATGATAGGACGGACATCATATTCTACAAAACTTCTCTAATTAATCTAATCCCAAAATAATTTCCTTTTGTTCATTTACATGGTCTCATGCTAAATTTGTTTTACATTATAGGATATTAACTTCATTCACGTCTGTTTGATTTATCTATCAAAAATGATTTGGATTTGGTTTAGCTAAATCGCATCATATAAAATATATTTACTACAATCTAAGAATTTGATTTTCTCCTGTCCATAGCCGGGCCAAGTATATTGAGAAGTTCGGCAGCAATTCCTTGGGGGGAAAAAAACTTTTAAAGAGGAGAAATTATCGAAGGAATGTGGCTTGATAGACAACATTATACTTGCTGTTCATTTTATATCCGTTGATCAAGTTTAATTCTCTCTTAGCATGTAAAGCAAATGTTTGAAAGATATCCACTTTTTTATAGATGTAATGACATTTATATAAAAGGGTAGGTTAGATTTTGAGAAATTAATGGGGTTTTGGTTGTCTCTAGTACCGAGCTATGGAAGTGTTGTCCTAATTAACGTTGCAAGTCTTAGAGATAATTTCAATAAACTTTTGAAATTCCACGGTAAAATATAGATTTAGCATCTCTCCGGAGTTTAGTATAACGTGTAGTTACTATTATTAGCTCTGTCGTTGGTTTGTTGTCCTTTAATTGGCTAATTCATTGGACAACTAGAACGTACATTAAAGCAACCGATATTGCAAATTTGATAGCTTAGAGTGGCTAAGGCCAAATTGTGATTTTCTGGTCGAAAATATTCAGTTATCTATTGACATAATTATAGGATATAATGCAATTATTGGGAAAAGAAAAATTGGAGCCTCGGCATATCAAATATGCATAGTCGGCGCAATTGTCTAATGATTCATTAGGATTTTGGAATATTGGTATTTGTGGCAAGCTTAATTGTACTCTTGAAATTAAAAAAAAAAAATCGCTAGCATGGATATGAGAAAAACCATTGAAAATTATGGCTTCAATTCAACTGCGAAAGAAATGAATCATGATTTATCACAATTGATATTCACTTATTTGACATGATTAATAAGAAGATATATTCAAATGGGAAGAAATGTTCATTCACGAGAACCAGCACATGATTATGGAAAAGTAGAGCACGACCCAATCACCAATAATGTTTCCCGACGAAATGTAAAAGAAGAAGTTGAATTTTAATTTTCTTTTCAACTTTTAGGATCCTTTTAGTTTCTATAATTGACTGAAGCCCTGCCATTGGTTTTTTTATGCAAATAGAAATTAAATGTATCTTGCTATAGTAAACAAGAAAGATGATGAACAAAGAAAAGTGACAAAAACAAATACAATCGGTAGAAGACGGCTTAAACCTTCGACTTTGTGGTTAACAGCCACACGCTCTAACCAACTAAGCTACTCGAGCTTCGCCTCTTATTGTGTTTCATGTAATTTATAAACTAAATATCCGTGAAAAAAAGAAGGCCTCGGAATCCTACTCAATCTTGATGAGAAGGACACAAACTACTAGCTGTTGACACCTGATTTTAATCATTTTTTTAAAATTAATAGAAAATCCATAAAAATTCATAAAATTGATAAGTCAACTTTGAGGACCTTGGCCAAGCCTATGGAACCAATTTTAACCAAAAAATGATTTTTCATATTTTCAGTATTTTTCGGTATTTTTTATTTTTTTTTAATTAATAGAGAATCCATAAAAATTCATAAAATTGCAAAATCAACCTTGGAAGCCCTTGCCCAGCCCAGGAGACCATTTTTGAATAAAAAAATAATTTTTCATATTTGTTTTACATTTTTAGTATTTTTCAGAAATTAGAAAAATACTATAAAAAATAAAAATAAATAGCGTTTGAGGCCACTAAAATATGAATAAATAGTCAATATTTTTCTTTTAACTTTCTCTTCATTTTGGTCGAAGAAATTCTGAAAAATTCAATATGAAATTGAGAGTTTCTTTATTAATTTCATTTTTAGGTCATTTGAAAAAAAAATAGAAAATTCATTTTAGCGATGTAATTTACAATTTTTGCATTTCTTGAATCGTGATATTGTCCTCTAATATCCAAAATTTCTATCTCAGCCCGGTGGTGCTCGAAAGAACAAAGGGGTTTAATTATAATCTTTCAGTTTAGTCCCCCTAATTGACCAAAAAGGGTATTAAAATGTTTCTAGGGCTACCCATAAAAATTAAAATCCATCACCAGAGAGAGAGAGAGAGAGACCCGAAGACTCTCTCAGGCTTGATCAATTTGCGAACAAGTAACATCCGTCTGGAAGTCATAAGCATTTGGTGTCAATTCTGTTCTTTGACGCATTGTGCAAACTTTATTGCGAACCGGAAAAACGTTTCCTTCCATTGGCAGAAGCACATGCCAAATGGTCCTCAAATCAAGACAATCGCAAGCACGAGTAAATTCCTCATGAGTGAATCAAAGACGAAGACGAGCCACTTAAGGGTAAGTCCTGGTCTAAAACTCTAAATCCAACTCGTTTCGTATTTGTGGCGATCATTTTATTCCTACCGAACTTGTTCGTGGTTCATGCTAATTGTCACGCGCTCAACCACGTCCCTCTAGTGGTGAGGTAGGCGCAATAAAAAACGGGAAAAAGGAAGGCACAATGGAACTGTCGGAGACTAAAAAAAAAAAGAAGAGTGAGAGTTCACCCAGAATAGGGGTGTGGAGATTCTAATGGTGTATCGGTGTCGTTTTGCGGGTGAAGACGAGTTAGGAGGAGTGTTCTGGGGTTTACTTTAGCCAGTCATTTGTGTTGATATCGAACTAGCTCGTGATTGAACAAAATAGCCAATGACCCTGTGGCGCATTGTCACTTCTTTCAAATTGATGCTGGAATCGTAAGAGGGTGGCGAGTTTCAGAGAAACCTACTGACTGATCGTGCTTTCTAAGGTGTCGCGCCTGATGGAAAAGCATGTGAATCCGTATTTTTAGCGTCTGGCTTCGTTTGCTTTGTAGAGCGTTTCGATGTCTCCATGCGTTTAGGTCTTGCTGTTCACGCTTTGATTTTAATTTGACGATCTCAGTGTCGTTTGGCCCCTACTTTTATTGGCTTTAATATCACGAGGAATGTAACGCATTATCTACTCCTTTTGGGAGCAGCTAAAATTATTATCTTTTGAGTTAGAATTGCTTTTTAAGAGGCTATGAGATACATCCACACAAGTTGAGTATATAGGAATTGCTTAAGTGTCTTTATTTGAGTTGTTAGTTCACTTTCTAGATTTTTAAGTGGTTATCTCTCCAGGTCAGCTGCGTTATGTTAACAAGCTGTATTCTGATCCTACCGTGGGAGAAAGGTGGAGTTGGGTAAAAGACACAACAGAAAGTAACAGAGGAAATAGAAAATAGTGGGTGGAGAAAGAGTGGAAGGAATATGGTCTGCAACTGGACAAACATCATCATTGGGATTAAAGTGAAGACGAGTGGGCGACATACTGAGGAGGAAGGAAGCGAATCGGTCCCTCTGGATATAAAAATCGATCCATTTGCTTCGATGGAGGGAGGACGGTCTCATCTCGCCTTGGTAAGAACGGCTCCAGCGGAGCTGCCATTTTGTCGGAGACTGGCGACGACGAAGGCGACGCGGTGGCTGGCGTATGGGTTTTCTCCGCGGGAGCGCTGTTCTTGCGTCTCGTTCACAGGGAGTTTTCTCCCTCTCTCTCTCTCTCTCTCGCTGTCTTTCTCCCTCTCTCTCGCATGTGTCAGTTGAGCAGGTGACTGAGGTTCGTTGTGGGCGCCAATAGAGTTGTGTTTGTGCTCCGTTTTCCTTCGTGTTAGCTCGTGTGGTTATTCGCATTTAAACTTCTAGAGTTAAAAAAATGCTCCTTGCGGATGGATTCGACTCCTCTATTTTTCTGAGCATTATCAAGTCATTGTCGAAATCAAAATCGGTGGTTTTGGGATTTGAATTGGTGTTGGGAGCATTTCCTTTGCGTGATAAATTGTCCTAGAGGCGAGACTCGGTTTTCTTCTTCTTTTCATTAATTCGCCGAGATCAATTTGTTTAACGAGTTATTTCGCAGTGAATGTCGGTACGTTGCCATTACTTCGTCAGCTCTTCCGTTGCTCGAGTAAGAAGGCAACTGTGAATTTTGCTTTCTTATGATTCTAGTTCCTGAAATAGAACTTCTCTGTAGTCATTATACTTGCACCTAACAGCTGAGGAGATGACAGACAAAGGGCGAAACTTGGGTTGTTTTCTTTTTGCATTAATGAGGAACTAGTTCGATTTAAACAACTCGTGCTATCTCAGCTTGAGTTAGTTCTGTTTTGCCTTATTATTTGTGAGTCCATTTATTCATTCGATGAAATTCAACAATGCATGCTCTCGTCGCTTGACATGTACATAGCTTCGAGTTTTTTTTTTAATATTCTGCCTTATATTCATATAAAAAAATCATCATTTGTAGAAAATTGTTACGCTCCCCGCTTAATGTTTATGTTATTCATTTTCTAGAAGGTAAATATGACCTTGTTGGATAATGATATGTCACTTTGAGTTTTAAATAAAATATTGTGCCCTTTACCTAAATCATTATTTTATTAGTGGTCATTTGATGACTTTAAAAGCCTGAGTTCTTATGTACCCTTAAGGTAAAAATTTAGTACCAATTCTTAGATTTCAACGTCACAGTCTTTTATCTTTTCCACCAGTTAACTTATTTTTTCATTTATTTACTTATTTATTTTTCGCTTGGGGATGCTATACTACTTCAATCAGCGTAGTCATTAGATAGCCTGGTACAAGTTTGTTATAGTCGTGTGTTATGTCAGTATTCAATGCCCGAGAAAGTAGAAAGGCAAGGACGTACAGTGATATGGGCCAAATGAGTTACAAGTGGGAGCGATTTCCCTATGAAAAAGAAAGCTACCAACGTGGAAATTTGGTGATCACCAGTGACATCAAGCAATAACAGGAAGCTAAATGCTTTGTTTATTATTATTATTATTATTATTATTATTATTATTATTATTATTATTATTGAGCACCCACTCCTATTTTCCCATATTTTATGGCAGGTAATAACGGCCCATATCCATGGTAAATTTCATGGAAGTGTAAAATCGGCCCAGACAAGCTTCTAAGCTGTCCATTGATTTCTCAGCTAATCTGTGACTAAAAGTCCCTCTTAATTCAAAAGAGACTCTCTATATTGGAAACATAAAGAGCGAAAATCAATTATAAAAATCCCTAAAAAAAAAAGAGGATAAGTGCTCCTTTCACTCTTCTGATTTTAGGTGCAGATTAGCACAGATTTTGTACGTTGACACTTCACTCTATTTTTATGTCAGACAATCGTAGCTCTACATCAATGGTCAATCCTACAGAAGTACAAAATTGGCTTAGAGGAGTCCCTAAGTGCGCACAAATTTCAAATTATTGAATCAATTTGTTGTAATTTATTTTAAAGAACTCAAACCCCAGAATGGAGAGGCAAAGCGCATCCACTAAAGGTCATTTAAATACCTGCAATTTAAATACCTGCACCATAAATCCCAAAGGGAAGAGTCAAGCCAATACTAGGCCTCCCATTGGAGGTTTTTACTTACAGTAATTTAAATACCTGCAATTTAAATATCTACATCATAAATCCCAAAGGGAAGAGCCAAGCCAATGCTAGGCCTCCCATTGGAGGTTTTTACTTACAGTAATTTAAATACCTGCAATTTAAATACCTGTATCATAAATCCCAAAGGGAAGAGCCAAGCCAATGCTAGGCCTCCCATTGGAGGTTTTTACTTATAGTAATTTAAATACCTACACCATAAATCCCAAAGGGAAGAGCCAAGCCAATGCTAGGCTTCCCATTAGAGGTTTTTACTTACAGTAATTTAAATACCTGCAATTTAAATACCTGCACCATAAACCCCAAAGAGAAGAGTCAAGCCAATGTTAGGCTTCCCATTGGAGGTTTTTACTTACAGTAATTTAAATACATGCACCTTAAATCCCAAAGGGAAGAGCCAAGCCAATATTAGGCCTCTCATTAGAGGTTTTTACTCATGGTAATTTAAATATCTGCAATTTAAATACATGCACCATAAATCTCAAAGGGAAAAGCCAAGCTAATGCTAGGCCTCCCATTGGAGGTTTTTACTTACATTTAAATACCTACACCTTAAATCCCAAAGGGAAGAGCCAAACCAATGCTAGGCCTCCCATTGGAGGTTTTTACTTACAATAATTTAAATACCTGTAATTTAATTTCTATATCATTAAACCCCAAAAGAGAGAGCCAAACCAAGCTTGGGCCATCCATTGGAGGTGTTTATTCACTTTTATTTACTTCCTGTAATTTAATTTTTGAATCATCAGACCCAAAATTGAGTAGGTCGTAGCACTACACAGAAGTCGTTAACACACTCCCTCTTTCAGCTTTAGGGCATTTTTAACACTTAAAAAATATAATAAATAAAAAATATATATATCATCCATGCTTCCTATTTAAAAAGTGAAAACACAAAAGAGAATACTCTACTAGAGCCTTATGAATAAACCAAGCCTGAGTTGCCAAATTAGGATATCCATGAAATTAAGGTACCGAAAGGGCATTAGTTTTAATTAACTAGTGTAACTAAGTCCCCGAACTCATAATCTCTGGTTCGCAAAAATAAATTAGTTCTCCCGCTAATTTATTTAGGTTCCTAATCGACCTACCAAGAACGATTAGTGGCGACTCTAAACTTTAAAAATCATTTAAAACAAAAATCCAAAGTCGTGATTCGGTAGGGCTTGGGAGAGTCCGCATTAGGTTAGTTGATCTAATTAACCTAATAATCCGCTAACCCTTCTTCTTTAGAAAAATTATTTTTAGAGGGTTGCGACACTAGCCTATGCCGAAAAGAGCTCCTTTTTTTATTAGAAAATCTCTCTTTCTTCTTCAATTGAATTACTACGTCTCTTCTGCGACTTTCTTTCCTTGCTAGGTGCAAAAGACTTTTGGTCGGTCGCCAAAAGCTAGAGTTCGTCCAATGCAGCCCTTCTCTTCTATATGATAGTACCAACGTCCGATTCTTTGTTTAAGGTTGTTTGGCCACCGGAAGTGGGGGTACCTATGTCAAAAGTCAAAGGAGAGGAATCAATTCTAAGCTAGGTCGTCGAAGAGAACAAGCTCAAGCACTCTTCCTCATCTTTAGATTTAATAATATAAATGCTTGCAAATTTGCTCATCGCTAATGTGAATTGTAATGATGGAATCGACCAGGCTGAGTTTTCGTTTAATTTTTTTCCCCTTCTATAAAGAATATGATAATAGATTTGGACTTAGTTTTCAAACATAGCCATTGAGAACCTGGGCATGGGCACCGGTATCTCGAGCTCTACTTCTTAGGACTTAGGCTTGCCTCGATGGACCTGACCTCAGCCTCTATTGACCTAGGTCCAGGTTCCAATGGCTTGGGTGTGAGAGTTGGGCACTAGGCATGCTGTAGGGGACCTAAGCACCCAGGATTAAGGTCTTGGGCCCAATCTTAGTGGACCCAAGCCAAAGCATTGGTGACTTGGGCATAGGAGCCAAATACCCAAGCACAAGGACTAGGCTATAGGGGTTAGCCTCAAGGAACTTGAGCCCCATCGAGTAAAGGTGATTGGTTTTAGAGGAGTAAGTTTCAAATCTAGAACTAAGAACCTATCATGTTTTAAATAATTTTAAATTTTTAGAACCTGAAATCTATCCTTCTTTTTTGAAATTGGTTCTAGAACCTATGATATTTTTCTGGCCTGGTTTTAGATCTACTCGAGAACCTTTTTTTTTTCCCCTTTCTTGATTCCATTTTTTACAAAAAGAAAATAACATGAACATAAAAATGACTCAAAGTAAAAAATGATTAATATAAATCTCTATCCTCCAAACACATGATTAAGTACAACTATAAACGATGAAAAATTCAAACACGTAGCCACGTATAATTATAAATAAAAACATGTAACATAAAACATATATTTTTAAACTTTGTTTCCCATTCATCAATGTAAATTTTTAAACTCCATTTTCAATTCACCCATAGAAATATTCCTCTAAAGAATATAGAGAGGTGCCAAAGAATAGAGAAGAAATAAATAAGGAGAGGTAGAGTTAAACTCAATAAAAGAAATTATGTTGTTTTTACTGTAACTAAGAACAAATTCCAAAATCGGTGTAGTTCCCGAGTGTGTTCACTTGGAATTGGGAACCGAATCTATTTAAATCGATTTCAAAATTTGAAATCAAGAACCAGAGTAATTTTTCAGGTGGTCCAATCCACTTCCCAGTTCTACCCGATCGGATTGCACATCACAAGGAACTAATCCTAGCCTCAATTGACTCGGGACCAAGAGTTGGGTGCTCTAGTGTAGCCGATGAGGACCTCGGCATGGCATTAAGGTTTCATACATTGGCTGTCAAAGACCTATACACAAGCTTTGGGGTCCCGAGGTCGAGCATCGCAGTTCCCCGTGCCCAGGCATTAAGATCTTTGGTCCAAGTGACAATTGTCTAATCATGTTATGGAATTTAAATAGACTATTATACTCTCTCCCTTGTGTTGACACCTGATTTTTAATCATTTTTTCTATTGCTAAAGTAATAAAAAATTCATAAAATTGAAAAATCAACTTTGGGGACCTTAGCCAAGCCTAGGGAACCAATTTTGACCAAAAAACGATTTTTCATATTTTCAGTATTTTTACGTATTTTTTATTTATTTATTTTCGAAAATTAATAGAAAATCCATAAAAATTCATAAAATTGAAAAATCAACTTTGGGAACCTTAGCCAAGCCTAGGGAACCAATTTTGACCAAAAAATAATTTTTCATATTATATATATTTTAATTTTTTTAAAAAAAATACAAAAATATTTGAAAATTTTGGAAAAATAACATTTGAGGCCAAAAAATACACAAAGATAGTTAATATTTTTATTTTAAATCTATTTTCATATTGGCCATCGCAAATTCAGAAAAATCCAATTCGAGTCACGTGTTCCTTCACGAGTATAATCTCGAATCGGGCCTAAAAAAAATTTAATTTGAGTCAACTTATTTTTAACTTTCACTTTTTATGAGTTGTGACATTGTCTTCTAATATTTTAAATTTTCATCTTGGCCCAATTATACCCAGAATGACTTAATTTTGCAAAAGGGCTTTAATTAAATTATGCATTATTTTCAGCGACAAGAAATGAGCTTAAATTTGACATGTGGTAAATTTTGGTGTGTCAAAAATTGTGAGGAGATTTGGACTTAAAGAAATATATTTTTTTCAGGGACTGAATTGTAAATACTTAAAATTCAAGGACTAGAGTGCAAATACCTAACTCTTGAAGGATTATTTTACAAATAATAAAAAGAAGAGTTAGTGGATAAATTAGAATAGAGAAGGGAAGATGAAGAAGAGGAGATGAAGAAGAGAAGTTGGAGAAGAATGGATGGAGAAAATAAGATAAGAATAGAGAAGGGAAGATGGAGATGAAGAAGAGTTAGTAGAGAAATTAGAATGGAAGATAAGAATAGAGAAGGGAAGATGGAGATTAAGAAGAGTTAGTGGAGAAATTAGAATGGGAGATAAATATGGAGAAGGGAAGATGAAGATGAAGAAGAGTTAGTGGAGAGATTAGAATGTGAGATAGAGATGGAGAATGGAAGATGAAAATGAAGAAGAGTTAGTGGAGAAATTAGAATGGGAGATAGAGTTAGTGGAAAAATTAGAATGGGAGATAGATGAGTAGGTTATAAAAGGAGGAAGAAGTGAGCTTGAGAAAGGATTCTTGAGAGAGAAAATTTGAAGTGTTTGGGAGAATTTTTTGAAGAGAAAATTTTGGATGTTTGAGAGAGTTTTGGGAGATTGAAGAAAAATTTGAGAGAAAGAAAATACCAAAAAAGAGAGAGAATTTTGAAGATGATGGGAGTTTAAAGCTAGGGGTTATCATCACAAATTCCTTCATCGATCAATATAAATCAAGAGTTCATCCTCGTCAACGAGCAAGCAAATTCGAGCTAAGTGTTTTTATTTATTCATTTATTTATGGTTTTACTCGCAAATTAGCACAAATTGTATACACTTTCTCCATCTCCCATTTTTTCTCATATTTTATGTCAGGAGAAAGATATCTCTATGTCAACAGCAAAAATCTCGTAGAGATGCAAGAATCGGCCCAGACAAGCTCCTAAGCTGTCCACCGATTTCTCAACTGATCTGTGACTAAAAGTCCCTCTTAATTCAAAAGAAACTCTCTATATTGGGAACATAGAGAGCGAAAATCAATTATAGAAATCCCTCCCAAACAAACGGGAGATAAGTACTCTTTCCACTCTTCTGGTTTTAGGTGCAGATTAGCACATATTTTGTATACTGACACTTCACTCTATTTTATGTCAGGAAGCCGCAGCTCTATATCAATGGTCAATCCTATGGAAGCACAAAATCGGCTTGGAGGAGTCCTCAAGCGCGCACAAATTTCAAATTGTTGAATCAATTCGTTGTATTTCATTTTAAAAAATTCATACCCCAAAATGGAGAGGACAAAGTCCATCCGCAATTTAAATACCTGCACCATAAATCCCAAAGGGAAGAGCCAAGCCAATGCTTAGCCTCCCATTGGAGGTTTTTACTTATAGTAGTTAAATACCTGCAACTTAAATACCTGCACCTTAAATCCCAAAGGGAAGAGCCAAGCCAATGGTTAGCCTCCCATTGGAGGTTTTTACTTACAGTTGTTAAATACCTGCACCTTAAATCCCAAAGGGAAGAGCCAAGCCAATGCTTGCCTCCCATTGGAGGTTTTTACTTACAGTAGTTAAATACCTGCAACTTAAATACCTGTACCTTAAATCCCAAAGGGAAGAGCCAAGCCAATGCTTAGCCTCCCATTGGAGGTTTTTACTTACAGTAGTTAAATACCTGCAACTTAAATACCTGTGCCTTAAATCCCAAAGGGAAGAGCCAAGCCAATGCTTAGCCTCCCATTGGAGGTTTTTACTTACAGTAGTTTAAATACTTGCAACTTAAATACCTGTACCTTAAATCCCAAAGGGAAGAGCCAAGCCAATGCTAGGCCTCCCATTGGAGGTGTTTATTCACTGTCATGTACTTCCTATAATTTAATTTTTGAATCATCAGACCCAAAAGATGAGTAGGTCGTAATACTGCACAGAAGTCGTTAACACACTCCCTCTTTCGGCTTCAGGGAATCTTTAACACTTAAAAAAATATAACAAATAAAAATATATACCATCCATGCATCCTATTTAAAAAGTGAAAACACAAAAGAGAATACCCTACTAGAGCTTTAGGAATAAACCAAGCCTGAGTTGCCGGATTAGGATATCCATGAAATTAAGGTACCGAAAGGGCATTAGTTTTAATTAACTAGTGTAACTAAGTCCCCGAGCTCATAATCTCTGGTTCGCAGGAATAAATTAGTTCTCCCGCTAATTTATTTAGGTTTCTAATCGACCTACCAAGAACGATTAGTGGCGACTCCAAATTTCAAAATCATTTAAACAAAAACCAAAGTTGCGATTCGGTAGGGCTTGGGAGGGTCCGCATTAGGTTAGTCAAATCTAATTAACCTAATAATCCGTTAACCCCTAGAATTAATAAAAATATTTTTAGAGGGTCGCGACAGACTGGCGACTCCACTGGGGACGGGATTTTTAAATTTTCGAAAAAAGATACCAATTGGAATACTTGAATTTTTTCGAAATTTTAAAAGTCTTAGTGGACTTAAGCCAATGAAAATTTCATGGATATCTCGCTTCTGGCGATCTTGTTTGGGACTCATTTTATAGGTGTTATATGTTTTTGCAGGATGGGAGTTATAAGGGGCGGAGTGTTTGGCTAACCCCTTTGTTTTGCAGGCTCGGTGTTTGGTTTATTTGTTTAATTTCGCATATTTTTAGAAGCGCTGTTTTGATATCAATTGTTGTGCATGTCTTGCATACTCTGAGGATCACGACACCTGCACACACAAGCGTCTAAACCCAAGTCGCGAAATTCTTCCTAGAAAACCATAGATAGGGATCGAATATGTAAAGCTCTTGCGTCGATTACGCTCGGGTTGACCATATTTTATCCCGCTCATTATCTGAATTGACAATTCTTCCCATTGTGATTTGATTGCGCGGAGGGTAAGGTTGTCAATTCAGATAGTGGGGGCCTTTTAGGTCCATACCCTGTCTCTCCTTCTTTTATTTTCTAGAGTTCACTCCTCACTTGAGTCATGCGCATGACTATGTGATTTGCATTTCTCCAAGGTAAAAGTAAGTTCTCTAATTTTATCTTGTATTTATTTTCGGTCGGTTCATGCTAGGTGTTAGTCAGTTTTTGAGCTTGATATTAGGACCATTCTTTTAAAAGAAAATAAACATTAAATTTGTCCCTCATTTCTTTTAAAAAGATTTTGAAAAAATGATGTGAAAAATCCCTTCATGGGAATTTTATTAACCAATAGGGGATTTTTGTCATGTTTTTATTGCTTCAATAAAAATGAAATTTTCCTGAAAAAATTTTCCTCTGAAAATTTATTTCAATAAAAAGAAAAATTCCCTCAAAAAAAAAACTCTAGTAGACATCAAGTGATTTTATCACATTTTTCAAATTATAAAAAATTGCAAGAAAATTCTTCTCGAGAAATTCGCTCATGTTTTTCTAAGAAAATTTTCTCTAAATAAAATTAGACTAATGTCTCGGGGGAATTATATTGACCAATAAGAGATTTTTGTCATGTTTTTCTTGCTTCAATAAAAATGAAATTTTCCGGACAAATTTTCCTCTAAAATTTTATTTCGATAAAAGAAAATTTCCTTCAAAAAAAAAACTTTGGTAAACATCAAGTGATTTTATCACGTTCTTTCAAATTATAAAAACTTGCAACAAAAATTCTTTTCGAGAAATTTGCTCATGTTTTTCTAAGAAAATTTTCTCTAAATAAAATTAGACTAATGTCTCGGGGGAATTTTGTTAACCAATAAAGGATTTCTGTCATGTCTTTCCTGCTTCAATAAAAATAAAAGTTTCCTGACAAATTTACCTCTGAAAATTTATTCTGATAAAAAGGAAATTCCTTCAAAAATTTTAGTAAACGTCAAGAGATTTTGTCACATTCCTTAAAAATAATAATAATAAAAAAAGAGTAATAAATCTGCAAAAAAATTCTGTATTAACCCATTTCTTCCTAAGGGAATTTTTTTTTTCTGATTTCTCTATAAAATAGAAAAAATCAAATTGGACTAATATAGGAGTCATGGACCGACATTCCTTGTGTCGCATACTAATTATATCATTTTCTTTTGCAGGGAGATCCTAGATACCCTAGACGGGTGTAAAAATTAAGTTCAAAATATATCAAGAATCATCTCCAGAAATACCAAAAGACGAAAAACACCGAGGCTTCAACCGTTAATTCCGGGGGGCAAACGAACACTGTCCATCTTTGACAGACAGAAGGATCCCGCGTCTTTTGAAAGACAATATGGATTATATAATCAGAACCCATGAAACAAATACCTTTACCTGATTAAATCAACCAGAGACCGATCTTAAAATTTCCTCTTATCCGAAACATGCGGAGGGCTTTAGAGGACCGAGGTTCTATTAATGAACGTGGCCCACAGGAATTTCTCCCGACGCTACAGGCGACCGACACGAGCAAGTGGACGCCGAAAGAAATAAAATATGGATAAAAGTGGGCACACAACAGGTGGCCGGATTTATTACCAGCGCACTGATCGAGTTGTCATAGTGTTATTGTTTGTGATCTCAAGATGGATAGTGGGGGCCACCGCCAAACCCTTCATCAATGTTCTCGATATCATCGTCTGGAGCAATTAAACAAGAACATCAAGAAAAACATTAAGCCTCGACATCTTCGGTACCTCAAATCGTTCTGTTATGCTATGCGGAAGAAACGATAGCAGGAAAATTAAACAAAAAAAAACACGTGAAGCTTTTCTTTCATTCCATTCATCAAAGAGCATTACAACAGCTCACTGGAGAGGAAAAGTAAAGCCAAACTGAGCCCTGATAACCATTACGAAGGAGCTCAACTGACTCTCCAAACAGTTGATGCTCCGGGTGCACCGGGCGTTCTCAGGATCAAGCTCCGCGAGCCTAAAGAAGAGGCGATCGCGCTTCTCCTTAGCCTGGGCCATACTGGCCTCGTAATGCTCGACAGCAAACTCCAAGTCCGAAATCGCCGCCCTCTCGAAAGCAATATCTGCCGTAATGTCATCAAGTCTCTCCTGCAGCCAACCGCATTTGCACCTCATCATAATATTGCTCGGCTCCTGTTCGGCGTAAGTTCGGACCAAGGCCAGACGGTCCACCAACTTTCCCCTCTCACGAACTAGCCACGAAAGCTGATCATTGGCAAACTTGAAGGCTTTCTTGTGATTATCAGCCATAAATGTGACTATTTCCAGACGCTCGTGCCGGTCTCGGTAACGAGCTTTCACGACGGCAGTCACAATGACCGTCTCATAAGCGCGGTTATAGGCAGCCAGAAAATTAATGAAGAGGGTCGGGAAGTTCCGATACTCCCTCCCCAGTTGGGTACCCTCAACAGAAGCAGCGTCTAGGGTCCTGAATAAACCGAGGATTTCAGCCTCAACGGTAGAGTTTTGGGCTATATGAGCGTAACCTCTACCAAGAAGATTGTAGAGTCTCTCCCACCCAGCCAGGATTTCGGCGGAGAAGGTATGGTTAGGAGAATTTGCCATTTTTGAAAGCAGATCACGAAAGAAAGGAGGAGAGAGGCGAGGCAGATGATCGGAATGCGAAGGTGATAATCTGCTTCAATTTAAATAATGATTTCACAGGGGCAGTCCTTATTGGTCGAGTTTTTTCTATCTACCATTCTCTGTCGGCAACACCCCCGCTGGCTCGAATTCCAGTCAAGCGGCAACCTCAAGCTGAGCAGACCCGACGTCTCTGCAGAAAAGTTGGACGGGCTGCCACCACTTTGAAAAAGAAAGAATAAAAAACGAGCTGAGTGGGAGACAAAGAAATTTTTGGTAGAAAAGGAGATACGACTCGTCTTTATTGGAGGACCCGCCAGTAAATCGACGGTGGAGATCTTGACAAGGGCCCTCTACCACGAAAAGAAAAAAGGAAGACGAACTGAGCGAGAAACAAGGATTTCCCCTTTGATCAAAAGCTGAATATCAGATTTTCTCCCTCGAAAAATCTAATAGCACTGCCCGTGAAGAGGGAAGTCGTTGCTATTGCCAGAGAGAGAACTTGTCCTCATTTGATAGTGAGAGTTCATTCGCAAGAACTCGCAGGAGAAAGATAGAGAGGAAGGAGTTCTCGTGGGAGAGGAATTCAAAACCTTCACCATCAAAGCATCGGCTTTCAAAGCCTGTTACGAGAAACCATCGACGATCCCGTGATCCCTCAAGTCCAAGAAGACATCCTGAGGCGGTCTCGAGTCGGCAGTCCTAGATCCAGAAATATGTCGAGCATTAGGGAAACGGGCGCATGTTCAACCCTGGTCGAAGCTAATGAAGTTCCTTACCCTGAGGGTCTACTGGTCATGGCCATTGACGGTAATCCAGTCTCTCTGTCAATCCTTGTTACCGTATTGAGAAAATGCCGGTATAAGGTTGTAGCTCAAGCAAAGGCGACAGAGGCCTTAGAGATATTAAGGAGGAGTGGTGACCAGTTTGATATCGTCCTCACCGCCATGGTAGGGATTGACATGGATGTTTTCACTCTCTTGGAAGTCATCAATTCTAAATTAAACATGCCAGTCCTCGTAATATCGGCAAGCGATGATCAGCAAGCCATAATGAAGGCTGTCTTAAATGGGGCCCAAGACGTCGTAACGAAACCAGTTAGGGTTCAGATGCTTCAAAACATATGGCAGCACGTGGTAAGGAAGCAATTGCACGACCATGAGAACAAGCATCAAGCCTTCAATTTTGTTCCAAGCAACTGGAGAAAGAAGATGAGTTGGTCTCCCGAGCTGCATCGTATGTTTGTTAATGCAGTTCAACAGGTAGGAATCGATTCGGCACGGCCGCAACATATACTGGAAATTATGAACGTAGAGGGACTCACTAAAGCAAATGTTTCGAGTCATCTTCAGAAGTACAGAAAAAGGGTGAGAGGACACAATGCAGCTTAGAATCAAGAAAACCAAGGCGGGACTGATCCAAGCCTGAATGTCGAGTCTCCTCGCCACCATAAGTTCCGCAGGTTAGCATGGGGCGAGCCACTTCCCATCATCAACCAAGCCAGTAGCCGTGCCATCAATCCTCCAGGCGTTAATCAAAGTATCCCCCAGAATCACCCTAATGCTCTTCAAGAGTATAGACCGCAGGGGCAGTGTATTCAGACTCCTTGGTTTGAGTACCAACCCGTGGCTAGAATTCATCCCATGATCAGCGCGCCTGCGCAGCCAGAGAATCAGACAAGAAATTATCCTGAGCACTTCCACTTCTTTAATCCTCGAATGGAAGGAGTTTTTGGCAGCAGGATAGTTGGTGATCCCCACACTTTCTCGAGTAATGATGAAGGCTCCAGCACGATAAGTCAAATTGCTCATGGCGAGGACAGAATGAGAAATCTACCGCCAGCATTTGCCAACAACAATGCCCAATTCGAGCATCAGTTACTGGAAGGTTCAAGAGATTACCCAGATGATGAGCTTACTGCCCTGGTCAACCAGTTTAGGGTTGATAGACGTCCCAAGCCGCGATCAGGAGCCAGTGAGTAGGGACTCTCAAACATCGATCATCCACACCCGAACCAACACGAGACTAGCTGATTATCGAAGAGCCACAGGAGAGGCAGAACTGACCTTGAATAAGTGCACATTTTATTTCATGCTTAATTCCTCTGCGTATGATATTTTCCAGCTTTCTAGGTGTCTCGATTTAATTCAGGGACAAGGGGGCAATTTATTTATTTTTTTTATCCCGTCGAATGCGTGAATCCCTTTTTATGCTAGATTTAGGGCGGATCAATTTGTGGTAACATCGCTGACTGCCATAATGAGAAATGTTGAATGGCCTCACGTAGGGAAATTTCAAGTGAAATGCCCAGGCGAGCTCGAAGACGGGTAATTGTGTGTCGTTCCAATTTACCCTCAATCGTTGCAAAATGCTAAATTGGATTTGTTCCATTCTCACCCAGGGAATCGCAAAGTGCCTCAAGAGTGTCGCAAAATGAAATGACCCAATGGAACGCGATAGGACTCATTTGCCTCGAAGGTAACCTTCAAATTAAAGGAGCCCTCCGGTCCACGGACCCGATGGCATAGAAAATGATGATGGTCCAAGGCAACCCGAAAGAAAATAAGGCCCAACTAAGCAAAGCACTTACGTGGCAAGCTCAAAGTGAAGGGCAACTCGGGACATACAATTCAATCTAGTCCAAATGAAGGAACTTCCTCAATTCAAATTCAATAGAAGTACACACAAGGGTAAAACAGTATCGTTCCAATTTTTCTAGAATATGAAGAACATATACTGCCGCATTCTCTTTCATTTTTGCAGGGGAAGTCTCTACTGGCCAGATTTTCCTGTCTAACATTCCCTATCAGTATCACCTCCGCTACTCGTCTCCAATCTCCAGCCAAGCAAATCCGACGTCTCTACGGCAAAGCTAAACGGGACGCCACTACTTTGAAAAAGAAAAGATAAAAAATAAGCTGAGTGGGAGACAAAGACATTTTCGGCAGAAAAGAGATACGACTCGTCTTTATTGAAGAACTCGCCAGCAAATTGACGGTGGAGACAACAACAAGGGGCCCTATCACGAAAAGATGGAAGGAGACGAGCCGAGCAAGAGACACGATAAGAAAAGAGGATTGAGAAAGGCCGGACCCTTGGAAGAAGCAATACAGTTGCTAAACCCACGTTTAATTTTAAAAGAGACGCCATGCTCGGAAGAGGGTCTTAAGGCATAGGCAATCGCTCAGAAAAATTCAAAGAGAGTGAAAACACCGGAAGCGAGTAGCAAATCTTGAGAAATCATCAACCAAATCAAAGATGTCTCAACCCAATACTCCCGAGAGCTATCATTGCCTGCTGAATATGGGAGAGGAAGAGTTCGAAGCCATGTTTGGGATCGAGCCTATGGAGCCTGGCTCTTCCGCCGACGACGTCCAAAATCTCAGTAAAGATAAGGACAATAACGGTAAGGGTCAAAAGAAGCGTTACCGTCGCCATACTAAGGAGCAGGTACAAAGGCTTGAGGATTTCTTCAGAACATGCCCTATGCCAGACGGCAAACAGAAAATGGAACTGAGTCAAGAGTTAGGACTTGAACCTTTGCAAATCAAGTTCTGGTTTCAAAATAGGCGAACCCGAATGAAGGCTCGTCATGAGCACAACGAAGCCGAGTTTCTAAGAGTTGAAAATGAAAACCTCCGAGCGGAAAACAAGATGTATAAAGAGACTTTTGACTCCGCCACCTGCCCCAACTGCAATAGCCTCCTTCACCCTCGATGAAATGTATGATCTGAGGATCGAAAATGCACGTTTAAGAGGTGAGTTAGACCAGTTTATAACAGGATCGAGTTCTGTTGGAGGAGGGTACAAAAGGACCAATGATACTGGATCAGCATCAATACCTCCCGAGGAAGAAGGGACAGATCACCACCAAGCGGACATTGACGATGATCTTTTCGCCATAATCAACCAGTTTGATATCGGTAAAGCATCGAGACTGTGATGCACTTGTTCAGCCAGTGACCACGAGACCTTCAATATGGCCGATGCATACCTAATTTGGGATGAAGCCAGCTGATCATGGGAGAGCCTGCAGAGGAAGCGGAACTAATCCTGAATGAGTGAATGTGTTTTATTTCCTTGCGTGATGTGTTTTTCTGCTTTTATGAATGTGTAAAAGCAAGGAGTAATAATCCGACTTCCCCCTATTAAATGCTCGAATCCGCCACCTCACCAACCTCGCGACGAATTGATGGCGAGTGAAAATCTGCATAAACCTGAAGGGTAACTCCGTATCGTTTCAATTTACCCTCAGTTGCTCCAAGTTTTAAAATTAAGCCCCTTCTATTCTCAGGAAATTGCAAATCAACCCGAGAACGCAATCATATCCGAATACAGGTTGGATAAAATTTGGGGGCAAATCAACTCATGGGCATTACCACGGGATAGACAGCTTCGGACAAAGGAAAGTACAAGCGAAAGACGCGAACAATCTCAGAAATGGGTAATTCTGTATCGTTCTAATGTGCACATAATCATCTCAAGTCTTGAATTGTCTTATTTCATTCTTAACAGGGATTGCAAATTACCTCGAGAAATACCGTAACATGGCCCAAGGTGATACAACAGGGCTGCGTTATCCCCAAGGATTAACCCTTGAAAAGAAAGCCCCATGGACACCTACGGTCCAATGGACCGAATGGTATGGGGGATGACAGTAGGTCCGAAATATTCCGAGTTCGATCCCCAAGGGTGGGGAATGTTGTATGTATTATAAATAAATAAAACAACTTTTTGTGCATTTCTTTTTTTACAAACAGGAATACTCGACGAGTAATATCAAAGTCAGTATTTTACCATAGTCTTCCCATAATGGTGAGGCGCCCAACAAAAGTCGAGGAAAATTCAATCCAACAAAACTGGTAAAAGACTCGTGCAAGACATTCAAGATGAAGGGTAAATCAGTATCGTTTTCAATTTATCCCTTTTAATACTGGCTGATATGTCTCTTTTTCTTTTTACAGGAAATATTTACACTAACATTTAACATGTTGAAGGAGACAAATCCAAAAGAAAATTATGATCATCTGACAAGATCTATTCTGGTGAAAAATGGGGCAAATTGATCACAAACTCTGAAGCGAAAAAGCAAATATGTCTTCCTTATCTCGTTTGATTTCGAGAATAATTTCTCTGCTTTTTACAGGGGCATTCAACCGCTAAACCGTGGCGGTCGCTGTCATTAAACAAACCGAAATGCTCCCTCACCCATATGCTTCATCACGTAGAGACAAAGTTTGAGACGAACCACCCCTCGACATAAGGAGTAGGCTTCCCAATTTGTTCGGTCCGCCCACATACCAGGGGCAATTTAAATCCGCCCATATTTGCACATTATATAAACACACGTAATGCTAAAAAATTGTCACATCTGCATTGTGCTTACACAGTTCATGAATTATGTATGACTATTCCGTGTGTTTAACTTACCAACTCCAACTTAGAGCATAAACTGCACAGGAGACATCAAATGTGCAGAATGGGGCATGACAGGATGAGGAAAGGCAAACCATTTCCACGCAAGTCTAACATTTTAATTTACAGATAAACAGCCTTTCCCCAGAGTGAGAGAAGGCCCTTTCGGATTGAAGTCCCCCATTCAGATTACATTCGAGGCGTTCATACTATGAGAACCTCCTTAAACAGAATGGGTAATGCAAGCTTGACAGAATAGTTTTGCATGATCCATATTTGGATTGATTGCATCATGAGTTATCACACAGACTACTTCTAATCATTGCCGACTTGGTTGAATAGTTTTACATGAACCGATCAACTCATTGATGAAAATGCTTGCACATGTTACCTCTGATACTGCTTGACAGGCAACACATTCCCAATGTTCAAACTACCTTCCAAAGTCTTGAAATTCATTCAGCGATTATTGAATGAACAAGCCTGGTTGTCGAGAAGCCACCAAGCATTTCTTCCAAATTCTCAGGTAAGTATATCTTCAACCTGAACCTTTCAAGAGAATGAATTCTGACGGTTGTTGGGGTACTCGAATCCATTGCGGTACATACAGGTATCCACCTTCTTCAATAAAGCATGATTTGTCTCAAGGACAGAAATATTCGAGACCTTTTGATCTCTGCCTCTTTGGTTTATTCCTAAAGCGACAGGATAATATAATTTGGGTTTGAGCTTCTGCAGGATTCCTGATCTTTCCAGATTCCAGAATGGCACCCTTTGAGGTACACCAAGTCCTTCTTACAGGCAAAATAAGTCCTTCTTACAGGCAAACCAAGTCCTTCTTACAGGCAAATCAAGTCCTTCTTATAGGCACAAAGTCCTTCTTACAGGCAAATCAAGTCCTTCTTACAGGCAAAACAAGTCCTTCTTACAGGCACAAAGTCCTTCTTACAGGCAAATCAAGTCCTTCTTACAGGCACAAAGTCCTTCTTACAGGCAAATCAAGTCCTTCTTACAGGCAAAACAAGTCCTTCTTACAGGCAAATCAAGTCCTTCTTACAGGCATAAAGTCCTTCTTACAGGCAAACCAAGTCCTTCTTATAGGCACCAAGTCCTTCTTATAGGCAAACTAAGTCCTTCTTACAGGCAAACCAAGTCCTTCTTACAGGCACAAAGTCCTTCTTACAGGCAAATCAAGTCCTTCTTACAAGCACAAAGTCCTTCTTACAGGCAAATCAAGTCCTTCTTACAGGCACAAAGTCCTTCTTACAGGCATAAAGTCCTTCTTACAGGCAAATCAAGTCCTTCTTACAGGCATAAAGTCCTTCTTGCAGGCAAACAAAGTCCTTCTTACAGGCAAATCAAGTCCTTCTTACAGGCACAAAGTCCTTCTTACAGGCAAAGTAAGTCCTTCTTACAGGCAAAACAAAGTCCTTCTTACAGGCAAACAAAGTCCTTCTTACAGGCAAATCAAGTCCTTCTTACAGGCAAAGCAAGTCCTTCTTACAGGCACAAAGTTCTTCTTACAGGCAAAGCACCAAGTCCTTTTTACTGGCACCAAGTCCTTTCTACATGCACCAAGTCCTTCTTACAGGTATCTCCATGTGGTGACCTACCATACGGGTCAAATCTCAATCAAAATTTAATCAGTAGAATCCTTTTATTAGGAATCTACCATGGTACGACCCACCATACGGGTCAAATGGTATGACCCACCATACGGGTCAAATTTTAATTCAATTTTTAATCAGTAGAATCCTTTTATTAGGAATCTACCATGGGTTGATCCACCATACGGGTTCAAGTTCAACCACCCTAAAGTTTTTTTATATAACGAATCCTTAGGTTCTCATTTCATTTTCAGTGGAACAATCATGTCACGACTCTTTTTATTTCCTTGTATTGAGTCGATAAGAATCCAGGTGTCATCTCGTCTTTGAAATGAACCTCTACCGAGCTTCCTTTCAAAGAGGGGCAGCTGTTGACACCTAATTTTTAATCATTTTTTCTATTGCTAAAGTAATAAAAAATCCATAAAAATTCATAAAATTGAAAAATCAACTTTGGGGACCTTAGCCAAGCCTAGGGAACCAATTTTGACCAAAAAACGATTTTTCATATTTTCAGTATTTTTACGTATTTTGTATTTATTTATTTTCGAAAATTAATAGAAAATCCATAAAAATTCATAAAATTGAAAAATCAACTTTGGGAACCTTAGCCAAGCCTAGGGAACGAATTTTGACCAAAAAATAATTTTTCATATTATATATATTTTAATTTTTTTAAAAAAAATACAAAAATATTTGAAAATTTTGGAAAAATAACATTTGAGGCCAAAAAATACACAAAGATAGTTAATATTTTTATTTTAAATCTATTTTCATATTGGCCATCGCAAATTCAGAAAAATCCAATTCGAGTCACGTGTTCCTTCACGAGTATAATCTCGAATCGGGCCTAAAAAAAATTTAATTTGAGTCAACTTATTTTTAACTTTCACTTTTTATGAGTTGTGACATTGTCTTCTAATATTTTAAATTTTCATCTTGGCCCAATTATACCCAGAATGACTTAATTTTGCAAAAGGGCTTTAATTAAATTATGCATTATTTTCAGCGATAAGAAATGAGCTTAAATTTGACATGTGGTAAATTTTGGTGTGTCAAAAATTGTGAGGAGATTTGGACTTAAAGAAATATATTTTTTTCAGGGACTGAATTGTAAATACTTAAAATTCAAGGACTAGAGTGCAAATACCTAACTCTTGAAGGATTATTTTACAAATAATAAAAAGAAGAGTTAGTGGATAAATTAGAATAGAGAAGGGAAGATGAAGAAGAGGAGATGAAGAAGAGAAGTTGGAGAAGAATGGATGGAGAAAATAAGATAAGAATAGAGAAGGGAAGATGGAGATGAAGAAGAGTTAGTAGAGAAATTAGAATGGAAGATAAGAATAGAGAATGGAAGATGGAGATTAAGAAGAGTTAGTGGAGAAATTAGAATGGGAGATAAATATGGAGAAGGGAAGATGAAGATGAAGAAGAGTTAGTGGAGAGATTAGAATGTGAGATAGAGATGGAGAATGGAAGATGAAAATGAAGAAGAGTTAGTGGAGAAATTAGAATGGGAGATAGAGTTAGTGGAAAAATTAGAATGGGAGATAGATGAGTAGGTTATAAAAGGAGGAAGAAGTGAGCTTGAGAAAGGATTCTTGAGAGAGAAAATTTGAAGTGTTTGGGAGAATTTTTTGAAGAGAAAATTTTGGATGTTTGAGAGAGTTTTGGGAGATTGAAGAAAAATTTGAGAGAAAGAAAATACCAAAAAAGAGAGAGAATTTTGAAGATGATGGGAGTTTAAAGCTAGGGGTTATCATCACAAATTCCTTCATCGATCAATATAAATCAAGAGTTCATCCTCGTCAACGAGCAAGCAAATTCGAGCTAAGTGTTTTTATTTATTCATTTATTTATGGTTTTACTCGCAAATTAGCACAAATTGTATACACTTTCTCCATCTCCCATTTTTTCCCATATTTTATGTCAGGAGAAAGATATCTCTATGTCAACAGCAAAAATCTCGTAGAGATGCAAGAATCGGCCCAGACAAGCTCCTAAGCTGTCCACCGATTTCTCAACTGATCTGTGACTAAAAGTCCCTCTTAATTCAAAAGAAACTCTCTATATTGGGAACATAGAGAGCGAAAATCAATTATAGAAATCCCTCCCAAACAAACGGGAGATAAGTACTCTTTCCACTCTTCTGGTTTTAGGTGCAGATTAGCACATATTTTGTATACTGACACTTCACTCTATTTTATGTCAGGAAGCCGCAGCTCTATATCAATGGTCAATCCTATAGAAGCACAAAATCGGCTTGGAGGAGTCCTCAAGCGCGCACAAATTTCAAATTGTTGAATCAATTCGTTGTATTTCATTTTAAAAAATTCATACCCCAAAATGGAGAGAACAAAGTCCATCCGCAATTTAAATACCTGCACCATAAATCCCAAAGGGAAGAGCCAAGCCAATGCTTAGCCTCCCATTGGAGGTTTTTACTTATAGTAGTTAAATACCTGCAACTTAAATACCTGCACCTTAAATCCCAAAGGGAAGAGCCAAGCCAATGCTTAGCCTCCCATTGGAGGTTTTTACTTACAGTTGTTAAATACCTGCACCTTAAATCCCAAAGGGAAGAGCCAAGCCAATGCTTAGCCTCCCATTGGAGGTTTTTACTTACAGTAGTTAAATACCTGCAACTTAAATACCTGTACCTTAAATCCCAAAGGGAAGAGCCAAACTAATGCTTAGCCTCCCATTGGAGGTTTTTACTTACAGTAGTTAAATACCTGCAACTTAAATACCTGTACCTTAAATCCCAAAGGGAAGAGCCAAGCCAATGCTTAGCCTCCCATTGGAGGTTTTTACTTACAGTAGTTTAAATACTTGCAACTTAAATACCTGTACCTTAAATCCCAAAGGGAAGAGCCAAGCCAATGCTAGGCCTCCCATTGGAGGTGTTTATTCACTGTCATGTACTTCCTATAATTTAATTTTTGAATCATCAGACCCAAAAGATGAGTAGGTCGTAATACTGCACAGAAGTCGTTAACACACTCCCTCTTTCGGCTTCAGGGAATCTTTAACACTTAAAAAAATATAACAAATAAAAATATATACCATCCATGCATCCTATTTAAAAAGTGAAAACACAAAAGAGAATACCCTACTAGAGCTTTAGGAATAAACCAAGCCTGAGTTGCCGGATTAGGATATCCATGAAATTAAGGTACCGAAAGGGCATTAGTTTTAATTAACTAGTGTAACCAAGTCCCCGAGCTCATAATCTCTGGTTCGCAGGAATAAATTAGTTCTCCCGCTAATTTATTTAGGTTTCTAATCGACCTACCAAGAACGATTAGTGGCGACTCCAAATTTCAAAATCATATAAACAAAAACCAAAGTTGCGATTCGGTAGGGCTTGGGAGGGTCCGCATTAGGTTAGTCAAATCTAATTAACCTAATAATCCGTTAACCCCTAGAATTAATAAAAATATTTTTAGAGGGTCGCGACACCTTGGGACCTAAGCAAGTCCTTAAATTACTTCGTTTAAACTTTGGGATGTAAATTTGAGGGTATTCCATAGAAAGAATGGAAGAAAAAGATTTTCGCTCAAACTGAGGGTGGCGGTGGGGAAGGTAGACTCCATGTCATCTTCGAATGACTATTGTCGAGTAGGCTCATATAGTAGCGATCTACGCTTGAGATGAGTCATTAGAGTTTCAGCTCCTGTGTTTTCGAGACTTGAGACCAAGAGTCGGGTGCTCTAGCATGACCGATGGGGACCCAAGCTCGGGCACCAGGGTTTCATACATCAGCTGCCGAAGACCCAAATAAAAGCACTGGGGTCCCAGGGACGAGAATTACGGTTCCCGTGCCCGGGTATTGAGGTCATTGATCCAAGTGATGGTTGGCTAATCACGTTATGGAATTTAAATAGACTTTTATATCTTCTACGCCGAATATGCTCTTGGCAAATAAATTAAAGTGCATTGATGGAGACTATAACAGTCTCTATCCAAGTCGGAAACAACCCAAAGGTTCTTGAGGGCTCTGGTAGAATTTGACTAGTCTATTCATACTTCTTGGGTTGCATTTTCAGTTGTGCGGGTTTCTTTTCCACACTTCATGTGGGATCGGTCAAGAAAGAGCCTGTCGGGCAACGTGTAACGATCCGCGACGGGGGACTCCACTTGGAAGCAGACACATTTAGATAAATTATGCGCAAATGTAGTTGTTTGCATCGCTAAAATGCACAAATGTTGGGCTCGCTGAGGTCCGGTCAATTATCGGATCTCGACTCATCATTCCTGGCCCATCATGACCCACCCGGAGAGGCCCAGCGGGCCCTCACCGTCTCCGCTCCCCCTTCCTTGTCATGACCTTCCCCTCCCGTTATTTCGCCATCAAACATGTGCAGGAGGAAGGACGTCTCAATGAGTTTAGCTGACGAAGATCCCGCTTGCTTCCTGTTCTCCTGGCATCTCCCATTTTCTAGAATCGCTCAGCTGGTTATATAAGGATGTGTGTGATCTTCAAGAGCTCACTACACGGGTTTCGTGAGAGCAAGTCGAGACCTCGTCAGCACGGAGAAATGAGCCGGCCATTGACGAAGTGGAGTTCGAGCTTTACTAGGAGGTGTGTGGCGGTTGCAAAAGAGCAAAGGACGAGGTTCTACATTTTCAGGAAGTGTGTGCTCGTGTTGTTGTGTTGGGACAAGTATGGAGAGCAATAGAGGAATGTTCTTTTAAGGCCATCGGTAAATCTGCATGTCTCTGTTCATAATGTTACGTATCTTTAAGACTGTGACAGAGGAAGTAGGCCAAAGAAGGGCTTAGAAGAAGATGAAGGATCAAACTTTGGGTTTCGCCCCTTTTTATCGATGAAAATTTCCATGTTCCCTTCATAAGAAAAAGGATGGATCCATGTACTTTTATGTCGGTAATGTAGTTAGCTAGACATATATCGATTTAGAAGCAGTACCCGAGCGGATGCAACGTCCAGATTAAATCACTGTTCATCATCTTCGTATACACAAAACATTCAAATACGAATCAACCTGATATGAAGGAGCGAACACGATGATCGAAGTTCATACCTAAAACCAGGAAAGAGGCGAGGCATGCGTTCGGTTGTTTTCGGGACCAGTTAGCCATGAGGAGGCAATATGCTATTTGCTCTTGCATTTATGGGAGACTGTTGCTTGTATTACGTTCTGAGCTGACAGGAGCTTTTCTACATTTCAGAAGGCAGAGACAAGCCACACGCTTAAGACGAAGTCTCTGTTTTGGTGGGGCGGGGGTAAAAAAACAGAGTCGTGTGCCTAAAGCACCGATCGAAACGCTTGATAGGTACATAACCAGCGCCCATCATTAATGGCAAGCCTAGAGAAATTATTTAGACCAAGCCAATGTCATCGTCCTAGTAGCGACTCGTGTCTGGTTCGGCCGGAATCGAATTCTCCCGGACCGTCGAAACCATGCGGATTCATCGCCAACTAATTCGAGACTTTTCAATTGTTATTCTAGAAGTACTTGTCAGGATCTGTCTGCTACGCGTATCCTCGTCCCATCCTCGAACAGATTGGTCACATTGCGAGTATGTTATGCTTGTTTAAGCACCCGAAATTAGCTCGAGCCAAAAAGCTATCTGTACATGGCGTGGTTTAAGCATGGAGGTGTAATAAATTGGCCAGTGAAGCGTGAACGATCAAGCGCTTTGACAAGAGGAGCTGAGCTAGGATTGCGAACCCCGAAGAGACGTGAAATGGCTCAGAAGAAACGAGGAAAAAAGCATGAATTGTCACTGACCTTCTCTCTCTGTGTCTCTGAGTCTTCTATTCAATTAAATTCTGAGGCAGAACAGAGGACCAACATCCCTCCATCACCCCACCATAAATGCGAATTCAAAGCTCCAGATTTGTCTCTGCGAGGTTCCCCGGGTTCACGATTCTTGTACCCTGTCGAGTTAATGTTCCAACTTCCTTTCTCGTTAGGTGGTTGAAGGAATTCAATGCCCCGAAACTTATGTTCAAAGTGCTCTCCTCTATAACAACAACATGTCAATCGATGCCCCAACCAAGTGTCTCTCTGCTCTCTGCTCTGCTCTCTGATGTCTCTTCCTTCTTTAAAAAGGCATAGTCGCCCTCTTTCATTCCTCGCTTCCTCTTCACTAAAACAAACCCAGGATTGTCACTCGCTTTGCTTTTTTGAATTGGTTTGTCGGCTTCAAACATTAACAACGTCCAGGTTTGTCTGTTTTCTTGATTTCCCAGAAAGTACCATGTCGTTGTTCACTGCAAGAACCCCAAGCGAATGGAGACCCAAGCGAATGGAGACAGACTCAGTCTCTCTCACAAGATTAACGATTCGGGTTTCGGATCGACTAATGCTTCTTCGCTTTCGTGGTGTTAAGATTGTCGTTTTAGATTGGTGATTCTTTCAGATATCTGTCCGAGTTAGCCCATGGTCGATACCTGGCAGATCAGGACGGACGGGATATTGGTGCGGTTCAATAAGAAAGCGACGTTTTAAGTATCTAAAACCCTGCCTTTTTATTGAGCCGTGCCAATATCGCGTGCCATTTTCACTCTAGTGTCGGCTCCTCGGGTCCACCGCAAGAGTCGCGAGGTACATCCTTCTCTTTCCCCTCTTAGCTTCAGGGATTCGGCTAGGCTCATGTTTTAACGGTTCGAAAAGTACAAATCGCTTCTTTTACCTGGTGTTTTCCCTTAAGCTAAGAGATTACGCACTCTCCAGCGTAGTATTGCACCTTCTTCTCATTGCTGAGATCTTGAAAACTGAACAATCAGATCTACTTTTATGTTATTTTCGATGAATATGGTTTCCCCTGGGCAAAACTTTCCTAGATTCCCAACGGTGGTGTGGCCCTCGTGACAAAATTATGGGATTTGGTCCGATTGAGGACGTCTAATTTTGCTTGCTCTAATTGAGGAGTCCAACTACTTGCAATCCCAGATTATTTTGCCCTAATTTGGGTGATTTTGGACTACCAAAATATGATTTTTTTTTTTTTTTGTAAGGTGGACTACCAAAATATGATTTCGTGACTAATCAAGCCAAAGTTTCCAATGACATAAGAAGCCACGAGAGGAGGAGAAGATGACTACCAGTTTTGCACAGCAACTCTCGAGTGCCGAAGATAGAAATTTGTTGACAAGGAAAACTTGTTTGCTAGAGGCATTCCGACGGCAAAGCAATGTCGCTGCAACCGTCTACAGGGGAAAAATCTAGCCTGCATGCGAGATTTACCAACAATACTATCTTTCATAGTGTTTTGCGTTTTTACAGCCTGACATGCTTTTGTGATATCACCACAATCAAGATTCTTTGTTCGCCGTAAATCGGAGAATACAAACGCGCATATCCTAAAATGGAGATGATTGGTTTGGTCAAGCGACATGTCAACACCGTAACGCACGTGCTGTCGAGATCGAGTTCCATCCAGATCTATTGTTAACATCAAGACGTTTCCCCTTACCTTGTATCCATTGAGCTTGATTAATCGACAGAGAAAAACTCAGCGGCATCCATGAAGAATTGAAGCAGACATACACACCGTTCAGCTTCTTTTCAAGCAACCAATTTTGGTACACCATAGTTTCCCTGGTCTGTTCCTTTGTTTGTTTTGAGCAGCCTGGTACAGTGTTTGCATTCATGCATCTTTAATCCCGCGATGCAATGACCATAGATATCGTCTTGTGGCTGCTGCGGTGACTTATTTTTTATAACTCTCGGTAAATTCATAAAAATTCACAGATCTCGGGTTCAATTTCCACATGTTTATGTATTAGATTGAATCAGAGTAAAACAAAATGATGCTAAAACACGTAACAACTAGCAAGAATGCGTGCAAAACTAACATGCCCAGGGATGAATAGGCGACAAGATGAAGCAGCATGTTTATCTAGCCCTCGAAAATCAACACCCATGGTGGAGGCACATATTGCCCGAAACTAAAGCATAAGGAAAACATACTTCGCCGTCGAGGAAGTGAGCATCAGGATTCAGGGGAGAGTAGAGGACAGAGAACGCTTAAGTGAGAGAAGACAGGCCACAAGAGCCACCGCAGAAAGATTTGGTCTTTATTATGAGCTTGAGAGCCAGTGGAAATGTAGATTACAAAATGGCCTTCAAGCCATCAAAGAATGAGTGGGGTGGCGTGGCGACACCCTCTTGCTTTCTCTTTCCTGCCATTTCGATCGCCACTTCAATAAAATGGAAGTGATCCACGAAGTGAGGCATCCCTCTCTTTCCCCATCTACTTCTGTGTAATAGGATTTTTCTATACTCACGGACAGAAAAAAGAAAAGAAAAGAAACACCCTACAAAAGGACTCGCAAACCTGTATTTAGGCCTAGCTCCTCATCTTCCTGAGTTGGGAAGACGCTCAAGTCGATCCTCCTACCGAAAAGTAGCACTCCATAAAGCCTTTTCACCTTCACCACACCGCCGATGGACTTCTTTGATCCTCTCGACTGATCTGCAGATTCCGCTGCAGGTCCAGTCAAATGAAGCAACGCATATGTTCCCTGCCTGGGCCTTCCATTCACAATCTGCAGGAACAAGTTGCTTTTAACAATGGTCGAAAAACTACGATCCGACATAAATGTAGAGGTTAAATTCCAATGCCTGCGAATAGTATAGAGGATGACAATTGTTGTGGTACAGACTGAAATTTACGGAGATGGTAGTCGTGATTGCAAAGCAAAATAGTTCACATAGCTATTACAGCGTTATGCAAGTGCCGTGAAAACCGTTGTCATCCCAGAAGAATGAAACAGATATCATACTGATAACTTCAGTAGAAATTATTCATCTTTACCGGGTGGAGTGCCGCAACACAATCTTCTGTCGTCAATATGCTCCACGTCGAGTCCTATGAACCAAGATCCCAGTGAAACATCCTCGTTGGCATATTTGTGCAGAACATGCCTAAAACATTGAGGTTAAAAAAATATTTGATTAGGAATATTTAGACATGCAGTTACTGTCTAAAGGCAAAGCAGAAGTTTCCTATCTGTATAATTTGTTCACCTCATAATTTTACCAAGTACACCGAAATCTTACTGGTTTATGGATATGTATGTAGCCAAATCCTTTGAGATAGCATATAACTGTCCGGTAGCATGACGAAAGTACTTGTTTCCTGCCTCGCCAAATTTCCAATGCTCGGGTTCATGGTATCTCACTCCTCTTTACAGTAAGAGCAGTGTTTTCAAGTGTCATCAAGGGGGAAAAACACTTCCAAGTAGAATTACAAGAAAGACATCAATTGAAAAAACAGGGAACTTACTTTTGAGAAAGTACTGGACCAGATTTCATGCAACCGATATACACTCTTCGTTTGGGTCGGTGTCTAACTAGCGTTTCTCCAAGTGTTGCTACGGCAGAATAAAGAGAAGACTTCAACAGTAGCATAATATAGGAAGCGAACTATCATATGCTCAGAATTATGATACTATAATATTCTGCTCCTTCCTCTATCAACCATAATTTTGAGTGTAGGATTCTCTTCCCCCGTTTTCTTCACAGGACGACTAAATAGATGCTCTGCCTCTCCTTAATTATTGAACCTCTCAGCTGCTAATGATTAAATTATTTACCTATATTCACATGAACGTCATCATCAACTTTGACGTAAAAATCTGCATCCCATGAAGCAACAGCTGTGGCAAAATATGTCTTCGTCTTGGCAGACAACTCAAGATATCCTTCAACATGTTCCTGACAAAAAGGAAATGAAGTAACATGCATTTCGTCCACAATCAGAACCGTGAAATTTTTAGGTGAACAAGTCTAAGAGTAATGAACCAACAGAAGATTGATATTTACCAGTCTCAAAAAATCTCCATGTTTTCTGTCCTCTGCTTCAACGGCTCGGTCTAGGATACCCCCCGGTGTAGCACTAGATGGGAGAAAAGTTATGTTAAGAATTATTTACCACGTGTTCGTTCTGTAATATCAGCATAATAGTACATTTTACCAAAGCAATACTTATGCAGATTAGTGTTCCCAGACGGAAACCTACCATTCACAGAATTAAGTATCCTATGCTGATATCTTAATTAGCTCACGTCAATATGATGTACTGGCAACACTTTTATGCATGACAACAAAGGAATCATTGGCAATTTACTTTTACAGTTTATGAACTTCATAAATTCAATAATGGCTTGCGGCAGTGCCTCTGAAAACTATATCCAAACTTATGTCGGTGAGTGTGTAGAGAATAGAGACCTCTTGATAATCGGCAAGACCAAATATTTGATATCTGAATTTGAAGTATCTGAGGTTCCATAAGAAGGCTAAACCATGCATAGAATTAGTTACAGAGCATCTTTTCCTTCAAACGTTATCTGATTATATCACGATATTTGCAAGAAAAATACCAGGACACGCGCACGCACGCACAAGTTCCCCATGTAGCTAATCCTATGTAAGGAAAAACCAACTGCTTTCTTCATATCAACTATAGATACAATTATAGCATCCATACTTCAAGCTTGCACACGCCAAGCAAAAACTAAATGCTAGACATCATTGAGCATGCTTGTCTAGATTATGAGTGCTAAATGAAGACAAGTTCCAACCTGTGACCAATGACAAAGCGCGCAATGATGCCCTTCTCTTCTTCCAGCTTTTTCCTTTTCTCACCTGCGATCCCATGTTTTCCAGCAGTATTCAGTCACAGGAAACATCCAATCACTGTCGTGAAGATTAGCCAAGCATGAATAGATAGGAAATGTACCAACCTTGAGGCATCCATGTAGCGCGAACTGAATCTCTTCTTTTCCTGCTGCTAAAAGCAGTATTTATTCCTATAACCATAAGATACTTTCTCCTATGGGTAGGTTCGTCTATTTTTATGTCTTCCGATAAAGGAGCTCCGCTGACCATAGTCTCATGTGCAGCTCTTGCAGCTGCTAATTCCATCTCCAGATTAGAAATGGTCTTGTCCAAAGTGCTAAACACACGGAACAGAACATTGTCAGAATAAAAGACATTAGGACGGCCTAGGATCACATCAAATATCAATTATTGATGGCACCAATAAAAAGCTAATAAAAAAGTAGGTGGGTCTTACTGTATGGCATTGTGAGTTCTAAAAACTTCCCCAATAATGTCCTTTGAGTCTCGCTTCACTTCCTTCTGACGCAGCTAAAGAAAAAATATCAGAACATCAGGAAATGAGTAAAATGATAAACAATGACCAGAAGAGAGAGATAGAAAAGAAACAATTTAATTGGAGCACAACTCTGGCCAACATGGGAAAATGTTGAGCTACGAACTGCTGGTCCAAGTTGTGGATACTCACAATTTCAGGATTACAACCTTCGGAAACCAGTTTCAATTTCTCGGCTTCCATAGCAGTGGTCCGTGCAATGCTTTTAGATTCAGGTACCGTCCACCTGTGATCAATTTACATTCGTCATCAAAATTGCAAAATCCTAAGTCGCATGAATTCCCCTTCCCAAGTTCTATTGAATCTTTGCAAACTATTCTAAAGCCATAATGAATCAGGGTAGAAAAAAAAAATTAACAAGACATTTACTTGCCCAAATTAGGTCTCTTCAGCAATGACCATCCAGGAATGTGTCTTCCTAGAACTTTTCCTTCTTTTTTGTTAATGCCATCAGTTTTAGTTTGCCCATATCTTAGTATTCAAACGTCAATTTTGAGGTACCTTAAGACAAACCATTCAAACTATGATGGAAGAGAAAATGAAACGGGATCAGAAGAGGTGATAAAGTTTCACCTAACAGTTGCACTTCCAACTACCAGAGAGACGATAATGACCATTAAGTTATATCAGATGCCAGAGTTCCTTCTGCTCATTAAATGGGAATGGGGCGAATTCAGAAGTAGATGAAAGCTTCGGTGGGCCAGAGATCTAAATCACCAACTAAACAACAAGTATCCCTGAACTTGAAATGCAAATAGCAATTATGCCAAAAATGAGGAGAAAATTAAGCAATCAATGGAACAATGACCTTCCAAATCATCGGACTTTTAGCCATTAGAAGCCATGAATACATATCCAGATTGAGAGAGATAGTACTGGGGTGAATCCTAATTTGGATCTACCTCAATGAGAAAGTTACAAATTGACCGAAAAAAGAAGAAGAAGATAGAGTAGAAGAATTCTGCTGGCAAATTCCGAGTCCAACAGTAAGAACTGCAAAGAGACCAATTACAATGGCGCAACCTCGTACGATTCCAAAAGAACCTCACATAAAAAAAAAAAAGCATTGAACTTGCATATCTTCATCGCTCTTAGAAGAGGCCAACGCAAGAATCAGCCAAGGATGAATCTTCAAATGATTGCAAAATTATTCAAGAAAGCCCAAGCTTAGTTGAGACTAAACCAAAAATTGGCTCAAAACCCTCGAGGAGAAAACGCGCAAATTGGACCCGTGATCGTTAGCCACGAGAAATGAGCTACTGAAAAGGAGCCAAAAAAAAAAAAAAAGGCAAAACACCGTCGGACGTGTCTGAAGATGAAGCGGAATTGGGACACGGACGCAAGATTCACCTGTTCGTGAAGAGCATCCCAGCACAGAAGCAACCCACGCAAAGCAAGAGAGTCCATTTTTTGGAGACGACGCTTTTAGGAGCTTGCTCTCCTCTGATTTTCAGCGACATCTTCCTCCTCCTCCTCCTCCTCCTCCAATTCTGCCTCTGTTTCAGCCCCCGGAGTCCTTCTCAATGCTCAACATATACCCACTTGCAGCGCGAGAGGAAGAATCGAATGAAGAAGGACCGATGGGCGGTGGAAAACCCCAGGAAGAGCTTCGGAATCAGTAGAAGAATGGTATCATTCCGAGAGAGAGGAGCGATGGAGGGAATGTGTCTTAACAGAGGGACTTCTCTCTCTCTCTCCTCCTTCTAGTTCTCTACTTTGCAGGCAAGGGACGTTGAACAAGAAGTGAGAAGACCCACTAACTGCTTTGTCTCCACGGAGCCAAATTACCAAACTGTCCTCGTCGAACCAACCTTATTCGACGTCCTCGGCCATTTTTTCGTTTTTCCATCTCACGACATTTTATCGTACCCTTGTCCGAAAAGATTCTTTTCTACTTGTTTATTTCTTTTATTGGAGCTTTCCTTACTAATATTCTCCATTAAGTCGTGCTTTTCTCAATAATGCGATTGGAAAATTCCAAAAAAGACCTCAAATATCCCTATTTTCGCATTCTGATCTTTTGAAATTTTCCCTAATGCGACCGCGTATTCGCGATAAAAAGTAACAATATAGACACAACAAAATCCGCACGATTGTCTCTTAGCTTAGAGGTCTCAAATTCATTCATCATAATTCTTTTTCCTCTTTTTTTTTCTGTCATCTACTTTATCAATTTTCATATCCTTATCGTCTTGATTTCCGGCTCTATGAAAAACTTGGAGAGAGCATTAGACGAGCTATGACAGTGTTCGTCCGGTAACTATGACCCTAATTCATAAGATGGCAAGGCAACTAATCAGGCTGTACATTTCCTCGACCGCCATATTTTGTTCGATACGCGCTCATTTATGCATAGTATGGTAGGAGGGATTAGAAAGAAAGGGAAAGTGTCCTTAAGAATGCAATCCTGTACAGGACAGAGAGAAACGGTTAGGACATAGGAGGGATTGCAAAAAATTATGAGGCCTTGTTAAAATTATCTTCATGTGCATTTTAGAGGAGTTCTTTAAATCCGTCCAAATATGGAGAAATTAGGATCAATTTGTGTATCACTAAACAAACATTTTCTTCTTTTTTTTACTTATACCCTTTTCTATGTCTATTTTTAAGTACATAAAGGTGAATTTATATCAATGTTCATCTTTTTTCGTCTCTTTTTTTTTTCCCTCGGTAAGATCTAAACAACATCAGACCTCAATTCTTTCGGATCTTTTCTTATCTTTTTCTCTTGAAATCTTTATTATATCATATCATTTCAACTCAATTCTTCTAAATTATTTATTTTCTATTCTCTCGTGATTATTCGAAATCCCTTAGTTTTCTTTTTAATCATCCCTACCAAACCGACGGTTGATCTTTTTATGGGATCTTTAATGCTGGCAGAGCATGTACTTAGATTAGCACATGAGCCTCATGTGGCAAGGGAGGGGATTAGCCCCAGCGTTTGCCTCTCTTCATGATCACATGACGTTGATCCAAGTTAAGGATGTTTTCTGCCGGAACATGCAACCCTGTAATTAAGTAGCACCCAAAAGGGGTTGACACTCAAGCACTGTGCACGTGCCACGTGCCCGAAAGAGAAACTACTGGTTATCGAATTGTAGACCAAAAAAGGAATAATAATAATAATAATATTCGCCAAATAAGTAAAAATAAAAGAGGGAAAAAAAGTGATGTGGAGTCAACTGTCTAGAAGGTCTATGGGTCAACGCTCAAGAGTGTGATTCGCAATTATTAGCTTCCTAAGCATAGAGGGGCGTCTTCTGGCCAAGGGTTTAAAGGAGGTCAACAATAAAAAAATCCCATGATGTTTTCGAAATTCCTCGCTGGTGTAGTGAGTAAATGGCTAACATCGATTATAGTCTCTAATAGGGTTATAGATAGTTCCCTGAAAGAACCAAAGATAAGGTTTGACTAAATTAAAAAAGACAAATTCTGAGGAAATCGATCAGATAAGAAATAACTTCTCCGAAGCGAAAAGAGGGTCATTTTGTTTTTTCACCACCAAGGCATTATGGGATTAGAAAGAGACCGAGTTTGAGATCTTCTTCTGTCAAAAGAAGTAGACTAAAAAACCTCCCAGAGAAGTTCACTGTGGTCGATTGCAAACTGATCTTCAGTTTGAAGGCCAATAAAGAAAAATGAGGCTTCATTTTGTCATTGGTACTGAGACATTGGCCACTAACACATATATTTCACCACATATTTTAATGACGATTGCCCTTCTACTAAAAGTGTACCCATGGAAAGCTTTTCAAATCTTTTTAATATGTGACATATGTGAATTTCACCTTTAAGCACTTCTCTCGTGGTGTCAACAAATGGGGTTGACATTCTTGTTGACTTGTTGGAACGAAGCTCAATAAGCTGCAATGTAGCAATACGGAAACTAACGAAAAAATATAAAAAAAATCTTAAACATATTACATTAGCACCAATTCGATCCTAAACCTTTTAATTTGATCAATTCAATTCTAAATATTTTTGCATTGATACCAATTGAATACATCTTATCAATTTTGATCGGAAATTACTAATATGAACGTCGACCGTCCTATACAGTACATTGAAAGTTAACTTAGACATTTTTAGTAATATTTTAATAGTATTTCGAAATTTTTAATAATTTTTTGGTTCTTTTTCTTTTTTCTTTCTAGTGCTTTGCTTCTTCTTCGTTTATTGTTGTGGGCCAACAAGGGCCATCGGTCGACTCTTGCTAGCCACAAACAAAAGCTGTAATGATCACTACCAACTATGATCCGCTTCTCTTTAAATTTTGTTATCATGAAAAATCGTTTTAGAAAATTTTCCATCAGAATTCGTTAGATTTTTTTTTTTTCTTTTTTTGGAAAAAGACGACTTCCAAATTTCGAGAAGATTTCCTCCTTGTCGAACAAAATTTTTTTATGGTAGTTCCTAGCCCCACCCCCAACCAAACAGTATTTAGTTAATCCTAGTTTGGTTAGCGTTAAGGAAGAAGCTATAGGCTCTCAAATTCCAGCAACTCGTAAAAAGAAATGCGGGGCGGCACGTGATCAGATCTATAGCTCGAGACGTGGCGCATTCCCATTGGCTGAGCTTCTCGGTTCACCCAAGCCTGTCCATTAACCACGTGACGGATCGCACAACCCACTCACGTGGACACTGCCCCAAATCTGCGTCCCCACAGGGCCCACATCACGAGCTTACCGACACCTGCGATGATTTCCTTAACCGCAGTCCATGCCCGTTTGTTTTCCTTTGATGTTTCCGCAGCCACGGGAATCGTAAGATACTGACGTCTGGACATTCCGTAGAGAACGCGGAGGAGGGCAACGTCGTAATTCGAGTTTCCAAAAACTGAGATTAATCTTAAGCATGGAGGTCGTCCGGAACATGCGCCTTGGGTTAACGTCCAGTTGATTTTGAAGTTTAGGGTAGTTTTTTTTTTTTGGGTGGAAAGTTTAGGGCAGTTATTTGTGCATGAATATACATGATATGAGTGACTAAGATTTGTTTTTAGGAAATTAGTTGGAAAATAATTGAAAATTCCAAATCAAGTTCGGCCTTGAAAAACACGATCAAATGGGTCGGCTTGGACTGGATTAGATGTGATCAGACCTTGGAGGTAGGAAATTGATATTTGAAATGGGCACATAAACCCGACTCTAGGAACAAAATTAAATATTAGGAATTTGAATGTTGGATGCTAATAAGCTAGATCTGATAGTAGCCCTCGTCGCATCTCAACCCAAATTGTGAGTTTGATACATGTTAATGATGCGCATGACTATAGTTCTATTTTTTTTTTCTTTTAGAAACGGATTTGAAACAAAAACCCGTTCGTTAATGCAGTTTCATTTTTTTTCTTTTCGAGATAATTTTTTTGCTCAAAAATATATTTGGAACAGAAATAAGAAGTAAAAACTTCCTATTTTCTTATTTTTGGACCAAAAACAGAAATAAAAATAGTTCTCATAGCTCACTCCTCTCTCTCTTGCGTCCCTATTGTAGGTCTCCACCCCCCCTACCTCTGCTTTCTTGTCCTTGGCTCCCGTTTGTCATTCACTACTCGCGGTCGCTGGTCTCCGGTTCACCGGCGAAGGCCTAATGGCTAACCGTGGAAATTTTATGTTGTTAATAAATGAATTTTTGTTCTAATAACATAAATTTATTGCCATTATTAAACTCGTCTCTGCTCAAAAACTTGTTTATAAAATAGAAGTAGAAAATTTTATTTCTAGCCAGAAATACAGCCCAAAAAGAGAATATATTTGTCATTCATGCCATAAGCATGCGCAACATGGATTTTAAGAAGATGCTTTTACTTGGGGTGCGTTCATTTGAGCAAGAGAATTTTTCGTGAGATAATTATTTGGATTTTCATTCGTTTGATTTGTTGAAAATAATTGATCAGTGGAAAACCATCTACGCTCAAAGAAAATATGCATCCTTAAAGCCGAGGGAAACAATTCTTTAACCTGAAAAGGAAAAAAAAAACAATTTACCAGAAAGCATTTTGTTTAATTATGAAATTTTCCTCGAAAGATACACATCCTTAATTTACATTCCATTATGGTGGAGAAAGCATTCTTGGGTCGGATATACTTTGCCAACTAACCGGTTTATGTAGCAAAAAGTGACCAAAAGTTTTGGCCAAATAAAAGAAATGCAGGATACAAGTGAATTAAGTTGGGGACAACATTTTTCCCGGGGGGGAATTATTCTAAATTTAACGGTGCCTCCTTTTGCTAGACATGACATGAGGGAACCGTCGATAAAAAAAAAAAAAGACACTTAAGTAAGTTTCACGATCGTGGTAGTTAGGACTTGAATTTTTGAAGGTGCGAATTGTGAAAAAGAGAGGATGCAAATCCGCGCCGGAATGGAAAAATAAAAATAAAAATAAATCTGAGGACGTGTTTTGAAATTTTCCCGGGAAGTTCTTGGGAGCTGAACCGACGGATGCCATTGCCACTTATCTTAGTGAAGTGATGTGCAGATGGGTATGCGCGACGGGGACGGATGCAATGCAAGTTCAGGGTGGCGCGGGGGGTGAATTGGAGATTTTGGTCGAGAGATGCGTTGCTTGCAAAAGTCGTCCCCCGTCGCTTTTGCTGCACAAAGAACTTGTCGTCCGCTCAAGCAAGCGGGCCCAAAGCTGCCATCGCACACCACTCCCTCACGGACTCTCTCTCTCTCTCTCTCACACCTGTGCAGTTGCAGCTGCAGGTGCACCTTCCTTTTCAGGCAATTCAAGAATCGTGTGGGAAAATTCAAATTAGGTGAGGAAAATTCGTGCCTTCGCTTGTTGGGGGGGAGAAGCCGGAGGGCGTTCTCGCCCTTCCAAAATGAATTGCTTTTCCCCCAAGCGTCCATCCATGATCAGTGTGACCGCATGTGAGGGCGAGCGGTCCGGCCTGCTCGAACAGGGAGGGAATCGGTCCGGACGGGGCTTTCTCGATCGCTTCCCAGTTCAAAAAACCGAGAAGCGGCGGCTATTTGGAATTTATTGATTCTATCCGATTGCAGGATGATCCCAAAAGAGTTTGCTACTGATTTCAAAAATCAAAGAACCGGTCCTATCAAGATAGTTTCGAAGTTCCACGTCTGGAATCCACCCACTTTAGAGCCGATCCACCCTCAGCAGTATGTCCATTTTTAATTGAGGAAGCACATATTACGTTAAAATTGATTCAATTTATGCCGACCAATACCATTATAATCATTCCATAGAGGAGAATCGCAATTAAAGATCCCACATGAGTGGTTATGGCAACGCCGGTTTACATGGATCGAATTCATGTGGTAACTTCTCCATCGACCGCCTCCTCTTGTCCATCGCACGTTAGGAGAAAAAGAAAAAACAGAGAAAGTAAAAGAAAGGTTCCTTTTTCTTTCCATGGTATTGCGAGCTTTCGGCATCATCCACCGTTCTTGGTCTCTACTTTTTGTTACCGGGGTCCGTGCTGGGGTCATGTTATGAACGTGATTTTTAATCGTGTGGGGTCCCCTCTCACGTGACGTGGGCTCTGCGGGGGATTGGATTTCTACTTCGTTCACACGACCAAACTCAGGAAAGTTAAAAAAGAAGAAGAAGAAGAAGAAGATGAGGAGGAGGAGGTGGAGAAGGAGAGATAGATGCTCGTTTGAACGTTGAACTCCAAAGTGCTTGGGACCCAATCACGTGGCTGATAAGCAAAAAGGGCTGATCAGATGGAACTTACGAGGGGGGAGGCAGATGTGGGACCCACTAGGCCCCACTTAGCAACTTCCTTGCTTGCTTGCTCCCTTCTTTCTTTGATGAGTGAAATAGGTCCGGGCTAGGATAGAATTAGAGAACAGTAGCCCGCCGCGTGAGTTTGTTGGTTGTTTATAGAGGGGTCAAATTGGTGAATTGAATCGGATTTGAACCGGATCGGATATAATTCGATCCATATTAACTTGTCCAACTCGATTCAATGACCCTATATCCGACTCGATCCGCTTTGACCCATATTACCAATCACACTGTAAATAAAATAGAAAAAAATGATATTACTAAAATACTTTTATGCAATAACAAATTTAGGGAAATTTTTGACGGGCGACGGCAGTAGCGACCGACCACAGTTTATATATTTTTTATTTTTTATTTTTAATTTCTGTCGTTCACTTATAAAAATATAAAAATTAAAAAATATATAAATAAAGTTGAGCCTTTGAGGCCCGAGTCCATTTTTAAATTGTGAAAGTTATGGGTTGAAAATAAATCTAATATGGGTCAAAAATTGATTTCATGTGTGACCTATTTAATTTCGCTTCAATCTTTTGGATTTATTTTTAGTGAGTCATCTAAAAGTCAACATAAGATTTATTTTATACAAAATATGGATCAGATATGGGTCTATGACCCATATTGACAGTTTTGGTTGTTTGTGAATAGACTCGAGCTTTTTATGAGCAAAAGACTTCATTTGCTCGAGGACTAATATCATTGAAAACCTCAAATTAATACATTCACATCATATTTACTTCAAAATTAATTTGTGTCATGAAAAGGTCTTAAATTGACACATCCATGCCATTTTTACCCTCAAATTGATATACTCATGTAGCATGAGGTGCAATGGTTTAGGATAAAATGTGGCTCGGGGTGCGCTGGTTTGAAAATTATTGTGATACAAAATAAGTTTAGGGGTAAATGTAATACTTGTATGTCGGTTTGGGATTTTTGTTGTTGGATTAACCATTTACTCAGAGACCACTAGATGGACAAAGTCTTCTTGCAAGCTTGAACTCTACACTGCATCGTCAAGTCATTAAGCACTGTAGAATAAATCAAAATTTTATTTTATTTTCCCGAAATAAACAAAGGGTTGGTGCGTAATTTTCTAAAAAGAAGCAACAAATCAAAAATCCATTGGACTTCCGACTCTGAAGATTTAAAATAGGAAAGGCGAGGTTGGCTAATTGGCCACACGTACAACTCGTAAATCAGGTAGCCATCGTAGGTTCGACTTCCTAGGTTACCAGGGACAATTCCATTTTATGGATCGCCCCCTCGATTTTCGGGTCACGTGTTTTCCTTGATCCATACATGGTATTTCCTTGATCCTAAGCTTTTTCTACATTAGGGGGATTTTCTCCCTAGCACAACAGAGAGTGAAAATTGCAAAAGAAACATCAATCATCGATATTGTCTTTCTTTGTGATATCCTAATTTTTTGCCCATCAATTGAGCTTCAAGTGCGCTTAGCATGTATCGGCACGAACCATATTCGAAACGCAATAATATTTTTGTGATTTTATCAATTTTTTTTTCACTTTTGTGGGAGTAATTTAATTATATAACTAAGGACGGACCCATCAATTTAGTTTAGAGACAGAAAAGTTGGTAATTTTTCTTACGTCTCTCCCTGTGGGATCGTCCGAGCCTGGTCACTACGACCCCAATTGTGAGGAATTGCAATACCTAGCTCGATAAAAGATGTATATATCGAATTTCAATAAATTACGGTAACTATCCGATAAAGATCGCACCAATCACCGAACGGGCCGAGGAGGCGACGGCCCATCGTTTTTCTCTACACCGTGGCATATCTGGCTGGAGATTCAGGCCCAGACTAAACTGGGCTGAACCCACCTCCTCGTTCCCCCCACCCCCTCCCCCTCCTCTCTTTCTCTCTCTCTCAAGCTCAGCCTGTGGGATGGCGAACTTGGAAGAAGAAAGCTAGAGCGCAGGAAAACAGAAAGGAAGATGGAGAGCAATCGGAAGTTGAAAATGGCGATTGCCTTCGCTTCCGCCGCGGCGCTCTCGGCGTTCTTCGCCCTGCATTACCGAACACGGAGGAAGCAGAGGAGCCGTCGCCGCGCATGTTACTTGCGAGCCGACTCGAAGCCACAGCACAGCTTCCGGCGAGTCTTGGCGGATAATTCCTACGCTCCTTTCAAGCATCTGAAGCGCGGAGACGGTACGTTATCTGGAACTGAGCTGGAACCATTTCGTCTTTGCTTTTGTTTACTGTTGCGCCGGTCGGTTGGCGGTGGGGATTGCCTTTGGAGTTTCTATATAGCGATGATCCAGAAAATTCTAATGCCAGAAATATCGGAATAGTTCGAGTCAGATGCGTTTTGATGATGAAACTGAGCTGATCAGGTAGTCGTACTTGTTTACTGAGAGAACTTATGAACTGTTTTTGGGGTTCGTGCGCGTCGTTATTGACGTACGTTATCTGTTCCTTTGTGGATGGACGGCGTTAGTAAGATAATCGAACGTTTGACCTGCATTAAGAGGAGAAGCTTGTCTTTTGTTGCATTATACGTTGTTTCTGGCCGTTAGGATGCTCCGGCAGAGAGTCGCGCGTGAGGTATTGACAAGTCATCTACGTAATCGATGGAAGGCTTTCTGTGTTAGTGTTTGTTTGTTTCATCGGTGATTGAAGAGTCGACCGATGATGTAACATCTATGTTTTGGTCCTTTGTTTGGCATTTCTTCACTTTTTTTTTTCTGATACCTACGTGGAAAGATTTATGAATCATGGCTTAATATGGTAAAATTTGACAGGGGATTCTTCATACTCGCATCCATATGAGGTGGAGATTATGGCTCTGTTGGATAATCCTCAACTAGAACTCACATTTTATCCTGATGATAAGATTCCGACGACTAGTGATACATTTGCTTGGGTGGAAACTGAGCAACAATTGAATGAACTTGCTGGTATATTGATTAAGGAGAGAGTTTTTGCCGTAGATACAGAACAGCACAGTTTATGTTCATATTTAGGTTTTACTGCCCTTATGCAGGTGAGTAGACATTTATCACCAGAATGTGCTATTCAATATGTGGTAAGTGCAGCTTGCTAATGCTTGTGTCTTTTGTCTCCTCGTTTCCTCCTTCCAAAATTCAATAGATCTCCACAAAAGATGAGGACTATTTAATTGACACAATAAAGTTGCATGATGCTATGGGAATTCTTCGTCCAGTTTTCAGTGAGCCCAGTATTTGTAAGGTACTTTTTTCCATTAGACTGTCAAATTATGGGCCCTTTCTGTATCTGTTTGTGCTCTTGCACTACAAATGATTGAAATGCATCTACATCCATGTCTGACAGCATACCCGATCACATTTGTGGAGTGTTAACTTGCCGGTTGATGAAGTTAATGAATTAGACTTAAATGACAGCTCTAGTTTCATGTGTTTGTGCACTGCAAATGATTGACATGCATCTACATACATGTCTGGGAACATATACCTGATCATTTTCCAGGAGTGTTGACTTGCTGGCTGATGAAGTTAATTGAAAACTATACTTAAATGACAGCTCTAGTTTCTTGCATCATAAACTTTCTTGTAAATTACACATTTTTCTTCTTCTCTTCAATCCAAAGTTTCCTTATAGTGAATAGCTACAATGCATTAATACTGATTCAGCCTTTATATAGGTGTTTCACGGAGCTGATAATGACGTTCTCTGGCTGCAAAGGGACTTCCATATTTACGTTGTCAACCTATTCGATACTGCAAAGGTGAGCCTGTGTCTATTGAATGCCTTAGTCATCAACTGGAGGATACATAGGAACTTGCTCTCTTTTTTCTCTTCTGCCTTTGTTGAGGAGGATTTTTTTTTTTTTGGGGGGGGGGGTTTGTTGGAGAAGAAGGCTGATAAAAACAATTTTGATGGAAATATATCTTCATGTCATCCTACTGCAGGCCTGCGACATTCTGTCGAAGCCACAGAGATCACTGGCATACTTACTTGAAACTTATTGTGGTGTAACCACCAATAAATTGCTACAGGTTTGAACTGGATTCCTTTTTATGAACATCCTACGTGTTTTTCTTCTCTTTCTGTTTGTCCCATTTTCGGTTACTATAGGAACATCTACAATTCTCATTTACTTTTATTTCTGAGGCATGGTAGGAAACTGCATTGTTTGTTTACTTGCTATCTATTGTTGTAATGGCTCAAGGGAAAACCAAAATTAAATCTAAGCGTTCAGTTCTCGTTGTCCAGAGAAATGTTTTTTGCTGATAAGCAGTTTATCACCTGCAAAACTAAGTCAAGGCACTGAAATAATGGTGCCTTGAGGTAAACTTCTTATTAGCACAGTTGAATACATAATCTGTAAAGTTATGGATAGAGCTTCTCAGTAGATTCCACTCAGATTATCTTTCATTTAAGTGACATGTCTGTCCTTAACACTTAAGGAAAAAAATGCAGCGTGAAGACTGGAGACAGCGTCCATTGCCAGAAGATATGGTGCAATATGCCAGGACAGATGCATGCTATCTGCTATATGTCGCCCGCTGTTTGGTTGGAGAGCTAAAAGAAAAGGAGAATGGTATGATCTTTAATTGCGTCGATTTTGCCCAAAATAGTTCACTTATTTCTTGCTTCCTTTCTTGGGGAGAAATTCTGGCAAAATAAGGGAGTACATCATGATTCGTTAGAGTATGTCTTTGAAACATAAGTTCATTAGGATAGCCAGATAGGCAGAATGAACATTTAATTGGAGCATATAGTTGTCTGCATGAGGATTTGGTATTAGAGATCAAAGGTGATGAATGTTTGTTTTGAATTGAACGAACATATCTGTTTGAAACCTCTTATCTGTGTTTCTTGTTTTATGAAACTTTCTGAAAAAATTGCACCAGAATCTTGTTTCGATGATGAATTGCATTTTGTCCTGGAGGCATGTCGACGTTCGAATATGATTTGCTTCCAACAATACATGAAAGATATTGAAGCTGCACCAGGGGAGTCCGCCACGTCATCAATAATTTCCCGACATTCAAATGGTCAAGGAGGCGAATCAGATGACTTCAAAGCCCAGGTGCACTCTCTTCCTTGTATCGGCATCCTAGAGCTTCTTATTTTGCAGTATATGCTGATGCTGTTCTGATAATCAGTTTCAGGATATGGTGAGAAGACTGTGCTCTTGGAGGGAGTTAATGGTTAGTGTGTTTTACAGCAACCTGTTCAGTAATGAAAGCTTCTCTCTTTTGATAGGAGTGCATCAGATAGATGAAAAGTTCTGGATGGTCTTACTAGTTGTTACACTTCCAAGATAACGAACAGTGTTACCACTTTGCCTGTTTCCTTGCAAGGAATGCTTGCAGACTTGTGCTTGTGTTCTTAACGCTCCTTTCTCACCTGGTTAGGGACAAAATAAAAGATGAAGGATCAGAGTAATTTGATTTAACTTCTCTGTGTCATCTTAGCCTGTTTTCTTATAAGGAATAAGGCATCTCTAAGGATCAGTTGAGTAGTCCCTTTTGTTATCTGCAGTGACATATGAAGTATGTGATATGAAGTATGTGACCTTTTTGTATTTTGTCTGTGTGCATTTGTTAGGCCACGGTTTTCTTGTCTGCTGTAGTTAAAAACGTGTGTCAGCTCATAAAAACGTGCAATTTTACGAGCCTAAAGTGGACGATCCCATGAACTCGCAGCAAAAATGTTAATCAGGTGAAATCATTCAAAGATCAACGATAAAATGGGAACAGATTAGTCACAGCACAATGAAAATATCATTAAAAAGGAAAAATAAACAAATAAAAATCCGAAAATTCAAAAGTTGTTACTTCTCTGCAACCTCATGTACAACGGGAAAGCATCATTCAGGCGGATTTTACATAAAATAATTGGCCAGGAATATTTCTTTTGTTATTGTTTCCAGATTCTCTTGAAATTTCCTTACTCTATTAGTATCATGAATGGAAACTGTAATGATTCTATAGGGCCATTTGTTTTTGTTATTATCTACTACATATTGAAGGTTATTTAGAAACTTGATATTGTGAGTTTCTTGCCAATCCATATTGTCATATATTTGCAACTAGATATGCCATGCTTTTGTTGTCCGGCAAGTTGAAACTGTGGTTGTAGTTGCGAATCTAGTCTTCTTCAAAGAAATGACCTATGACACTGTTTTTGTTGATCTTGAGTTGTAGTAGCCTGGTTGTATTAGTCTAGACGTTGAACATTAATTAATGTGTTTGAAGGTCATAATCTTTTTGGAGTTATTTTCAACATTTGAAGATTTTATAATTAGATCTTATGGTCCGATTTCGTGACGATCTCACCCATCCTAGATAAAAAAAGTGATCTTGATGACCTTTTTCCTGTGTGTGTCTGCAATAATCTTTACTTGATAATGTTTCTGCTGACAGGAGGGGTGTTTGGATAGTTTTTACTTGAACATTAATGTATATGACGGTCATAATCTTTTTGGAGTTATTTTCGACATTTGAAGATTTTACGATTAGATCTTATGGTCCAATTTCACGATGGCCTCAGCCATACTAGATAAAAAAGTGATCTTGACACCCTTGTTCTTGTGTGTGTCTGAAATAATCTGTACTTGATAATGTTTCTGCTGATAGGAGGGATTCCGGACCAAATTTTCTTTTCTACGGATTTGATCGCTAAGTTTGGAGCCAAACATAGCTTGTCGATGTCATTGTCATGTGGTGGAACAGGTTCACTTACTGAGCCAGCTTTGTATTGTCATTCAACTATACTGGGTGAACATCGCTAAGTTTCATCTGAACTAAACTTCATGAACTGAGTACTGGGGTCACTTGCCTCTTCAAACAAGAGAAAGTCGCCAAGGTTTCCAATTTGCCTTCTTATGTCTCCTTTTCTGCTCGTATGGCTTCCTGATGATTCATTGGAGAAGCAAGGCAAAATTCTGATCTTTACTGGGCAATTTGTCCTTTACTATGTTTGCCTTTCATTTCTTTGCTTTTGTTTGGGTAGGTTACCTACTACTTTATGACGATCTCTACTTACCACGGCTTGTGTACTCCTTTCAGGCCCGTGTACATGATGAAAGCTTAAGATTTGTATTGTCAGATCAAGCTATTGTTGCTCTTGCAAGCAAAGTTCCAACTACCACAACAGATATATTTGACACCATAAAGCAGGCTGATTTTAATACAGATTCCCTGAGTTATTCCATGCCATCTCCATCACCTGTTGTTTGCAGTCACATGGACGGTTTCTGCAATATATTACTGGAGAGGATAGACAACCTCGATGAAATCTCTCTGGCAGTTCTTCAAAAGTGCCTTGGTCAAGACGGAACTTGTCCATTATCTGTATTTAATTATTCTGTTCTGGTTAATTTTACTAGGAGATCAACTAACAAGGTAGTATCTAGACAAAATGGTACTAAAAGTTTGAAACAAGTTTCTCGAAAGGCTTCTCGAGAGCTCTTTGTGAAAAAGTTCTCTTGCAAATCTCCAGTGTACCATAATTGTCGGATCTACGCAAATGATGGACGCTTGCTTTGTTATTGCGATCGTAGAAAGCTTGAATGGTTCGGAGCTTTCTCAATCAGTTACCTTTTCTTAGTTCCCATGTTTATGTAACTGGTGTGATGAATATTCATATGTGACAGGTATGTTCGCCGTGATCTTGCGAAACTTGTTGACGATGATCCTCCTGCTATTATTCTTCTTTTTGAGCCTAAAGGCCGTCCAGAAGATGAAGATAATGAATTTTACATTCAGAGGAAGAAAAATATTTGCGTTGGCTGCGGTGAAGGTAATCACTACTTGCGTTACCGGATTATTCCTTCGTGCTACAGAATGCACTTCCCTGAGCATTTGAAGAGTCATCGTTCTCATGATATAGTCCTGCTTTGCGTGGACTGTCATGAGGTTGCTCATGCTGCAGCTGAGAAGTACAAAAGGAAAATTGCAGAGGAATTTGGTATTCCACTTTTTGTTCGAAATATTGTTGATCTGAAAGCCGATCAAGTTGCATCAGAAACATGTCCAATGGGGATAAATTTTGAACAAGCTGGTATATCTCCTCTAGAATTACGAACGGCTGCAATGGCTCTAATACGCCATGGACAAAGAATGCCACAGAAGCGCCGTGAAGAATTGACACAGGTCTTGAAGTCTTTTTATCTCTTACTCCGGTGTTTTGACAATTTTTTTTTTTGGTCGTTGACTCACAATTGAAGTAGCACATTGTTTTGCTTTGTCCTCCTTATATTCGCTGTTATCTTTGTACCAACCAAAACTAATTTCCATAGATTCAGTTAATAAGTCATGCTGGAGCTTCAGCTGCTTCAAGTCAGCATAGTTAGATCTTATAAAATTTGAAGCTTCATTATGATCTTCCAGTTTCCATACATGCACAAAATTTATAGGACAATGTGTGTTCCAAATAAGAAGACATTAATTGGGGCCCTCAGTTTGTATGCTTTTGATCTTTCTGCCAGGCAGCTTTGCGTTGTGTATAGGTATTCACTTGTTCTTCTTTTTTTTTTCATGGAAAAGCTACATATTGTGTGTTCCTAATAAGAAGACATCAATGGGGGCCCTCAGTTTGTATGCTCTTAATGTTTCTGCCTGGCAGCTTCATATTGTGTATGGGTATTCACTTTTTTTTCATCTGCTTTGACCTCCTTTTAAAGGTTTTTGGATGTTAATTTGACCTTCTGAATTTGCAGATTGTGATGAGGTTTTATGGAGGAAGAGATATATCTAATGCAGATCTGGAAAGAGCCTTGTTAGTTGGAATGAGTTCTCATGAGAGAAGACGGCTTGAGAAGAAGAGAGGGCTGTCTTTAAAATATTCCAACGGTGGCGTTATTCCAGAAAAAGAGCCGATTGGTCCTAAGAAAATGCTGATGTCAGGTACAGTTAATCGATCAACAGTTGAAACAGTTGATGTCTCATTCTCTGAAGAACAACAGTATGTCAACAAAGAGATCACAGACCAAGTGGAGACACAGCCAATCAATCCAGGGATGGAACCAAAAGCTCCTGCTCATGATAACAGCAACGAAAACACAATTTGCTATAATTCACAAAATGGAAACCTGCAAAATGAATGGTTAGACCTTGGTGATTCGAGAAATGATGAAACCCGGCCTATGCACAACTCCAAATTATCACTATTAGGACATGGACCCCATGGGAAACAAGTTGTCGATCATATACTGAAGGAATATGGGGAGGATGGCATTAGTGTCTTTTGTCAAAGATGGCGACAAGTATTTGTCGAAGCTATTAACCCTCGTTTCCTTCCTGCTGGATGGGATATAAAGCACAGGTATTCTGCCAAGTGCACAGGCTATATGCATTTTGTTCTATCTTTGCAAAGCTGTAATCTGCTTTATATCAACAATTTGATTTTTGTGGGGTCTTATATGCCTCGCCCACTTGAAACTAGCGTTAGCACAATTATTTGATAATGATTTTGTGACAAATTTGATGATTACTGAAAATGCTTGCGTGGTCACTCTAACTCAAGAGGTGATTGTGGGTCCTGAAATGACTCGTGAGTCGAAAACATGATTAGCCAAGTCAGGATCAGCTGTTTCCCTTTGGCATTGCAAGGCCGTGATTTTGCATTCTAGCCATCCTCTCCCTCCCTCCTCTCTCTCTCTGTGGGCATGGCTGTTCCATTTCTAATTTTCTCACTGATTTTTCTAGTGGTCGGAGGGATTTCGGGGAATTTAGCGTGTACAATCCAATCAAGAAGGCATTGGCAGAAGCTGCCAAGAGTTGATGTTCGCGGTGGTAATGCTACCCACTACAAGGCACAGACCACCGGTGAGTCCAGTTGGAACTCCCATCTTGAAGGTCTGTCCCAGTCATAGTGGTCCTAGACATTTTGATTCAGTCGGAAATGCTCTTCATATTATTGCACGCTTTCTGGTTTTGATGAAGACTTTTTTATTTATTGGATCAGCTCTGGTTTACATTCAACAGCTAGATGGCAGTTGCTGTACTGGATCCTTGAACATATTTTTGGACCTGCCATTTCGGTGATAGTAAATTGCAACTAGGAAATACCAGAGAGCATCGGTTTTTCGTTTCGTAACGTCTTAAGCCTTAATAATTGCTTATATGGTGTTCACTCAGCTAAATGCAGAGGTTAGCCAGGGAAAAGAAGAGCAGCTCAGTTGCAGGAAAGTACGTGAGCTACGCAGAAGAAGCATGATTTGCGGTATATTTGATTATTCTCTTGATCCTTGCGCCATCAGTTTTGGTTTTGCTGGAGTAGGCTACGGCTAAAACTCTCCTTGTAAAGACCCGAATTTTCCTTGCACCAGCTTACAAGTTATGCTGAGTCAAGGCAGTTGCTTCTATTTGATCCACCTGTAATCAGCAATATTGGGGAAAAAACCAAACAAAAGAAAGAAAAGAAAAGAAAAAATAAAGAAAGAGACCCAAATGGCTCGCTCGATTCCCTTAATAAGCAATCATTGCTGGCCCAAAATGTCAACTTTTAACTCGGGTCCTCGCTCTATTCTAAATTTTTTCAACTCGGTAATCAAACCTGGCGCAACCAAGATTTTGCTGAAATTTCACTGTTAATTATAGAGTACAGGAGGAATGGTATGTCGCACTTTTAACAGCACTATTGAACGGAATCCTGAACAGGGCCAGCTTTAAACCAACTAAAATTTTTTCTTCAGACGAACATTTTGGTACAAATTGAATCCCGAGTTAAATTTGAGTCATTTTACGAGACAAGTCTAGAAGCAAGACTCGAGCTAAAGTTGATTTTTTTAATGAGAAATTTTTGGACCATAATTAGTAGGTAGCCGAATCAAACATATGTAAGTTCAGCGGAACAAATTAATTTGGAAAAACTGGCAGTTGTACTAGATATAATAAAACATTCCAACGGCGGCGTTATTCCAGAAAAAGAGCAGAATAAATTAATTTGGAAAAATCGGCAGCTATAGCCGACTCATGGCTCCTGAAAATGGCTCATTTTGGTACCACCATACAACATCTTTCGATACCATGAGCTCCAACGAAACTAAAGAATCCTTCCGGACCCTCTATTAATCCCATAAGGGCTTCCCCACAAAACTTCTGCTTCTCCACCTCGGCAGGATGTTGCCCCACAAGACATTTCTGCCGTCCTCCCCGAGATGCGAGGATCTGCAACCCGAACAGAGGAAACTGAGTCCCCAATAGAAACTTTGGAATTGTGCAAAAAAGGAAACAGAGGCGAATGCAGCCGTTTAGAGCATCGGGAATCACCAGTTCAACATTGTGATCTCTAAAGGGACAACAATTGAGACCTCTGGTCGATGCCATTGAAGATGAACGTCCCGGGCATGGGAACAAATTGTTTCGTTATGAGCTGCAACAGACAGAATGTGGGCTAATAAGTAAATATGGCATTTTGCTTCCATTAATAAACCGATAGAAGAGGTGAAAAATAGCCCAAGCTCCAATAAATCAACTAACAAAGCTAGGGTAAACAAAGATGATTATGCAACCTTGATCACTTCCTGAGATGCGACTCCTCCAATGAAAGCAGCAACTGCATGAAGTTCTGCAGCGCCAAACCGGCACATTTCACTAATTAGATCCTCAGTCAAGGTTTGGCCATTGCAGCCCAAGTCGCTGAGAAGACCAACTGCTGTTGTCTTCAACCGAGATATATCCTCATCCATCTCACTGCAGAGCATTTTACCCCACAGAGAAATGCATAGATCAGGTTACAATTTTTGAAAAGCATGTTGCAGGAGAAATGGTGGATTTAGCATTGGCAAAACTTACCCTTCAAACTCTCCAGGAAAGCTGTTATAATTAGCAGCAAAACGGTCAACAGCTCGGAGCAGTATATAAAACCCCACTGCGACACTGATTGACAAAAGCCACATATTGTCAAGCGATAGGCAAAAATGAAAGCCTTCTCCAGCTATAAATTTTATTTGCTAGTCAGCTTGAAGAAATTAGTGGAAAATTGAAACCAGCCATGTGGTTGGCAAAGACTAACAAAGATCATTCAACCTGCACTAGCCAAGTCCAAGTTGATCCAGAAGATAACATGACTTTTGACTTAAGCAAGTGCCCGCAAAAAAAAAAAAAAAGAAGAATAATAATTTAACACCTAATAATTGGAAAGAAAATGCATCACCCAGGGTTAAGCACGGTCAAGGAAAACGATAAAGTTAGTGAGCATAACTTTATGACGCTCTTCTGAATTTCTGGTAAAAACGTATGGACTATTGAATTTATCTTTCAAGGATGAGGTCCATGACTGATTGATGAGCACCCCAAAAGAGTGCTCATGAGAACTTGAACAAATTGTGAAATTCTCATTCTTTATTGGAGGGAGGGGCTCAAGATCTCATGATCTAGGCATGCATATGAAGCATTTGCAACAGCATATTTCAGCAGGAAAATAAATTAAGGCATGTACACTAAACCCTATCTTACCTGTATTCTTCATCTGCTAAATACTTCTGAAGTTCTGATAGGACTGGAGAATTAAACTCATCCTCGACTAGGCGATACCTGCATACCTACAACTGAAAAAATTATCTCTTCTTCTTTTTCAGGAAAAGAACAGCAGAGATTTAGGATAAGTGATTAAAAGAAAATGATTCCAATGATGTTAGATAATTGAATCCAGAAGGGGAAAAAAAATGAACTAGGCAAACAATTTTAGCTTAGATGTAGAAACTAACAACAGGACTCAACAACAAAACTACTAAGGAGCACACAAGCAAACACAGCAGCAACACTGATCTCAATGGACACCGAAGCAACTCTGATAAACTCGCCTTACACGATTCTAATCTTAAATTAATGCAGTATGCCAATTTTAAGCATAATCATATCATCTAAAAAAGAACTCACTTTGAGTTTTCGTGCATTTTTACAGAAGCTTCGAATAGTTTGTTTCGAAATCACATTTGTCTCCCTACCAATTTTCTTCAAATGACTCCTAACTCGTTGCTCCATAACAAGAAAATCAGCCTCTGCCTTAGCTTGGTAGATCTTCTGCAGGTTTACATAATGTCTGCAAAAGAGATATGATACAGAAGATATGTCACGAAATTCTTCTCACACAATGGAGGAGAAGAAAAACGGCATCAGTCATTCCTAAGTCACTAACTCTGTTGAAGATGTCATATCTGGTATCGAACCCTCAAGGGGTGCCTCTCCAGCACCTTCATGTGCAATAAATTCCTGCAAAGATATAGCAACATGTGCAATAAAATGTATCTTGCTGGAAAGTTGTAAGTCAGCTAGAAGTTCTACAAACAGATCAGCATAAAGAGCAATCAAAATTCTCCACAAACGATGGTAGTAGGAAATAGAACCTAGTCATAAATATAAAATCATTCCCATGGTATTGAAAACGTTGTCTTTCTCGTGGTTCTATCAAACTTCTAGCTCATGGATCTCAAATTGTAACAACTCAAAGAGACCTGGAAAAGGAAAATCTCTTTTCAGCGTCTTCCCATTGAGACCATTCTGCTAAGAATTAAATAACAAGAACGTGTCCTCTGGAAATGGAAGAAAGACATGCACAGGCTTAAATGAACAAATCCCTGGGTTAAAAAAAAAACCCTTATCACTCGTTGTTTATGCAATTCATAGACACATCTAGTAAGACACTAACAGGTCCATACGAATTACCAGTTCAGTAAAAAAAGATTATCCCCCACTCCCCAACCGCAATTCCCTAGTGGAATCAATGAAAAACAGAGCAATGAGCAAGGGACCATTTATGTCATTCGATTAGGAGGCCAAAGTTAGGAGCTAGGACAAGCAGTCATTCACCAAATTTCCGACAGATTGATCCTGTAATGGGTCATATTGAAAATAGGAACATTACTCAATCAATCCTTAACCCATTGTACAGATGCCAATTCAATCCTAAACTTTCCAATTGTGTTAATGTAGTCCTAAACCATTTTACAAAATTTCAATATAGTCCTTCCGATAAATTTTGGCCTGAAATTACTGATGTAGCATCCAATCATCACAGGAAGTCCTTCATGGCACAGCTGGTGATCTGACGTAGATAATCCTAGACAAATTATGGAGTTTCGCTTGATCTTTTGGAGTTTCTTTTTTTCTTAATTTCCCTTTCTTTTACTTTGCTTTCCTGGTACTGTTCACTTCATCTTCTTTCCTGGTACTGTTCCATTTTGTGCCAAATTTTTTGCCCTCTTATTCAATGTAAATGCTTCACTTCATGATCCCTTTCTTATTGTCCATGGGATTCAATGCAGCTGAGCCCCCGTGACGTTGATCCCATGTTGTCATCCATGGGGACTCGACATTAGATTCAAGGCTGCCGTGCCCTCACGACGTCAATCCAAGATCATGGAAGCAATGGGCTACTTCGGCCAAGGTTGTTGAGTCAATATCCCTGGCAGCTCAACCGAGGTCGTTGAGTCGACATCCATGGCGGTTCGACCTTCTTTCGTGAAGCTCATAGGCCACAAGACTCATGAAAATTTCCCTCATCCTCGCCCTTTCCGCTTCACTCGTGGATATTTCCCTTCATTTTCAGAGAAGGAGAAGGAGAAGGAGAAGGAGAAGGAGAAAAAGAAGAAGAAGAGTAGCGCTAGACAATGAAAAAAAAAATTAAAGAAAACATTTCAATTGAGTTGTACATGTCTAGATCACTCACCATGCCACATAGGACAACTAAGGATGGTTGGATTGCCACAACAGCAATTTCCGATTGCAATTGACCGGAATGACTACATTGGAATTTCATGTTCATTGGCAAATTGGAAAGTTTAGGACTAAATTAGCATCCGAACAATAGGTTTAGAATTGATTGAGTAATTTTTTCAATTGAAAAACATCACTCAAAGACTCCTCAACCCATCCACCAGGACCTCCAATCCAACTTGATTAATACTAGATGACAGCTAAACCATTTCAACGTCAAACAAATAGCAATAGATACTTCAGGCAAGACTCAGGATAACTACCTTCAAAGCTGCCACCATCACCCAAAAATCTGATGAATTATGGTGAAGTTCTGCAGCACTGTCATCTATCATCTGCTTCAGTTCTTCACCTGGGAAATAAACAAGATCAACTAAGTTACTGTTCAAATGCAGCAAGTTACATCCTGATTTTTTCTTATGAGAAAACTGCTACTAAATAATTCTTGGAGCAGGCATTACTTTTGCACTCGCAAAGATCCATCCATATCTTAGGTAATGAAGATACCATGGGAGAGCACTTGAAAATGGGAACAAGAAAGTCAGGCATCGAATAATGAATATATATGAGGAACATATAGGCATATGCAGTATCCGTATGTGCAACATTAAGCTTAAGGATTTAGATGGCAGAACATATTAAAACTCATCACAGAACAACAGCTAAGGGAATAGAGAATGGGAAAAACAATCAGATGTGCTTTTTGGGAGCCAAAAGAGAGCTTATGGAAAGTTACAAACCCCTATGTTAGAAATATAAAAAGGGTAGAATAGTCTTTGGATTATGTGGGGTTATGTATGTATATTGAGTTCTATCAATAAAAAATCTAAATATTCTCTCTTTACATGGTATCAAAGCATGTGGCATTTCATGGAGTGATGCACAAGTGAGTAGGTGAAATTCGGTGGAGCGTTTGCTAATTTCATGATGGGGTTATTGAGTTGCTGAGTTGCTTTAAAGTGGTCAACAATTACAATGGTTGATCCTAAGAAGAGTTAGAAGAGTAACACCGTAACGACTGAGTAATTTCCTCTTCATCTTCTCGAATTACTGATAAGAAACTTGAGAGTATTACCAACTTTCAACAATGGAAGAAGATTGTTAAGATCATTTTGACAAGTAGAAATCAACATATACACTTGACTGGAACTAAACGGGCTGATGATGCAAATTGGGCTGTTATTGATGCACATCTTATGGATCAGCTTTTGAATTCTATGGAGAGTAATATTTTAGACTTGGTAACTCATATCGATACATTCAAAGAATTATGGGATTATTTAGATGTATCATATTCTGGCTAGAACAATATTTCTAGGATATATGAACTATCATAAGGGTTTTACAAATCTGAGAGCAAAGGGCGTTCCATTGATCGATACTTCGCTGATTTTAATAGAATGTATGAAGAGTTAAACACTCTTCTTCCTATTTCTTCTAATGCTGAACAAATGCAACTTCAAATGGAACAGTTAGTTGTAATGAATTTTCTAGAGGTCTTAGTCCGGCCTATGATGCTATTAGGTCTTAGATTCTTGGAGGAGAGACTACTGCATCACTTAGGAATACATATGCTGAGTTTTTCGAGAATCGCAAGGTTACCATATCTGTGTTTGATAGTTCAACTCTTGTATCTCAACATCAAACTAGTGGAGGTAAGGGTGATGAAGGAAATCTTGGAGGATATAATGGTCGTGGTGGCCATGGTGGTTGACGCACAGGAATAGGAAGAGGCCAAGGATAAAGACAGCTTTATCAACAGTCCCAAACTTCTCAGCTCAGGGGCTATTCGGACTTGTCATTATTGTGGAAAACCTTGTCATATTCAAAAATTTTGCTACAAGTTACATAGTAGACCAAGACGACAACAATTTCCAAATGCTGCATCAGGCACTGACTCTTTGTCCCCACGACAATCTTCCCAAGGCAACGTAGTGGTTATGTCTGATGAGGAATTTGCACGATACAACCAGTCTTAGATTTCACAACCTACTTCTTCCACTGCTACTCTAGTCCAGACAAGTAATACTACTGCATGCATTTCCCCTAGTTCTCGCCATTGGGCCATTGATTTAGGGGCTTCGGATCATATGTTAGGTCTTTCAAATATATTTTCCTCTCTTACTTCATCATCATCCATTATTACTTTAGCTAATGGTTCATCTTCTCAAGTTAAGGGAGTTGGTACGGCTCATCCAACACGTTCTCTATCATTATCCTTGATACTTTACATTCCAAAATTTCCTCTCAATCTCATGTTTGTTGGCAAATTTACCAAACACTTTCAGTGCTCGGTGATGTTTTATCCCAATTCTTGTATTTTTCAAGATATGACTACGAATAAAATGATTGATAGACGACGAGATTTTTTTTTTTTGGGGGGGGGGGGGTGGGTTGGGGTGGTTTGTATATGCATGAAAATGCATGAAGATGCTCCTTCCATTGCTTGCCCCAGTATTGCTTCTCTATATCAAATTCATCATCATCTTGGACATCCTTTCCTACAGTCTTCAAAAAATGGATTCTTGCTTTCAATATCTTTTTAGTTTAGAGTGTAAATCATGCCAACTTGGCAACTTGCATCATGTTAGTTACCTACCTCAAGTCAATAAAAGAGTAGTCTCCTTTTTTATTAGTCCATTCAAATATTTTGGGTCCTTACTATTTGGTTTCGAATTTGTTACTTTTGTTGACGATTGTTCTAAAGTTACTTGGTTATATTTAATGAAAAGTCCATAATTGCTTTCTATATTTTGAGCCTTCATTTCTGAAATTTATACTCGGTTTGGTGTACATGTCAAAGTTTTGCGTTCTAATAATGCCAAAGAGTACTTTTCTACACCTTTTTCTGACTTTATGACTCCATGGTATGATTCATGAATCTTCTTGTCCCTATACACCTCAACAACATGGTGTAGTTGAAAGGAAGAATTGACATTTATTGGAAATCACTAGGTCCATGTGATTTGAGATGAAGTTCCTAAATCCTTTTGGTCTGATGATGTTCTTACTGCATATTATCTTACTAATCATATGTCTTCTTCTGTTTTACAAGGTGGTATTTCTTTCTCTACATTATTTCCCAATCAACCTTTGTTTGCCTTACTACCCTATATTTTTTGTTGTATTTGTTTAATTCGTGATCATCGACCTGGAGTATCAAAACTTGATCCCGAGGTCATTAAATATATGTTTTTGGGCTATTCTCGTACTCAAAAAGGATATTGTTAGTATTCCCCAACCTTGAGGAAATACTTTATAACCGCTGATATTTTATTATGAGTCTACAACTTACCATGAAGTTCCAATCACTGTTTCTGAAATGGATGAAAACTTACATGTGACTGTCATTCAGTCACCTACTCCAATTGTCTCGCCAATATCTGCACAGGAATCTTCTCCTTTCAAAGGTTTATACTTGGCGTTCTCGAGCTGCTATTGATCCCCCCCCCCCTCCTCCCCCTAAAAAAAAAAAATCCTCCCACCACTACTGCGTCATCTTTAGCTCTAGATCTACCTTTAGCCAATCCTCAAGTAATATATGATCTTGCTATTCCTATTGCTCACCGCAAAGGTATGCATGTTTGCACTCTCTATTGCCAACTCTATCTCATACACTTTTGTGTCTTCTTCTTTTCGATCCTTTTTATCCACTGTTGATCAATATCCTGTCCCCAAGTCTGTAATTGAGGCATTACAAAGCCCTGGCTGGAAGACAGCTATGGAAGAAGAATTAAAGGCATTACAGATTAATGAAACTTAGACTTGATACCTCTTCCGTCAAGCAAAACTGCTATTGGTCATCAATGTGTATACTATGAAAGTCAATACCGATGGTTCTCTTATTCGCCTGAAAGCAAGACTTGTTGCGAAAAGGTACGCTCAGATGTATGGAATTGACTATCTAGACTTTTTTCTCCTATTGCGAAGCTTACATCTGTTCGTATTTTAATCTCTCTTGCCGCTACATATAACTGGTCCTTGTTTCAACTTAATGTAAAGAATGCTTTCTTACATGATACTCTCAATGAGGTGTATATAATGCAACCTCCCGAGTTTGTTCCTCAGGGGGAGTTTGGTGGATTGGTCTATAAGTTAAAGAAGTCCTTGCATGGTTTGAAGTAGTCTCCACAAGGATGGTTTGGAAGATTCTCTGAAGTTTTAATCTTATTTGGACTGTCTAGATATGAAAATAATCGTTCTTTCTTTTATAAACAGTCAAGGAGAAGCAAGTTGTTCTTAATTGTGTATGTTGATGATATTATTACCATAGGAGATGACTTGTATAGCCGAATTAAAAATCATTTTCAACAACAATTGCAAACCAAAGATTTAGGATATTTCCTAGGAATTGAGGTGGCACAAATAAAAAAAGGTATTGTCTTGTCACAGTAGAAGAATGTCTTGAATTTGCTCACTAAGACAGGTATGTTGGGGTCAAAGCCTCCTAATTTACCTACGAAACAGAGAATTAAACTAGTAGCTAATGGAGTAGAAATCATTGATAATCCTGAGAGATATAGAAAAGTCGTAGGTAAGCTGAATTATCTCACAATTACTCGACCAGTTAGTGTGGTAAGTCAGTTTGTCTTCCCTTCGTACATCTCTATGGGATGCAGTTATTTGAAATTTGAGATACTCAAAGAAGGCTCCAAGGAAAGGAATTTGAAAAATCATAATTATAGTAGAGTTTAAGGGTTCTCTGATGCTGATTGAGCAAGATTTCCAGATGATAGAAGATCAACTACTGGCTACTGTACGTTGGTTGGAAAAAATTTAGTGTTGTGGAAGAGTAAGAAACAGAGAGTTGTTGCCCGCTCCAATGCTGAGCCAGAATATAGAGCCATGACACAAGTGACGTGAATTAATGTGAATTCAGCAGCTCCTGACTGAATTAAGCTTTAAAGTTTCAGCCCCTATGGTTTTATGGAGTGATAACCAAGGATATATATAGCTTCCAATCCTGTGTTTCATGAGAGAACAAAACACATCAAAGTTGACTGTCGTTTTATTCGAGAGAAGCTCCAAAGTTAAATGATTCTTCCCACTTATATTAGAACTAGTGAACAACTTATAGACATTTTTACTAAACCTCTAGATAATTAGAGAATAGGATATACTTGTAACAAGCTGGGCACGATTGATATTTATGCTCTAGCTTGAGAGAGAATAGTCTTTGGGTTATCTGGGGTTTTTTATGTATATATATTGAGTTCTATCAATAAAAAATCTGAATATTCTCTCTTTACACCCTTGAAAATGAAAATTAACTCAAAACTAAAAAAGGAACATATGAAAGGTGGCTATGGAAACAGAACACAAAAGGACCCCTACTCAAAAAGAAGATGGATGGACAGCAAGAACCTTTTTAATGAGAAATGCTGGGGATACTAAGAATGATCTACAACAATAGTTTACTAAATATTTAAAAAATGTAACTACATACCTGAATGAGTGGACCATATTCAAGCACAGACAATGCCTCTTGTAAATTAATTATGTAAATTATTGATTGTATCTCTGATAATTTTTTAAGAAGTATAGGGATGGCATATTAACTCAGACAAAATGCATCATGTATAACCTTGTACTACAGTTTAATATGGAGCAATCAACCAAATGAGGAATTAAACGAATATCTCTCTTCAATTTCTTTCATGGATTAAATGTTTTAAGACATCTATTGCCACCAAAAAATATACAAAAGTCAATTGGATCCATCAAGGTCAATAAATTAGACAAACTCTGCTCTTGACTAGATAGAAACAAAACAAGACTTTGAAGTTGTTTAACCCGTAGCGAAGGAGGTCTCCATGAATTAGCTTCCATCCTCACTATAATATTACGCTTACTTCTACAACTTACTAATTCCTCGAGGAGCAAAGACTTTGAAGGATGCCTCGATAGCTTCCTTGTAATTGTCTTCGTCGAATGCAATCATCCTGGATTTCAGGAGCTCCTGAAATGCTCGATGCTGTTACTATATCCTTCTACAGCATACTATAAGCAAATTGATCCTGTATAAAATGTCAAATCTGAATAGAAACCTTAAATTCTTTCTTCTCTTCTCTAGTTGATGGAAGCGCGCCATTGTGAGAGCCTGCCCATTCATTCACCATCTTAACAAGAATAACAGCATAAGGTATGTGCTTGTGAGCAACAGGATCTGCAGTGGTCAGATCAATGCCTTCTGCAAACCTGACAAGGTAGATTTTAGTCATAAATGATGAACTTATCTGCATGCACTGCTTGTATGATGTATAGAAGAACAGAATGGACCATCCTTATGACAACATGAATCAGGGCTCAGCGAAAGAAGATTTTCCAATCATCATTTCACCAAGTTACTCGATGCATTTTGAGACCAAAGAATCATATGTCTTCAGGAAATAAATGTAAACCTCTTCAATTCGGGCCATGGATTATTCAAACGAAGGTCATCCAGAAAATGATCCGGCTTTGACTCAATTATTGTATGCTCCTGCTACACAAAGGGACATATGTGCATGCTGTTAGATCTATCGTAAATTTCTAACAGTAAATGCATAGATTCTGTCTGACTCAACACACATTTCTCAGTTCAACATTATAAAGGAAGTTGCAATTCTAATTTGAGCAAATCATGTCACTTGATAACAAACAGGTGTTATCCAAAAGTCAAGAGTTGGTGCTACAATAACATCACCTTTACACTGATCCGCACAAGCCCCGTAAGTCCGTAGGAACGTGCAAATATCAACATCACATTTGCCTCTCTACAAATTCTATCAAGCTTGACCATAGAGTATTCTACCAGCTGAAAAGCAATTATGAGGACTCAATTATGCACTCGGAAGAATCAATAACAAGTATGTACAGAAAGAATAGCATGGTTCTTTATGCTACAACCGAGCAAAACGGAGTTCGAAAGTTTGCATGAACAACTAAAGAGAACATACAACAGCCAGTTCCAACATCATACCTGAGTAGCCACCACCAAAGTAAACTGAGAGAAGAATGAAGGGTTTGTCTCGATTAGAGCCTGAGGGTACTCCTCAATAAACTTTGCTTTAACCGCATCATTCAACTCTTGAAGGAAAGAGCACACACACTTTGCCTTGGATTCCCCAATGTTCGATTCATCCACTAAATTTGCAGAGTCATTGAGAATGTAGGGAGGAAAAAAAAGAAAGAAAACATCCCAAAAGGAAGTGGAAAGATAGCACAATGGAGACACGAACCCATGAAGTTATTCCCAAGGTCCCCAACTTCAACTTTTGATCCATCAACCACAGTTATGCTCCCAACCCCTCCAAGAACAAGATTTTTTAACGTCTCAGAGCCAGTAGGGCCACAATTAAGCAAACATATACTGGCTTTCTCAAGAGCAGCCTGGCCTTGCTCACCCCAGATCCTGAGATATCAATTTTCTAGTGAAAACACATGGAAATGCAACAGAATACTTTGCAGCGACCAAAGGATCTACATGTAAGTTAAGACCATCAACATTGAAAAAAAATGATGAAAGTGCTGTCCCAAGTTGGCCTCCACCTCTTTAAGCAAGCCATATCGCATATAGTTGATCATTACCGAAAAAGTTGGTTTACTTTTTCAATAATCACTTCAGCATTCTCAACAACAATGAAGTAGTCGATAAAATGCGAGTTTCCCTCTGAATCTAACACCTAAGTTACAATATACTGGATGTTTTGCCATTATCACAAGTGTAACTAACACTTTCACCACATAAAACCTTCCACTGAACGTGTTTCCATGTGTAACCTCGGACTCTGGCTTGAACAGAATTAGGTCTTCAAAAGTTCTCTTCTACTCTCGCTAAACTATTTTCCATATTCTAACGTAATCGAGTCAGGAAGGGAATAGTTATGTAAATAGAGAGCTATAAAAAAAAAAAAGGACTCGATACACGGAAGCTGCAATCTCGGTACCGGAGTTGGCGATCATATTTGGTTTTCGGCTCGGCCATCACAGTCAGATCGTCCTGTGACTAACAGGCAGAGCGAAGCTTCGATTGCCTCGCAGCCAACTAACGTCTCCGCATCAAAATAGCGAGTGTCCGACTCAACTCCGGAATCGCCTCATCCGAAACTGCCGGCTAAACCTGCGAATGAAGCGAAAAGACCCGCGAGCACGGTGGAAACTCGAGCGCTGACAAGAAGGCACGAACATCCGAAGCCTCTGCACTTAGGCGCGAGATCTCTCGCCGAAGAAACGATCGATCCTCATCGCGTGGAGCCAGAGGAGAAGAGACGGATTTTACCTGGGAAGAAGATCGATGAGCCCGCGCGAGAGCCAGTAAAGTTCGAAATTCGAAGGGAAGTGAGAGAGGTGTTTTGGCTGCTTAGAGCCTAGGCTAAGTTTCGGCGGAGCGCAGTGCGACGGAGGAATCGAATGTCTGAGAAATCCTCCGGGTACGGCGCGAGAGTCCGAAGTAGGGCGGACCCATGTCGATCTGGTCCTCTCGCTCGATGCCCGTCTTTTTCCACGTGCGGATTCCCTTTTATCATCTAGAGGAATTTTTTCCTTTTGGGTCGAAAATTTTAGAGGAAGTTGAATTGTGCACGGGACGGCGCTATTTCCACTCCCATAAATGATTAAATACCATCCCTTTTATGCTAAAAAGACAAAATTGCCCTCAATTTTTCAATTACAATCTAAAGCTATGGCCACACTCTCCCCTTTTTTTTTTTTTCTATTCTTCTTTTTTCTATTTAGGATAATTACCATAATTAAGTATTTTCAGAGGTTTTGCTTTTTAGCGCATTAAAGAAAAATGCATTTTTAAATATTCCTATAACATTTTACACGCTTAATGTAATTTTATCTTGTTAGTAGTAAGAACAAAGACATTCTTTGATATAGTATAAAACCGAAAAATCGTCTTCTTCATCATAATTCTCTATATTTTTTCCTTATTAATTTCATTAGTTTAAAATATATGTCAAGTATCTTTATTTACTATATCAAAAAAAAATTCTTTGCTATATTGACGAGATACTTTTTATCAAAGCACCTAAGGCGTTAGAGGAATATCTAGGAAAACGCTAAAATTATTATGCACGTTGATGCATTTTGGTTTTTTTTTTCCATAAATAATTCACAGAGGATATTCGTTTTTACTAATCTAAAATGGCATTTTTTTTAAAAAAAAATCCTACTTTATGCAATGTCATGATTGAATTAAATTTCATCTACTTAATAACATATCCATAAATTTGATCGATGATATAGAAGAGAACTAGATTTTTTGAAAATTTCTCTTTTTGACAAAACAAATTCTTATGGAAGTAATATCTTAAATAAAAAAAATATATTGCCTTTAATATGAGGAAAATCTTAAATAAAAAAAAACTGAACATATGAAATTCTTGATTAGAGTAGGTAGATCCACGTAGATAAAAGAAAACCGATAAAAAGGAAATTACATAAATTTGGAACTGCCAATTTAAATTATAATTTAATTATAGAGGGCAATTTTGTCTTTTTATGAAAATTGAGTGGGTTTAGTGATATATGGGTGGAAACAGTGCCACTCTTGTGCTTATTGCGTCCCTAATAACCGTGGAGCCCTCAAAAGGGAGCGTTGGATAGAATTTGGATTGGGTCATATTTAGTCCAACCAAAATAGACTCATATTAACCGTTCATGACTCATTTTACTGTAATGCAAATATAATGATTCATACCATCCCGGACTGATGTCCGGCTAATACTAAAATAAGGGCCTAAAGTGTATTTGTTTTTCTAAAATAACAATTTGAAGTGGACTTTACTTCAAATAAAAACTCAAAGTGATTATATCAATATCAAATAATGGCTTCAAATAACCATGGAGGTTTCAAATGAGAGCCTTTCTCGCAGGCTGACTAAACATTCTAGCCAATCAAGGTATTTTTCGTCCAAAAATGATGTTAATTTTAAATTTTTTTTCCTTTTTTCTTTTGTTGCGGCCGACCACTAAATGAGAACCCGACAACCCTTGCTCATGTCCTTGCTAGCAATGGGCGAGGGCCTTGACTCTCACCAAATCAGGACGAGGCCATTTTGTGAGGGCGACCCTCGCTCAGCCCTCTCTAGGCATTGCTAGCCGCTACCAAAAAAGAAAGAAAAAAGGAAAAAAAAAAGGAAGAAAAGGTAGAAAAAAAGGGACAGAAATACCTTTACCAACAAGAGCATCATTCGGCTCTTATTTAGAATTTTCTCCCATATTTAATCTAGTCTAGAAAAACTCGTACCCAAATTGAAGTAAGAGTGCAGGGTGAGTGAAGACGAAATCAAGTGAGGGTGAGAGAGAATGAATGGGGAGCTATAGAAGTAAGTTGGGTCTAAATAAGTTATAAACACATTTACGACTCATTTCACACTCGTACTATGTTTAAATCCATTTAACACAATTTTATTAGATGTAAATAACACGTTTAACAACTTAGCCCATCATTTACAGATTAGGAAACGTGTTCATGACTCATTTTGACAGGTTTACTAATGAGTTAAAAAAGCATCCAATTAGATGCGACATGTTGGGACCGTTGCGCGTGAGTATTTCTCTCCGAATCGGCATGGGACGACGGGCTTTTCCCTAGGCCATCACCAGATCACTATCGTCACTTGGATTGTTAGCTATTATCGAGCTCGCTAGCCCAATGAGGTTGGTAGGGGTGTCCACGGTAAACAGGAAACCCGACCCGAAACAAGACCCGACCCGACCCGATAATTTAGGCCTTTTCGGGTCAGGCCTTAGTTTGCTTCGGGTATTGTTTACTAATATTGTTTTCGTGTTCGGGCTCGGGCTTAACCTGAACCCAAACACGAAAACAACTAAACAAGCCCAACAAAGCCTAACACGGAAAGCCCAGTAAACAAACCCTAGATGTAGGGGTGAGCGGTTCCAGGTTCCGGGTAGGTTCCACCTGGAACCTAGAACCTACCCGCTAGTACAAGTTCCTAATTTTTTGGAACCTAGAACCTACCCTTCAAACCGCGGAACCTAGAACCTACCCTGTTACAGGTTCCAGGGTCCGGTTCCAGGGTACCCGAGAACCTATCGATCAATGGAGAGGCTTGTTATTAAAAAAAGGCTTTTAATGAAGTTGGGATGCGCGAGAAACAAGATGCAGTCCTAAGAAATTTTGCAGGGTAGCTACATTTTTCACACGCTCTCTTTCAAGCAATCATTCTCAAGTAGGGGTGAGCAGTTTCAGGTTCCACTTTGAATCTAAAACCTACATATCATAACAGGTTCTTCATTTTTCGCTCCAAATTATATAGTCATCATTGGACGCCATAGAACATTATATGATCGTATGAAGATATATATAAATAAAAAATTTATTTTGGTATCCAGGGTACAGGTTCCAAGTTCTAGGTTCCAAGTGGTGGAACCTGAAACCTACCCGCTAGAACAGGTTCCTCAATTTTTGGAACCTAGAACCTACCTTACATACCTTGGAACTTGGAACCAGACAGGTTCATACAGGTTCTGGTTCCAGGTTCTCGGTTCTACCCTGGAACCATGCTCAGCCCTACCTAGATGTGTTCTCGCCGCTTGGTTCTCGCCGCTCAGGTCTCACTCTCGCGTCACTTGCTTCTCTCGGGTTGCATTGACCTTGGTCCGCGCTTCCCAGTGACGCTCGACGTTGACGGCGTCAACCTCCTTCTGCGTTTCCCGGCGACGCTCGACGGGGTCGACCTCTTTCTCTCGCGCTTCCGAGCTTCCCTTTCAGCAGCTCTACACTTCTTGGAGCCGTAGAGATCCTGGAAGGAGATTTCAACATTGCTCGTTACCGAAGATGATGTTTATGAGTAAGTGCATTTGACTTGTTGTCGGCAATAGATGAATTGTTCATGAGTTAGTGCATTTGATTTGGCGCTTGTTGTAACAGGCGGTTAGAGAGAGAACGGGGGGAGAGAGAGAGAGAGAAGATTTTCTGTGTATTGTTTGGGTAAAGACAGAGAAGAGTTTTGGCAAATCGGCAAAGGCAAGTGTGAACTTGCGCCGGACTTGGTTTTCTTGTGTTTTGTCCTTTTATTTTTACTTCATGTTGTAGGATGTAGCTCTTTTTTTCTCTTAAAATGATTTCTCTGGGTTGATGGAATCTTTTCACCAAAGACTGTCATTTGCTTGATGTATTAGTTGGTTAAATAATATCATGGTAGTTTGTTCTTGTTTTGCACTAATTCATGCAATTGCACAACCATCTTTTAGTTTGATGAGTTCTGTGAATAATTATGAACATACTTCAAATAATTCGACATATCAATATATGTATATTTTGAAAGGTTTAGGTGTTTCGCGGTAAACAAAACTCAACTTTTGACATCTGCCAACAATTGAAAGAGGAGAAGTCATTCCAGTTTTGTTTCTCATTCCAGTTTTGTTTGGGTACATTGTTACGCCTATCACAGGGATTTGATGTCCTTGTTATATTGTTTTGGGTACCTTACCCAATTTGTTTTAAATGTTAATAATCATTACATATTGTTGATAGTGCCATTGTCAATTGTATGACACCCTGCTGTTAGAATGTCCTTAATATTTGACTTCTATCATTGCCTTTTGTTGTTAACATAATATCTGACATACATCTATGCAATGTAGGAAGAATTTCTTTGGGAAGCTGAACTGATCAAGATAAAAGCTCTAGAATTAAAAAACAAAGAGGTGAGACACCTGTGAATGTGTATTGGATGTCCCATATGCTTCTCGTCTAGAGTATCTAGGAACAGTCACAGGTATGTAGGAATTAGCAAGATTGATGGGTTGTTTCTCCTCACTTCTTTTTGGCTCATGGGTATCAACATAGAATCATTCTCTCCCCCCACAATTTTCCGACTTCCAGTCTAAGTTCGATCTTCTAGGGTATGCATGTATTTGATTTTTTTCTATAGAAGGTTGTCAGCAGTAACGTGAAATGATGATGCTGGAGGAGTGCTTGTGTAGCCACACACACACACAGAGAACTCAGTTCATATAATAACATGTGCAAAATGCAGGAGGATACTATTTGTATTTAGGTGAGAGAATAATAGGAAACGTGTTAGATTGGTGCTAATTTTGCTGATAATGACAGGTCAGAGTTAATACACGACTACTTTATCAGCAAACAAAGTTTATTCTTCTCTGTGAAGAGAGCGAGGGCTATGCCAAACTGGTATGATCCTGATCTATCGTAACGTTTGGTTCTTAAATTTTTCTCAGAATTAGTTCTCTATGATAATGAATATCTTTTAGAGACAATTTAATGATATTTGGAGGAAGCATGTGAACGCTATAACCCCAACTTTGATATCTTATCTTGGTGGAAAGTAAATTCTTCAAGATATCCTATTCTCTCTTCCGTTGCTCGAGATATCTTGGCCGTGCCTATCTCGACGGTAGCATCAAAGGCCGCATTTAGCACAGGAGGTCGTGTACTCGATGTATTTCGTAGTTCCTTGAGCCCAAGCATGGTGGAGGCTCTTATATGCTGTCAAGACTGGCTACGGTCCACGCCACTTCCATTTTCGATTGAGGAGGGCTTAGAAGAACTTGAAAGTTTTGACTCAGGTGAGAAAACATTAATTTTTTTAAATATTTATACTCTTTTTTATTATAATTGATACTCAAGTTCTCATTTTGATTGTGAATTTGCAGAATCGTCAAATTCGACCATGGAGTCAAGCTGGGTATCTCTTGATGATTGATGAAGTTGGATGACAGATTCGCCCTCTCCCTCACTAGGTCCCAGAAATCAGGTACTTATCCGATTCGTTTTGGCCCTTAAAGTTGTGAATTTGCGGTGTCCAACTCGGTTATCTTGGTAAGCTGAACAACATGTCCTGTAATCTGTGTGTTAACTTCAAGTGCTGAAACTGCATTGCCCAAACTAGAATCTGGTGTAGTAATGGTTCAGATGTATCTGATACTTGTAATCATTATGCAGGATTTCCAACTATTTTTGTACCCATTTTCGCAATGTCGAGTTTGGAGGTATTCTTTTGAATTGCTGAAGATGACCTACAAGATTAAGCTGTCTTCTCTGTTTCTTCTGTATTTTCTTATCAGGAATGAGATTTAACCAGGAACCTTTTAATGGATTTAGGAAATGACTTGCTTTTAATGGATTCAGCCATTATGCCTACCTATTATCCTACATCTTCGGAATGAAGATCAGTCAAAATGCTTAGAGCTCATGGATTTTCAATTCTGTGAAGCTTTCTTACTTATCTTCCTGAAAGCCTATTTATATTTGTCTAATCTATGAACTTGGCTTCAGCTGGCAGGTGCAAAGGATGTAATGGAAGCAGCACATAATTTGGAGGATGCCAGATTGCCTGTTCTGAACAACATGCTGGCCCTCAAAGTTGTGAATTGTTGAAAATGTCTGAAAATCTTCTTTGCTTGCTAAGCCTGGCAGTTCATTGCCAATCTGCATAGGGCAAGATCTGGATAGTATAAAAGAATAGGTGGTGTCGGTATGGGCGGAGAAAACAAACCGAGTCTCATCTTCTTATGGATTCTTTGTCTTTGTAAACTACGATATTGCGTATTCAGATCTTGCACAATTGGATCCACAATATGGACTATGTAAGTTTTGTTCTTTTCGTTGACTTAGTGTACTTGTCAGCTTAGTCATTTTCTCAAGATATGTGATCTGTCCTCCGTTGGACTACATATAGCAGCTTTGTTCCCCCTCTTATATATGCCTTCATGGGTAGCTCGAGAGATATCGCTATAGGGCCAGTAGCTGTTGTTTCTCTCTTGCTATTAAGTAGGAATTCTGTGTTTGTCTGCATTTTAATCGATCTTAAGGAATTTTTCAAAGTAACTAGATGTGATTTCCACTATATTTAATGGGCTTTTCCAATATTAATTTTTTTTAAGATGGAAGCCCGAAACCCGACCCGAAATAACCCGACCCGATTGTTCGGGTCATGCTCCGTTCGACCTTGTTTCAGGTCGGGTCAACACATACTGTGCCATGTTTCGGGTCGGGTCGGGTATCACAAAAACCCGACCCGACCCGACCCGTTGACACCCCTAGAGGTTGGCATGTGGCAAAAAGTGGGATGCTTCCGCGGCAATCTCCCGACTAGACTGTCAGGGAACGGCCCTGCGAGATCAACGAGCGTGACAACAACCCAAGTGATCAATTTGAAGCAAACATGCTAGAACGAAGCCCCTGACATTCAGGTCAGCAAGCATTCTTCCTGCAACGATCTCTCATTTCATTATGGAGTACTTTGATCTGGGCCTCCTAAGTTCCAAGATTTCATTCGAGATCTGGGAACCTCTCCGTCCGCAGGTTGCAGCTTCATCCGCAATAGGAAACCCTGCCACGGACGGGGGACACCAGCTACCTTCAATCGCCACCATCATGAGCAATCTTCATCGGCGAAGTTGACGAGCGCTCTTTTCCGGTTTAGCAGCTATTCAATTCCATGAGATGATTTCCCAGCTCAAGTGAAGGCAAAATTGCCCGATTAGCAAAAGTACATGAAAGATGCTCATATGGGTATCGGAGAATACACCAAAATAGTTATTGATTCCGACGGTATAGCCAACCTTCGGAGCATATAAGACATCAGATAAATTGAAATGAAGAAATCAATTCCAACGCTCGAGCTTGTGATGTTTCACGGTATGCATGAAGCGATTAAAATTTTCCAATAAAATTATCATGCTCGGCCTGTACTAATGGCAATTGCTGCCGACGATTCTACGAGCGCACCAAATGATTATCTAAACCGAATCTAAAAGGTAATAATCGGCCGAGTTTAAAAGACATTCCCGCTAATGAAAAGATATGAAAAGCTAATATCATAAAAGACATTAGTACCTAAATTTAAAGCCCTGAGTACAACATAACCTTAGTCGTCTTTGGACGTCGATACCATGCCTCTCAAAAGAGAAAAAAATGGATATGTCCATTAGAAGTCCTAAAATTTATCACGAAAGTGCAATTAAATCATAAAACTTGAATAAAATGCAATTGAGCTCTAAAACTTGCAAAAAAATGCAATCGAATCCTAAAACTTATCAAATTTGTATAATTGAGTCATTCCATTAACTCCATTCAAGTTGAAAAATAAAAAAATGATGACATGGCTTTTTAAAAATATTTTCTCTATTTTCTAAGTGACAATGACATAGTTAAAACAATGTTGTTTTGGTCCAAATATAATTTTTATTTAAATTGACTATAACATAAGCTTTACAAAAACATGAAGAAGAAGACTCTAGCACAGCTAGCGGTGAGGGCTTGAAGCTACCGTCGCCGCTGCCCCACCATTGCCAAAAAAGGCCAACAACGATGGGAATGTGGTTGACAGGGGTTGCTGGTCCCTAGCCAGAGGCCATCGATAGTCTAATTCTTGCCTCTGGTCTAATATCATAGCTCATCGACGTTCCCTTCAATAAACCTCAGAAAACCCTAAAAGGGAGACGGGCAACTCCTCTGGAAATTCTTCGATAGATGCCTAAATTGCCAACGATTCCTTCAAAGAGAGACCCAATCCTTGCATCATCCTTGGGGGTTTGGAATTTTCATCCACTCAATTCGTCTCGATAGATCCTTGATTCTTATTTCCTAATGCGAAAGACTGTTTGGGCTTTTTGATTCGATTTGCTAATGTAATTAGAACTAATTTTCATTGTGGCATCCTGAAAACTGCCTCCCCGGAATATGTTATTTTATTTGTAATGTTCGACTATTGCTAATGTAGATCGTAATTTGGACAAGTACAATCTTTTTAAATAAATAAATATTCGATCGGAACCAGATATCCGACGTGTTACGGAAAAGTCCACATAGCAAGTAAAAGATCCATTTTTTATGAAGATCATTTTGGATATATATTGCGGAATGCATACGCGATGAGTTACAAATGGTGCGACTTATCGTACGTGGTACAACTTCACGTCTTATTGGACGAACGAGTTACCGAGAAATATCATTTTTAGGAATTTCGTTATTTGGATGTCAAGACACGTAGCTTCGAGTGTCGAAAGTACGTAATGTAGAGTCCCGATTGAATAAAGGACTACGTGACGAATTAGTTATACCCGAGAATAGAGAATCGTGAAAAGGATTTGCGATGGGAGATGCAAGGGATAACCGCTTAAAAAGAAATATGTAATATCATATTTCTTGAATAATTGAATTGCTGCATATTTTGTCGACGAAATTTGGATTAGTGAGGGTGAACTTTGACGGTTCCGTGAATTCGCAACAATTGGATCACAATCGAGCAACGTCGTGTGACATTGGATGAAAGTTAGGGGCAGCAAATTTGGCATGTGGGATTGCACAAATTGAAAGAAAACCTGAGCTGCCTACGTGGAAGTGCGGGAGGAATTGAAGGATTAAGTATTACGTGCATGGGTTATTGAATAAATAAGGGCAGAATATTGCTGCCAGTAATCATGCACAAAATTAAAATAATAATAATAATAATAATAATAATAATAATAATAAGAGCTGCCGAGTATTAAAATTAGGAAGAATGAACGTGTGCGATAGTGGAGCTTCCATGCGTGTGGTGCCAAATGAGGGAGGCTTAATCAGGCAGACAATTGATTTCCCTGCATGACTCAAGCTTCGCGTGGCGGTAAGAGATGACACTGTGGGGCAAGTGGCCAATCTCTCTACATGACTCAAGCCACGTACATCATGAACGTGGGAAATGAAGCCTCCCTTGAATCCCACTAACTCGTTGGACCCGCCAGAGAAACTCACGAAACAAATCAAGGAAAAGTCTTGGTCCGGTTGCATCTCACAACCTGCGGTAGAGTTGTCTTCACCAAACTCCAAGTCGGTTCCTCTCCTGCTCAGCAACTAAGACGAGTAAAATCCAGTCCCTCTTGCTCTTATTCGCTTCCTCATGCGAGTTGTTCATGGGTAGATTAGATGAAGTTGGCAAAGGAGAGAGCTCAGTAGTCGAATGGTGGATAGAATTGAACTGTCGATTGAATATGAACCGAACGATAGTAGTTCGACTAAGTAAAGGAACTTGGGAGTCCCGAGAGCTAGAATTGTAGTCCTTTCGTTAGTTGTTAGTCCGGGGAAGTGAATATAGTTGATCGATTGTTGTTTCCATGGCCCGAGTTGATGAATGCACGTGGAATAGCAGGAAATACCTTCTGGTTGGGAGTCTCTGAATGCTGAAACGTAATATGAACAACTGGTTTAGAGTGTTTGGGTTGCATATGGCTGTTAGAAATGGTATGGTTTATCCTGGGAATGGTTATCGGACTGATTTTGGTGGTGGACGTATACGTGGACGAGTTTATTGCGTGATCCGATATCTTTCATCAACACACTGTGCTGGATGAATTTGTCTTGATTATGATCGAATTGAACCTAAATTCGAAATGCGATTCAAATATTGTCCACGTAAGTTGTGTGATTGAATTCAAAGAGGAAACGTGAAAATTTTGATTTAAGGATGAATTGTAACTGTCAAGGCATCAAACAGTAAAAATAATACTAATAATAATAAAACAATAATAATAATATTTTCCTACGCGGGCGTCGTCGTCGGCTTCTGGGTGAGCGTCCATGCTTACAAATGTGTGAGTTCCTAAATTTATAAATGAAGTGGTGTCATGTGTGCTCTAGAACTCTAGGAGGGTTGTCATCGTTGAAAGTGTTTTTGCTTCTACTTATGCCGTGCCTCTACTTCCTCATAATCGTCATTATCATCTTCATCTTGGATTATTTCCCTGAAGCTCCTCCAACAAAAAAAAGGGAAATAATAAATAGAGAGGAACATGATTGCATGGAAAATCTGTTGAAATCAAAAGACCCAATATACTGGGTACGTGTGATGTATGAAGGGCATATATACATGTCATTACATTTTCATGACACATGAGCACTTGGCGAAGGGGTTGAGGGCCACGAAAAAATATATATATATTGAATTAATTTCCTGAGGGAGACGGGATGCCTTGGTTGGTGGCGCCAAGAGGACCGCGTGGTATATAACGCGAAGTCTCGGAGTGAGGAAACTCATGGCGAGGAGTTGCCATGAGGGCCGACGGTAAAGTCGGGTGAGTATGAAAGTACGATTTGGAAATCGGACTCGGGTATACCAAAGGTGGAAAATATGCATGGGAGTGCATGCATACATTCATTTGCATATCATGTCATTCATGCGATATAGACATATACTTGAATTTTGATAGTTAGTTCCATCCTAAATTGTTTGGTTGATTGTCATGGACTTGAATTGTATGGTGGATCGAATGAGGGTTAGAGTGACAGAATTTACTCGCTACAGTTACTATCACTTGTGGTCTTTGTGGTTTTAGACTGATAGATATGGGCTCAATCCCGATTCCACCTGGAGCCCATTATGGACTTCCCATTGTCGTGGAAGCTGAGAGCCAAGACTTCGAGCTCCCTAGTATCCCAGACGTCACCGTTACTCGTATTATTACTACGATTACAGTAGATGTGGGCATAGGTATGCTTGACATTCAGTTGACATTCGTCGCCCTATTCCTCAACCTGGACGGCTCGCCAGAGGGACCGATACCCCAAGCTTTATTCGACTCAGAGCAGGAGGACGGGGGTGACGGTGATGTTGACCCGAGAGGAGGGGACCAGGGAGGTGATGCACCTGACTCGACAGCTTAGGTGAGATCGGGAGATTAGTAGCATTTTTGGAAGTTCGTACTTAAGGAGCAGGAGTACGGCATTTTGACTGGTAACCAGAATGCAGGGAATGTGCTATTGTACATAATTCGGGCGTAGGTGATCCCAGGTTCACATTCCCATGTATATAGTAACTCAACTGGTTCCGTTGAACTCATATATAAATAAATCGAGCTCGACTCGATGTTTATGGTATTACTTGAGTCTGGTTTATCAAGTATAAAAAAAAATTTATTCGAGTTTGTTGACACCTGATTTTTAATCATTTTTTCTATTGCTAAAGTAATAAAAAAAATCCATAAAAATTCATAAAATTGAAAAATCAATTTTGGGGACCTTAGCCAAGCCTAGAGAACTAATTTTGAACAAAAAATGATTTTTCATATTTTTAGTATTTTTTAGTATTTTTATTTTCGAAAATTCATGAAAAATAAAGAAAAAAATGAGAAAATTGCAAAATCAACTTTGGAAGCCTTAGCCAAGCCTAGGCAACCATTTTTGAACAAAAAATAAATTTTCATATTATATATATTTTTTAATTTTTTTTTAAAAAATACAAAAATACTTGAAAATTTTGGAAAAATAACATTTGAGGCCAAAAATACACAAAGATAGTTAATATTTTTATTTTAAATCTATTTTTATATTGGCCATCGCAAATTCAGAAAATCCAATTCGAGTCACGTGTTCCTTCACGAGTATAATCTTGAATCGGGCCTAAAAAATTTTAATTTGAGTCCACTTATTTTTAATTTTCACTTTTTATGAGTTGTGACATTGTCTTCTAATATTTTAAATTTTCATCTTGGCTCAATCATACCCAGAATGACTCAATTTTGCAAAAGGGCTTTAATTAAATTCTGCATTATTTTCAGCGGCAAGAAATGAGCTTAAATTTGACATGTGGTAAATTTTGGTGTGTCAAAAATTGTGAGGAGATTTTCACTTAAAGAAATATATTTTTTCATGGACTGAATTGTAAATACTTAAAATTCAAGGACTAGAGTGCAAATACCTAACTCTTGAAGGATTATTTTACAAATAACAAAAAGAAGAGTTAGTGGATAAATTAGAATAGAGAAAAGAAGATGGAAAAGAGGAGATGAAGAAGAGAAGTTGGAGAAGAATAGATGGAGAAAATAAGAAAAGACTAGAGAAGGGAAGATGGAGATGAAGAAGAGTTAGTAGAGAAATTAGAATTGAAGATAAGAATAGAGAAGGGAAGATGGAGATGAAGAAGAGTTAGTGGAGAAATTAGAATGGGAGATAAATATGGAGAAGGGAAGATGAAGATGAAGAAGAGCCAAGCCAATGCTTAGCTATATTTTACGTCAGGAAGCCGCAGCTATATATCAATGGTCAACCCTATGAAAGCACAAAATCGGCTTGGAGGAGTCCTCAAGCGCGCACAAATTTCAAATTGTTGAATCAATTCATTGTATTTCATTTTAAAGAATTCATACCCTAGAATGGAGAGGACAAAATCCATCCGCAATTTAAATACCTGCACCATAAATCCCAAAGAGAAGAGCCAAACCAATGCTTAGCCTCCCATTGGAGGTTTTTACTTACAGTAGTTAAATACCTGCAACTTAAATACATGTACCTTAAATCCTAAAGGGAAGAGCCAAGCCAATGCTTAGCCTCCCATTGAAGGTTTTTACTTACAGTAGTTTAAATACTTGCAACTTAAATACCTGTACCTTAAATCCCAAAGGGAAGAGCCAAGCCAATGCTTAGCCTCCCATTTGAGGTTTTTACTTACAGTAGTTAAATACCTGCAACTTAAATACCTGTACCTTAAATCTCAAAGGGAAGAGCCAAGCCAATGCTTAGCCTCCCATTGGAGGTTTTTACTTACAGTAGTTAAATACCTGCAACTTAAATACCTGTACCTTAAATCCCAAAGGGAAGAGCCAAGCCAATGTTTAGCCTCCCATTGGAGGTTTTTACTTACAGTAGTTTAAATACTTGCAACTTAAATACATGTACCTTAAATCCCAAAGGGAAGAGCCAAGCCAATGCTAGGCCTCCCATTGGAGGTTTTTATTCACTGTCATGTACTTCCTATAATTTTATTTTTGAATCATCAGACCCAAAAGATGAGTAGGTCGTAATACTACACAGAAGTCGTTAACACACTCCCTCTTTCCACTTCAGGGAATCTTTAACACTTAAAAAAATATAATAAATAAAAAATATATACCATCCATGCATCCTTTTTAAAAAAAGTGAAAACACAAAAGAGAATACCTACTAGAGCCTTAGAAATAAACGAAGCCTGAGTTGCCGAATTAGGATATCCATGAAATTAAGGTATCGAAAGGGCATTAGTTTTAATTAACTAGTGTAACCAAGTCCCCGAACACATTATCTCTGGTTCGCAGGAATAAATTAGTTCTTCCGCTAATTTATTTAGGTTCCTAATCGACCTACCAAGAATGATTAGTGGCGACTCCAAATTTAAAAATCATTTAAAATAAAAATCCAAAGTTGCGATTCGGTAGGGCTTGGGAGGGTCCGCGTTAGGTTAGTGAAATCTAATTAACCTAATAATCCGTTAATCCTCTTTAAATTTTATAATTTTTTTAGAGGGTCGCGATAGACTGGCGACTCCGCTGGGGACGAGATTTTTAAATTTTCGAAAAAAATACCTATTGGAATACTTAAATTTTTTCGAAATTTTAAAAGTCTTAGTGGACTTAGGCCAATGAAAATTTCATGCATATCTCGCTTCTAGCGATCTTGTTTGGGACTCATTCTATAGGTGTTATACGTTTTTGCAGGATGGGAGTTATAAGGGGCGGAGTGTTTGGCTAACCCCTTTGTTTTGCAGGCTCGGTGTTAGGTTTATTTGTTTAATTTCGCACATTTTTAGAAGCGCTGTTTTGATATCAATTGTTGTGCATGTCTTGCATACTCTGAGGATCACGACACCTGCACACACAAGTGTCTAAACCCAAGTCGCGAAATTCTTCCTAGAAAACCATAGATAGGGATCGAATATGCAAAGCTCTTGCGTCGATTGCGCTCGGGTTGACCATATTTTATCCCGCTCATTATCTGAATTGACAATTCTTCCCATTGTGATTTGATTGCGTGGAGGGTAAGTTTGTCAATTCAGATAGTGGGGGTCTTTAGGTCCATACCCTGTCTCTCCTTCTTTTATTTTCTAGAGTCCACTACTCACTTGAGTCATGCGAATGATTATGTGATTTGCATTTCTCCAAGGTAAAAGTAAGTTCTCTAATTTTATCTTGTATTTATTTTTGGTCGATCCATGCTAGGTGTCAGTCAGTTTTTGAACTTGATATTACGACCATTCTTTTAAAAGAAAATAAAAATTAAATTTGTCCCCCATTTCTTAAAAAAATGAAAAAATGATGTGAAAAAAAATCCTTTCAGGGGAATTCTATTAACCAATAAAGGATTTTTCTCGTGTTTTTATTGCTTCAATAAAAATAAAATTTTCCTGACAAATTTTCCTCTGGAAAATTTATTTCAATAAAAAGAAAAATTCCTAAAAAAAAAACTTTGGTAAACATCAAGTGATTTTACCACATTTTTCAAATTATAAAGACTTGCAAGAAAATTCTTTTCGAGAAATTCGCTCATGTTTTTCTAAGAAAATTTTCTCTAAATAAAATTGGACTAATGTCTCGGGGGAATTTTGTTGACCAATAAAGGATTTCTGTCATGTCTTTTCTACTTCAATAAAAATAAAATTTTCCTGACAAATTTACCTCTGAAAATTTATTTTGATAAAAAGGAAATTCCTTCAAAAAGTTTAGTAAACGTCAAGAGATTTTGTCACATTCCTTTAAAAAAATAAAAAAAAATAAAAAAGAGAGTAATAAATCTGCAAGAAAATTCTATATCAGAAATCAACCCATTTCTTCCTAAGGAAATTTTTTTTTCTTCTGATTTCTCTATAAAATAGAAAAATCAAATTGGACTAATACCTCTAGGAGTCATGGACCGACATTCCTTGTGTCGCATACTAATTATATCCTTTTCTTTTGCAGGGAGATCCTAGATACCCCAGACGGGTGTAAAAATTAAGTTCAATAATATATCAAGAATCATCTTCAGAAATACCAAAAGACGAAAAACACCAAGGCTTCAACCGTTAATTCAGGGGGGCAAACGAACACTGTCCATCTTTAACAGACAAAGTTGTATCAATCCGTAAACTTGTGTGGGCAGTGTATTCTGATATGACGGTGGATTTATACTGATTAAACACGGGGGCATTTTTAATGTATTGCAGAGGATCCCGCGTCTTTTGAAAGACAAAATGGATTATATAATCAGAAACCATGAAAGAAGCATCAGGGCGTTAATGTGCATACGGATCCTGTATTTCAAAACTAGTGATCATGGGACCTGCGACACGGCCGACGCGTACCTGATTCGGAACAACGCTAGCTAATCATTCAAGAGCTTGCAAAGGGAAGAGGATCAAGCCTGGATGAATACATCTACTTGGTTTTATCGCACGTTCTCGCCTTTTATCGATGTCCAAAATTGATGCACAAGCTAGAAGTAATCATTTCCCTTTCCCCTTATTAAATGCTCAAAGCCGTTACCGCACCAAACTCGAAAAAATTAATATCGAGAAGAAATCCGCGTAAATCCGAAGGGTAAACCCGTATCGTTTCAAGTTACCCTCGAACTACCCAGGTTTTAAAGTTAATCCCTTCAATTTTCAGGAGTTTTCAAATTAACTCGAGAACGTAATTATACCCAAATACAAGTTGAACAAAATTTGAGGCAAAGCAACTCATGGATATTACCACAGAGTGGACAGCTTTAGATAAAAGAATATGCGAACGAGGGACCCGAACAATCTCAGACATGGGTAATTCTGTATCATTCTAATTTGCACATAATCATCTCGAGTCCTGAATTTTTTAATTCCATTCTTAACAGGGATTGCAAATTACCTCGAGAAATACCGTAACAAGGCCCAAGGTGATACAACAGGGCCGCATTATCCCCAAGGATTAACCTTTGAAAAGAAAACCCCATGGACATCTACGGTCCAATGGACCGAATGATATGGGGGATGACAGTAGGTCCGAAATATCCCGAGTTCGATCCCCAAAGTGGGGAATGTTGTATGTATTATAAATAAATGAAACAACTTTTTGTGCATTTCTTTTTGCAAGCAGGAATACTCGACGAGTAATACCAAAGTCAATATTTTGCCACATTCTCGGCTTAGTGGTGAAGCATCCAACAAAAGTCGAAGAAAACTCAATCCAGCAAAATTGGTAAAAGACTTGTCCAAGGCATTCAAGATGAATGGTAAATCAGTATCGTTTCCAATTTACCCGTTTTAATACTGGTTGACATGTCTCCTTTTCTTGTTACAGGAAATATTTATACTAACATGTAACATGTTGAATGAGACAAATCCAAAAGAAAATGATGATCATCTGACAAGATCTATTCTGGTGAAAAATGGGGGGCATTTAACCGCTAAACCATGGCGGTCGCTGTCACTAAACAAACCAAAATGCTCCCTCACCCATATGCCTCATCGTGCAGGGGCAAAACTTGAGACAAACCGCTCCTCGACATAAGGAGTAGCTTCCCAATTTGTTCAATCCACCCACATACCAGGGGCAATTCAAATCCGCCCATGTTTGCACATTATATAAACACACATGATGCTAAAAATTGTCACATCGGCATTGTGTTTACACATTTCACGAATTATGTATAATTATTCCGTATGTTTAATTTACCAACTCCAACTTAGAGCATAAACTGCATAGGAGACATCAAATGTGCAAAATGGGGCATAACAGGATGAGGAAAGGGAAACCATTTCCACACAAGTCTAACATTTTAATCTACAGATAAACAGCCTTTCTGTAGAGTGAGAGAAAGCCCTTTCGGACTGAAGTTCCCCATTCAGATTACATTCGAGGCGTTCATAATATGAGAACCTCCTTAAACAGAATTGGTAATGCAAGCTTGACAGAATAATTTTGCATGATCCACATTTGGATTGATTGCATCATGAGTTATCACACAGACTACTTCTAATCATTGCCGACTTGGTTGAATAGTTTTGCATGAACCGATCAACTCATTGATGAAAATGCTTGCACATGTTACCTCTGACACTGCCTGACAGGCAACACATTCCCAATGTTTAAATTACCTTCCAAAGTCTTGAAATTCATTCGGCGATTATTGAATGAACAAGCTTGGTTGTCGAGAAGCCACCAGGCATTTCTTTTAAATTCTCAGCTAAGTGTATCTTCAACCTGGATGAATTCTGACGGTTGTTGAGGAACTTGAATCCATTGCGATACATACAAGTATCCACCTTCTTCAATAAAGCATGATTTGTCTCAAAGACAGAAATGTTCGAGACCTTTTGATCTCTGCTTCTTTGCCAACTTAGCTGAACAATTTTGTATGAACCAATGAACGCATTGATGAAAATGCTTGCACATGTTAGCTCAGACATTGCCTGACAGGCAACATATTCTCGGTGTTTGAGTTACCTTCCAAAGTCTTGAAATTCATTCGGCGATTATTGAATGAACAAGCCTGGTTGTCGAGAAGCCACCAAGCATTTCTTCCAAATTCTCAGGTAAGTATATCTTCAACCTGAACCTTTCAAGAGAATGAATTCTGACGGTTATTGGGGTACTCGAATCCATTGCGGTATATACAGGTATCCACCTTCTTCAATAAAGCATGATTTGTCTCAAGGACAGAAATGTTCGAGACATTTTGATCTCTGCCTCTTTGGTTTATTCCTAAAGCGACAGGAGAATATAATTTGGGTTTGAGCTTCCGCAGGATTCCTGGTCTCCCCAGATTTCATAATGGCACCCTTTGAGGTACACCAAGCCCTTCTTACAGGCAAACTAAGTCCTTTTTACAAGCAAACTAAGTCCTTCTTACAGGCAAACCAAGTCCTTCTTACAGGCACAAAGTCCTTCTTACAGGCAAACCAAGTCTTTCTTACAAGCAAATCAAGTCCTGCTTACAGGCAAACAAAGTCTTTCCTAGGCAAAGCAAGTCCTTCTTACAGGCAAATCAAGTCCTTCTTACAGGAACAAAGTCCTTCTTACAGGCACAAAGTCCTTCTTACAGGCAAATCAAGTCCTTCTTACAGGCAAACTAAGTCCTTCTTACAGGCAAATCAAGTCCTTCTTACAGGCAAATCAAGTCCTTCTTACAGGCAAACTAAGTCCTTCTTACAGGCACAAAATCCTTCTTACAGGCAAATCAAGTCCTTCTTACAGGCAAACCAAGTCCTTCTTACAGGCACCTGTTGACACCTGATTTTTAATAATTTTTTCTATTGCTAAAGTAATAAAAAATCCATAAAAATTCATAAAATTGAAAAATCAACTTTGGGGACCTTAGCCAAGCCTAGGGAACTAATTTTGACCAAAAAATGATTTTTCATATTTTCAGTATTTTAACGTATTTTATTTATTTATTTATTTTAAAAAATTAATAGAAAATCCATAAAAATTCATAAAATTAAAAAATCAACTTTGGGAACCTTAGCCAAGCCTAGGGAACCAATTTTGACCAAAAAATAATTTTTCATATTATATATATTTTTTAATTTTTTAAAAAAATACAAAAATAATTGAAAATTTTGGAAAAATAACATTTGAGGCCAAAAAAATACACAAAGATAGTTAATATTTTTATTTTAAATCTATTTTCATATTGGCCATCGCAAATTCAAAAAAATCCAATTCGAGTCACGTGTTTCTTCACAAGTATAATCTCGAATCGGGCCTAAACAAATTTGATTTGAGTCGACTTATTTTTAATTTTCACTTTTTATGAGTTGTGACATTGTCTTCTAATATTTTAAATTTTCATCTTGGCCCAATTATACCTAGAATGACTTAATTTTGCAAAAGGGCTTTAATTAAATTCTGCATTATTTTCAGCGGCAAGAAATGAGCTTAAATTTGACATGTGTTAAATTTTGGTGTGTCAAAAATTGTGAGGAGATTTGCACTTAAAGAAATATATTTTTTCATGGACTGAATTGTAAATACTTAAAATTCAAGGACTAGAGTGCAAATACCTAACTCTTGAAGGATTATTTTACAAATAACAAAAAGAAGAGTTAGTGGATAAATTAGAATAGAGAAGGGAAGATGGAGAAAAGGAGATGAAGAAGAGAAGTTAGAGAAGAATGGATGGAGAAAATAAGATAAGAATAGAGAAGGGAAGATGGAGATGAAGAAGAGTTAGTAGAGAAATTAGAATGGAAGATAAGAATAGAGAAGGGAAGATGGAGATGAAGAAGAGTTAGTGGAGAAATTAGAATGGGAGATAAATATGGAGAAGGGAAGATGAAGATGAAGAAGAGTTAGTGGAGAGATTAGAATGTGAGATAGAGATGGAGAATGGAAGATGAAAATGAAGAAGAGTTAGTGGAGAAATTAGAATGGGAGATAGAGTTAGTGGAAAAATTAGAATGGGAGATAGATGAGTAGATTATAAAAGGAGGAAGAAGTGAGCTTGAGAGAGGAATTTTTTGGGAGAGAAAATTTTGGATGTTTGAGAGGGTTTTGAGAGATTGAAGAAAAATTTGAGAGAGAAAAAAAAATACCAAAAGAGAGAGAATTTTGAAGATGATGGGAGTTTAAAGTTAGGGGTTATCATCACAAATTCTTTCATCGATCAACATAAATCAAGGGTTCATCATCGTCAACAAGCAAGCAAATTCGAGCTAAGTGTTGTTATTTATTCATTTATTTGTGGTTTTAGTCGCAAATTAGCACAAATTGTATGCACTTTCTCCTACCTCCATTTTCCCCATATTTTATGTCAGGAGAAGGATATCTCTACGTCAACGGCAAAAAATTTCGTAGAGATACAAAAAATCGCCCAAACAAGCTCCTAAACTGTCCACCGATTTCTCAGCTGATCTGTGACTAAAAGTCCCTCCTAATTCAAAAGAGACTCTCTATATTGTCGCGACCCTCTAAAAAAAATTTATTTTAAAGGGTTAACGGATTATTAGGTTAATTAGATTTGACTAACCTAACGCGGACCCTCCCAAGCCCTACCGAATCGTGACTTTGGATTTTTATTTTAAATGATTTTGAAATTTGGAGTCGCCACTAATCATTCTTGGTAGGTTGATTAGGAACCTAAATAAATTAGTGGGAGAACTAATTTATTCCTGCGAACCAGAGATTATGAGCTCGGGGACTTGGTTACACAAGTTAATTAAAACTAATGCCCTTTCGGTACCTTAATTTCATGGATATCCTAATTCGGCAACTCAGGCTTGGTTTATTCCTAAGGCTCTAGTAGGGTATTCTCTTTTGTGTTTTCACTTTTTAAATAGGATGCATGGATGGTATATATTTTTATTTGTTATATTTTTTTAAGTGTTAAAGATTCCCTGAAGCCGAAAGAGGGAGTGTGTTAACGACTTCTGTGCAGTATTACGACCTACTCATCTTTTGGGTCTGATGATTCAAAAATTAAATTATAAGAAGTACATGACAGTGAATAAACACCTCCAATGGGAGGCCTAGCATTGGCTTGGCTCTTCCCTTTGGGATTTAAGGTACATGTATTTAAGCTGCAGGTATTTAAACTACTGTAAGTAAAAACCTCCAATGGGAGACTAAGCATTGGCTTGGCTCTTCCCTTTGGGATTTAAGGTACAGGTATTTAAGTTGCAGGTATTTAACTACTGTAAGTAAAAACCTCCAATGGGAGGCTAAGCCAATGTCACAACTCATAAAAAGTGAAAATTAAAAATAAGTTAACTTAAATTAATTTTTTTAGGCCCGATTCGAGATTATACTCGTGAAGGAACACGTGACTCGAATTGGATTTTTCTGAATTTGCGATGGCCAATATGAAAATAGATTAAAAATAAAAATATTAACTATCTTTGTGTATTTTTTTTGGCCTCAAATGTTATTTTTCCAAAATTTTCAAATATTTTTGTATTTTTTTAAAAAAATTAAAATATATATAATATGAAAATTTATTTTTTGTTCAAAAATGGTTGCTTAGGCTTGGCCAAGGCTTCCAAAGTTGATTTTGCAATTTTCTCATTTTTTTTCTTTATTTTTCATGAATTTTCGAAAATAAAAATACTAAAAAATACTGAAAATATGAAAAATCATTTTTTGGTCAAAATTAGTTCTCTAGGCTTGGCCAAGGTCCCCAAAGTTAATTTTTCAATTTTATGAATTTTTATGGATTTTTCAAAAAATAAAAATGTCGAAAAATACTGAAAATTTTTAAAAGAGAAAAGATGATTAAAAATCAGGTGTCAACATATATTGGGAACATAGAGAGCGAAAATCAATTATAGAAATCCCTCCCAAAAAAATGGGAGATAAGTACTCTTTCCACTCTTCTAGTTTTAGGTGCAGATTAGCACATATTTTGTATACTGACACTTTACTCTATTTTATGTCAGGAAGCCGCAGCTCTATATCAATGGTCAACCCTATGGAAGCACAAAATAGGCTTGGAGGAGTCCTCAAGCACGCACAAATTTCAAATTGTTGAATCAATTCGTTGTATTTTATTTTAAAGAATTCATACCCCAGAATGGAGAGGACAAAGTCCATCCGCAATTTAAATACTTGCACTATAAATCCCAAAGGGAAGAGCCAAGCCAATGCTTAGCCTCTCATTGGAGGTTTTTACTTACAGTAGTTAAATACTTGCAACTTAAATACCTATACCTTAAATCCCAAAGGAAAGAGCCAAGCCAATGCTTAGCCTCCCATTGGAGGTTTTTACTTACAGTGGTTAAATACCTGCAACTTAAATACCTGTACCTTAAATCCTAAAAGGAAGAGCCAAACCAATGCTTAGCCTCCCATTGGAAGTTTTTACTTACAGTAGTTAAATACCTGCAACTTAAATACGTGTACCTTAAATCCCAAAGGGAAGAGCCAAGCCAATGCTTAGCCTCCCATTGGAGGTTTTTACTTACAGTAGTTAAATACCTGCAACTTAAATACCTGTACCTTAAATCCCAAAGGGAAGAGCCAAGCCAATTCTTAGCCTCCCATTGGAGGTTTTTACTTACAGTAGTTAAATAACTACAACTTAAATACCTGTACCTTAAATCCCAAAGGGAAGAGCCAAGCCAATGCTTAGCCTCCCATTGGAGGTTTTTACTTACAGTAGTTAAATACCTGCAACTTAAATACCTGTACCTTAAATCCCAAAGGGAAGAGCCAAGCCAATGCTTAGCCTCCCATTGGAGGTTTTTACTTACAGTAGTTAAATACCTGCAACTTAAATACCTGTACCTTAAATCCCAAAGGGAAGAGCCAAGCCAATGCTTAGCCTCCCATTGGAGGTTTTTACTTACAGTAGTTTAAATACTTGCAACTTAAATACATGTACCTTAAATCCCAAAGGGAAGAGCCAAGCCAATGCTAGGCCTCCCATTGGAGGTGTTTATTCACTGTCATGTACTTCCTATAATTTAATTTTTGAATTATCAGACCCAAAAGATGAGTAGGTCATAATACTGCACAGAAGTTGTTAACACACTCCATCTTTCAGCTTCGGGGAATCTTTAACACTTAAAAAAATATAATAAATAAAAAATATATACCATCCATGCATCCTTTTTAAAAAAAGTGAAAATACAAAAGAGAATACCCTACTAGAGCCTTAGAATTAAACCAAGCCTGAGTTGCCGAATTAGGATATCCATGAAATTAAGGTACCGAAAGGGCATTAGTTTTAATTAACTAGTGTAACCAAGTCCCCGAACTCATAATCTCTGGTTCGTAGGAATAAATTAGTTCTTCCGCTAATTTATTTAGGTTCCTAATCGACCTACCAAGAATGATTAGTGGCGACTCCAAATTTAAAAATCATTTAAAACAAAAATCCAAAGTTGCGATTCGGTAGGGCTTGGGAGGGTCCGCGTTAGTTTAGTCAAATCTAATTAATCTAATAATCCGTTAACCCCCTTTAAAATTTATAATTTTTTTAGAGGGTCGCGACAGAGTTTCCGCTGCATGAGAATAATTTAAGAGCATAACATTCTCTGTTAGATGTAACGATCTGGGACGTCACTGCTCTTGGCGGTAGCATCGGAGCGAGGATGCTACATTCATTACTTCAAAAACCTAGTTCATAATCCGATCGAACTATCGTGAAGTTTCGATTTTTCACTTGGCCAAGGACCAGCGATCTCTACCAATCACTTCCCTCATCCTCGCTAGCCCTTTCCGGTGGTGGCGGCACGGCAACAATGATGAGGGCTAGTTGTGCCAGTGTCTTCTTCTTCTTCTTCTTCATTTTTTTAATTTAGCTTATTTTTTAAGTTAATTTAGATATAAAAAATTATATTAAATATTAGATTCAGACCAAAATAACGTTTTTTTAGCAAAATTATCGCCACTTATGAGAGAAAATATTAAAAGGCCATGTTATAATTTTTCATTAGCCAACTTGGACGGGCTTAATGGAAGGACTCAATCACATCGATTTAACAAGGATTAGGACTTAATTGCACTTTTTGCAAGTTTTAAAAATCGATTGCACTAATTTAACAAGTTTTAAGTTTCAATTATACTTTATGCAAGTTTTAAGATTCAATTCATTTTTGTAACTAGTTTTAGGACTTCGCACATATCTGGAGAAAAAAAAAACCATAGATGTAAAGGCAATTTAGAATCTCTTGATACCAACAATTATCCAAAATTGAAAAAGGATAAGCGCAACCGAACGCACGTGAGTTCGAATAGAGCCTTCGATTTGCAGGAGCTTCTCCCGAGCAAACGAGTCCGCTCCACGTGTCAAAGAGCAGAGGGAAGGGAGGCAGATGCCAAGCTCAAGAGCAAAGACGCACTTGTGCACTCCAGACTCGCCCCCTTGAGAAGGTCAAATGGGCCACTACTCCACCTCGCCAATTTGCCTTTTTCTTTTCTTTTTTCTATTGTTTTGGGTCAGACCACTGACCAAGTTGCTCATTCAAGCATTTGTCTGCGTTCCCTCCATTTGGTTGTTGTCATTTGTCATCCGCCCCTTTGCGATCGATAAAAGCCAGAGAATCGTCACCGCCGTCGCTGGACCCCACGGCCCACGCGGCCCATTTCCGGGGGCAGATTCCCGTTCGTTGGGCCCACCTCGGCATCTCTTAATTTCCCGACTTTTCAAAGCTTTCCGCGACATCACCGCTTTATAAAATATTAAAAGCAGCCTCTCCCTCGGCTAGGAACGATTCAACCGTCCTTATTCGGCAGAGAATCGAACCCAATTCATGCAAGAGTTCGATTGCAACCAGTATGGTCAAATCGGTTCGATCTAGAAATCATTCAATTCTTGATTTCATGGCTGTACGAGAGGCGAGCAAACCGGACCAAGACCCCGTGGATTGATCCGGTCCTCAAGAGGAGTGATTCGATCCTTGATCCTAATAAATGGGATCAATAATCGGGCGGTCCAGTCGCTATTTTCATTTACCATTGGATTAGATCGGACATATACATACACAAAAAAAATTAAAATTTTTTGAAGAATTAATTAACCTAATTTTCCCGTTATTTGCTTAACATTCACTTCTCTTTTCTCGCTTGACGCTCACGTTTCGCTTTGGCAATGCAACCTCCAATCATATTTGTGATATGCAGCCTCCGATTGTGTTTTGTCTTGATTATATTATGCAAATTCGTTGTTTTGTTCGCACTTGGATTCAATGAAGTAAAAGTGCAATTCCCACTTCGAGTTTGATTCTTTTTAATTTGAGGAGACTAATGCAATAGCATAATCCTATTTCAGCTGTTTTAAGTATTTTTCTTCCTAATTTAATCTTTTTTTCATTATTTTAAGATTATAAGTGCTCATGTGATGGTTATACGATAGTCATATACATGTTTTATTGGATTGGATAGTTGAGATTGAATATTGTTAGTTTAGATTCAAGGGTTAGATTTCTATAATCAGATGGTATTAGCGGTTCCATTGGGGCTGGACCAGATTGGACTGTCGATCCTGGGCTAGTCCGGTCCTCAGTTCCATATCGAGATCGGACTGCTCTGGACCATGCACACCCCCGATCGTATGAGGCCAAATAAAGCTAGTTCTTGGATTATGGCGATTTTAGGAACGGTTTCTTTTTCTTTTTCTTTTGTTACCCCTTTTTTGTGGGAAAAGAAAAGTTTGCGACGTAGCCTTATGAAGAACAAGAAAGTTTTGCCTCCTTCCTGCGACGAGTGAGGCATGGACTCCGACGTGCCAAGAACCCACTTGACGAAGAGTAGAATTTTGCTGAAAAAGAAAATATATTTTTATTATATATTCACCTTTTTAAGTTCTGCAGGAAAAAAACATTAAAGAACTTGTGGTGCCCTTCTACATTTCAATCTTGTGGAATCAAGGGAATGTGGATGAAATAGAAATCAACTTGCTCGAGTATCGACCCCAACTGTCGATTGTGTAATCGAAATGGTAGAAACTCCGGTAATCTAAAAGCATGATAGCGAGTCCAAATTTGAGTAAAATATAATATCTGTTGGGTTTCCATAAGAATTATATGGCTTCTAAACTAGTTCCTGCGTATAGAATGCAGATGAATTTCTTGAGATCACTTCAAAAGTCAATGCAATACACTAAGACATTTTATTGGAGCGTTGATACCATTAAAAATCTCAAATTTGTATATTTATATTAATGATTACCCAAAAAAACTCAAAACTGATACACTTGTGATAAATTTATTATTTTATAGTTTTCGTAAAGTTGTACAATCAAATTCCTGAATTATATGACATGCGACAATTGACAAGTGTGTAGTTTGGGTTTTTTATTCTCTATTTATCACGTGTATATTAATTTGGTGTTTTTATTGATATTAACCCAATTTAACGAAAACTAACAAAGGATAAATTTGTCACAAATATATTAATTTACGGTTTTTGATGGTCCAAAATTTAGTTTGGGGTAAAATTAAGATAGATGTACCAGGTTGGGATTTTTCGTAGTAAAAAAATAGTTTGGGATAAAATTGTCAAAAGTGTACCAGCTTAAAATTTTTAGCGGTTGAAAAAATAATTTGAGGGTAAATTCATTATAACCGTGCTAATTTAAAGGTTTTCGCGATATAAACTCTTTGTTGGAGCACTCAAAAGGGGTTTCTCATTGCGATGACCATGTGAAAGAATAAATGATTGCCGTGCCGCGAAAAAAATTATGGCACCATCCACATCCTTGTAGCTTGGTTGTCAAAAGTTTAACCTTTATTTTTTTGCTATTAGTTTCCTTGTTACTTTCATACCTCAATTAGTCCTTAAACTGCTACATCTAAACCTCGGTCGGACCCCAATTCCTTTGGATGTAAAATACTTAGAGGATATCCTCAGTCTTTGGGGAAGAAAAAAAATATGATTGGTATGTGAGGGGATGGCCGCAAAGAGTGTAGCTCTTCATATCAACTTCAGTTGTCTATCACTAGCTCGAGGCGAGTCATCAAAATTTCGGTTCCTACTTTATAAACCTATTTTTCGCATTTATCAGCAAGCTAGTTAGCGAGTACTGTTTGAAAATTTATGTAATGTTCATCTCTCTCGAGAGAGGCTAATATCCGATCAAGATGGGTATTTCTTGACCGATCTTTTGGTCGCAATCAGGAAAACTTGGCCTGACATAAGCATGGGATATAATAAAAATATCGTCATCTTTTCGAAGCGAGGAAGGCGCTGTCTGACAGCCATTCGCTGGGAAGAAAAGACGTCTCCTGCGCTGCTCGTTCGCGCGGTCTCTCCGTGTAAAGCACTCACACGCCTACATAACCCCCATTCGCTCATTACATTACTCGCCGCAAACCGTCCGATCCTGATCACACGGTCGGCGGAGCCCCTACGGCAATCAAATGGCAGTCAACCCCGCTCCATCCCTCCATTCGATGCGGGCGTTACGCTCGCTCTCGCCAGCCCCACGTGGCGGCGCGCCATTGGAGGTCAGCACAGGCAGGCGATAAATCAAAAGCGCATGGGAATATGGCCCCCGCGATGATTCACCGTTTTTAGCTGAGTCTTCGGCCCATCTTCTTCTAGAAGAAAAGAAAGGCACACAGCTCTAGGTCACCACGCGCATCTCTCTCTCTCTCTCTCCTCCTCCTCTCTCAAAAATCGCATACGCAGGAGAAGCCGTGAACGCTAGTTGCTCCTCCTCCAAAACTATTTAGCTTGTCTTTGCACTGGGATTGGAGGTGGCTTTCTCTCTCCATCCGACTCCGGTCTCTCTCTCTCTCTCTACTGCAACAATCCATTACCTCATCCCCACAGAATTATTGGTGTGATCATTTATGTGATTTTTGCGGGGGGGTCGTCATGTATATAACGAGCGCCACGGCTTCGGCTTCTTCGCTCCTTCGAGCTTCCAGGGCACGCCTGTGCGGTTCTCTCTCCTCCGCCTCCAGGACCTTGGCTGCTCAGAGTCCGCACACTCCCTCGCCTTCGGCCAATCAGTGTCGATCGCTCAGCTTCTCATCCGCGGTCCGATCTCTCCGGTGCTCGGTGCCTCGGTGGAGCCACGGTGTCGAGTGGAGGTCGCCCGCGAGTCTTCGCCCTCAGATCAGAGCGGTCGCTCCCGTGATCGAGCGCCTTCAGAGGAAGTTCGCCACCATGGGTAACTTCACTCCCTGTTGATCTCCGCTAATCTTGGAGTTAGCTCATGAGCCGTGTTGGCTGGACAAATTTTTGTTCGGGTTCGATCTGTGCCATTGTCTCACGTTGAGAATGAAGCTGCTAAAATTGTCATTGATTTGTGAGTTATGCGAGAGTCCGAAAGTAGCGTTAACTATCCGAGCTGTTCCCGAGTAGATGACGAACATGAATCTAACGATCTGCCTATGTCGGGTATTTCGTTTGTTCTTTGGGCAATCATGCTGTGAAAAGTATCTGTCCCTCTCGCTTTATTTGTTGGATGTCTTTGAAGCAGTTCTCATGTCTCAGTCATAGCGGACATTGCGTTTGGTGATTAGCCCGGGGAGGAAGAGTATTAAAGGGAAAACAGGATTGGGGATCTCAAAGTTGACTCTCGGTTGTCTTAATTAAAAGAGTACCTCATTGGAGTCCTTATGCTTGCAACGTCTATCTGATCGTCCCAAAGGAACGATGATGCTAAAAGAAAAGCTGCTTAGAAGTGTCCAATGCCTTGCTTTATTTTGAAATATGCTAGTGGGTGCTGATCGTTGAGTTCTTCTTATATGCTTTCATTAGCTGAATATTTAGGGTGGTCCAAGTGTAAGAAATGGCATTGTATACTCCACCTAATGTAGCTTTCACCTCAGTCAGGTTGGATCACTATTTCTTTTCACCATGGAATTAGACTTGCTACATTGTCCTAAAGTTTTATTTGTCGTGGGGATGTAACTCTGCTGTTCTTCTGCCTGTTTGCAGCTTCGGAGAATCCTTTCAAGGGGATCTTAACTACTCTACCAAAGGCAGGAGGTGGCGATTTTGGAAAATTTTACAGCCTTCCTTCTCTAAATGATCCGAGGATTGGTATTGTTCTTAAGCGTGCTCTTACCAGCATAGGGATCACATTTCTTCTTATGTTCCTTTTGTATCGAATTCTGCACAATTAGTAGCTGATTACATTGCTATCCCGTTTTAGACTTGTCTATGATAATTCTCGTTTCTAGCTTTTCCAGCCGTTCTTTTTATCTTCTGTTTTTCCTTCTAAATTTTTGGTTGCATAGTTTCCATTGACTTGGCTAGACCAGAAAACCCAATCTCACATGCAATTGGAAATTATTGGAGACTTATGACTTGGAATCATTTTGAGTATCCATCTATTACGAGTGGCAAGACTGATGACGTGTCTTGTGTTTTGTTCTTGTGATATGACAGGCAAGTTGCCATACTCTATCAGGATCCTTCTTGAATCTGCTATCCGTAATTGTGACAACTTCCAAGTTACAAAAGAGGATGTCGAGAAAATTATTGACTGGGAAACTACTTCTCCAAAGCAAGTTGAAATTCCTTTCAAGCCAGCTCGTGTTCTCTTGCAGGTTCTCATTGATTCAAGATTGATCTACTTGTTGCATGATAATTTAACTGTTTTTTTACAAGGATTTTCTTTTGCCAGGATTTTACTGGTGTGCCTGCAGTTGTGGATCTGGCATGCATGCGTGATGCCATGAACAAACTTGGCAGTGATTCAAATAAGATTAATCCCTTGGTGAGTGTGATCTCTTTCATTCTCCCATTAAGTTATGTTTCCAGTATCAACACTGAGAATTTAGCTTAAGAAAACCTTTTAAACTTGTGAGCCTATATCTGCTTCCTGGAAGGGGTATTAACTATTTTTCTTTGTGCAGGTTCCTGTGGACCTCGTGATTGATCATTCAGTCCAAGTTGATGTTGCAAGGTCAGAAAATGCTGTTCAGGCAAATATGGAGTTTGAATTCCAGAGAAACAACGAGAGATTTGCTTTCCTGAAATGGGGGTCCACTGCGTTTCGCAACATGCTTGTTGTTCCTCCTGGCTCTGGTATCGTGCATCAGGTATGTGATTTGTACAGGAGGTACTTCACATGTTATTTCGACATTAATTATGTACTTGACACTGACAGTATCCATTTTCTTATATCTTGTCGCTCTGCATTTCCCATCATTGGTTGAATTTGATGTATATGAATGCAGAAAGTGCAAATTAGCTTGTGTTACGTGACTATTATAGGGCCTCTGACTAACTTATGTCACCGACCTTTTGGAAACAGTTTAAAATTTTGCTATTAAAATATGGCCTCTACTTCAATATGTCATAATTCATGTGGCATGTTTAAAACGGAAAACCAATTTAGGATTGGATTCCTAAGGTTTTATTGTGCAATGTATTTCTAAAAGTTTGTGGATCAATTGTTTGGATCTTCTTGAACTTTCCATGTTTTAAATTGTTACTTTGTTGCCTGCCTCTACATCTTAATAAGTTCTAGTTTGATCTTTAATGAGTTCTCAGTTTTCAGAGCTGTGAAGGATGCTTCTCTTTTTTTTTTTTTTCATTGTTGGATTACATCTATGGATACTTACTTGATATAAGAGATCAGCATAATATAGATAGTCTGGAAATGCGCTGGCGGCTCTAAAGAGATATAGGGTTGATGTTGTACTGCACAACTAATCTTTGCCATTGGTTTGTAAATTTCTTTTTGACATTTGTTTGGGCTGAGGTGGACCCATGCTGATTTGTTTGCTTGTAAGGATGTCATGGAAGTGTCTTGGGTTTATTTATTTTCTAACCTGAATACAACGGTAACTTGAAATTTCAGGTCAACCTTGAATATCTGGGAAGGGTGGTTTTCAACACCGATGGCATACTTTATCCTGATAGTGTTGTTGGAACTGATTCCCATACAACCATGATTGATGGGTTAGGAGTTGCTGGTTGGGGAGTTGGAGGTATCGAGGCTGAGGCAGCAATGCTGGGCCAGGTATTTATTGATTGATCTGAGCAATCTCATTCTCTGTAAATGCATGATTTCTGACCTTGGGAATGCTTCATTTAAAGTGAAATCTAAACTAGAATAGGATATTGAGTGGTAGTGATGGTTCACTCCTCTTATAGCCTCTTAATTGTGGTGATGACCGCCATGTGTGTGAACGTGCCACTTACTACTTTCTAGTTACTATCAAGAGTTGATTATTGATTTACTCGCCATTTAATTGCCATCTTCTCACGAGTTTCCCTCAAGTACTTAAAGGATGTCTTTTCCCAGGTTGCTGTGCAAACTTTATGAGATTTTTCCAGCATTTTCTTTGTGTTTCTGGTTCTCCTTAGCTTTTTGTAAAATTTAAGTGTTCTATGTCTAATTCAATGCAGTGTATTGGTCTAACGATTATAATGTGTTTATGGGTATGGTTTCCCCAGTTCTCTTATTCATTGAGGACATAATTGTTTCTAATACGATTTTCATAATTTTGGTTACCTTTGACAGCCCATGAGCATGGTGTTGCCTGGTGTTGTTGGGTTCAAATTATCTGGGAAGTTGCGTGATGGTGTCACAGCCACTGACTTGGTCCTAACTGTTACCCAAATGTTGAGGAAGCATGGAGTTGTTGGCAAATTCGTTGAATTTTATGGTAACTTGATAATTGCCATAGCTTCATCCTAGCTTGGTATGTCTCTCCTCTAGTTGTACACATGGTCTTAGATTGAATGTGCTTTGCAGGGGATGGTATGGGAGAACTATCCTTAGCTGATAGGGCTACCATTGCCAATATGTCTCCTGAGTACGGGGCAACCATGGGATTCTTCCCTGTTGACCATGTAACTCTGCAGTATCTGAAGTTGACCGGAAGAAGTGATGAGACTGTGAGTCATTGACTTCACTGACTGAAGCTTGTGTCCTGAAAGTATCAGCAGTGCTTAATTATTTCTTATGGTCCCTTCAGGTGGCGATGGTTGAAGCTTACTTACGTGCAAATAAGATGTTTGTTGATTATAATGAGGTAAATCTACGAACTTGCATCTTCAATTGGTAAGAAGCTGTTAGAAGTAACTGATTACTTACTATTCCTATTGCAGCCTCAACAAGAACGAGTTTACTCATCTTACCTGGAGCTAAATCTTGTGGATGTTGAACCTTGTATCTCAGGACCTAAGAGGTATAAGTTTCCTGCAGCGGGTATCTCATATCTTGGTTCCACAATTTCATGCCATTTGCATGGTGTTTAATGTTTTCAATCTGTAATCCACATTTAGTTTCAGTGACTAACATCCTTAATTTTGTCGCCTTTTCTTGCTAGACCTCATGATCGGGTTCCTTTGAAAGATATGAAGGCTGATTGGCATTCTTGTCTTGATAACAAAGTTGGCTTCAAGGTTAGTTTCCTCAATGAACAGCTATTTCTGATTTTATAATCACTTGGAGGCAATGTCATACTAGTTCTTACTTCTAAATTTGCCTTGACCGGATGATTGAAATGGACAGCTGCCACAATGGGTACAACATGCAGGAAAAGAAATTCTTGCTATTAGACTAAGTTAGAGATTTGCTTTGCAGTTCACGTTGCATTTTTTTCTCTTTTCTGATGAAGTAGAATCTACTATCTTTGTTTGAGCGCAATCATTTTAATCTTGTTCTTTGACATCCTGTGACATCTTGATTAGAAAGGTCATTTCATCCACACTAAATTTTGTAGATATAGGCAATAGGCTCTTCTTCCTAATTCACTTATCCCGGGCGGCATTATTTTTCTTAATTTACAGCTTTCCTAAGCTGTTATCCTGCAGAATTAAATTGATGCAAAACCATTTTGGAATTTCTGTAAAGCTGGGTGAGAATACATAGGATATAATATTATGTTTGCTTATTTGTGAAGCTTGAGTGGGAACACAGAGACTATAATATAACTTTGGTTTGCGTTTGTGATAATACAGGGTTTTGCTGTACCCAAAGAATCACAAGATAAAGTGGCAAAATTTTCATTCCATGGGCAGCCAGCTGAACTCAAGCATGGGAGTGTTGTGATTGCCGCCATTACTAGCTGCACCAACACATCGAATCCCAGCGTCATGCTTGGAGCTGCTCTAGTAGCAAAAAAGGCTTGTGAACTTGGATTACAGGTTCGCTGTGATTATGTTCACTGTGCATCTCTATAATCTGTACTTTTTTCAGGATCAAGCTTCTTTTTACTGTTATATTGATAATTTTGTTGTTGAATGGGATTTTGACACCAGGTCAAGCCATGGATCAAAACAAGTCTTGCACCTGGCTCCGGTGTTGTTACTAAGTATCTACTTGAGAGGTACAAATTTTTGGATAAGTTAGCGTAGTTCTGTGGAATATCTTTATGTTGGCAATGAGGAGGCAACCTGATAACTTTATCTTTGATGTTAATGCAGTGGACTGCAGAAGTACTTGAATGAGCTGGGATTCAACATTGTTGGATATGGATGTACTACTTGTATTGGAAATTCTGGGGACTTGGATGAATCAGTTGGCTCTGCCATCTCAGAAAACGGTACTGTTATATGTTCTCTTGCACGGAGATGTCCTGCTACCTGAGTGTTGAGCTTCATTTGTTTAAGCAGTTACATAAGCAACCGCTTCTGGACATCAGTGATTAGATTATCTAACATGGGTTTAGCTGTCATGCAGATATCATTGCTGCTGCCGTACTCTCTGGAAATCGGAACTTTGAAGGGCGTGTTCACCCGTTGACTAGAGCTAATTATCTAGCTTCACCTCCTTTAGTAGTTGCCTATGCTCTTGCTGGCACGGTATGTAATGCTGATTGATGGGAATGTGTAAAATTATTAAATTGATGTTTGTAATGAATAATAACTTGTTAGGGTTTTTGTTTAGGATATTCTCTTTTTGATTCGAGAAGGGAAACATTCCCAAGTCTAGTAATTTGCAAACAGTTTACAAATAAAAATAGGGAAAACTTTTTGCAGGATCTATGTTATAACTTAAATTTTTTTTTTCTTTGTTCAAATAAAAACAAGGGGTAATCCTCTTTTCATATGGAATTTTCAGTTCGGAGATCTCTTGCTGAGTTTGGTAGTTTTAACGCTTGTGCAAATTCTGTTTTCATTATTGTAAGTTTTAGAGTGGATACTAACAGGCACATCAGTTTTCTTCTTAGGTCTCAATTCTGATCCTAGTTACAATACTTTTGAATGGTCATTGTGTCATCCTCTTAGGGATATTTGTGCACTGCTCATCATCTTTTTTTATAACTTGATGCCAGGTTGATATTGACTTTGATAAAGAGCCAATTGGAACTGGGAAGGATGGCAAGAGTGTTTACTTCAAAGATATCTGGCCATCAGCAGAGGAAATCGCACAGGTAGACAATGTATTATAATTTGGAGATAGCAAGTTAAGTTGGGGTTTGTTTGAGTCTAACTAAGGTTTCCCTTGTTTTCAGGTTGTCCAATCAAGTGTTTTGCCGGAAATGTTCAAAAGCACTTATGAAGCTATCACAAAGGGCAATCCCATGTGGAACCAGCTCTCTGTTCCTGCTACGACCATGTACAAATGGGACCCCAACTCTACCTACATTCATGAGCCTCCATACTTTAAGGACATGACCATGGATCCTCCTGGAGCCCATGGAGTGAAAGAGGCATACTGCTTGCTGAACTTTGGTGACAGCATTACGACTGACCATATTTCCCCGGCAGGAAGCATCCACAAGGACAGTCCTGCAGCTAAATATCTACTTGAGCGTGGGGTGGACCGCAAAGACTTCAACTCATATGGAAGTCGACGTGGAAATGACGAAGTGATGGCAAGGGGAACTTTTGCTAATATTCGTATTGTTAATAAGCTTTTAAATGGAGAAGTGGGTCCCAGGACAGTTCACATCCCTACAGGAGAGAAGCTTTATGTGTTTGATGCAGCAATGGTAAGTTTCTGGGAGTTCTTTATGGTTTGTAATCTTTTATTTCCTTCATTTGCTTGCGCTTATTTCAAACTATTTTAAAATATGATTTGACTATTTGCTTATAAGTGTTGCTATTTAAATGAAAGGGAAAAATACCAAAAGCACATCTCATTTTTGATCCAATGGCCACCTTATCTTTGTTTTTGCTAATACCATTCACATACCTTTAGGCAAAGCCAAACAATGGAAAGACCAAATTGCCTCTTCTTGCAAACTCATTTTAGGATCTGGTTTAGCTTTCTGTTGGTTGAGTATTTAAGGTGTCTGTGAGGATTCAGGAATTGGGGATGAGCATATTTGGAAAGAAATTGTCATGTCCTAAAAAGGGACATAGAAATAATTGATGTGAAGATGCATCGTGATCTGCAAAGGTAAAACTCAGTAAGATATGGTGTTGGGTATGTTAAGAAATCGAGGTATGTAAGTGGTCGTTGGGTGAGAAAGAAATTTTTTTGGTATTTTCCATGAAATGGAATGGTAATGCTTGTATGTGTCATGCCCATGAATTGGTATTTTTGCTTCATATCGTGGAGTGATCAGATATTTTGCGACATCTGTAATGAAAAGAAGATGCTGTTCTGCTGTGATTTTGATTATTGCTGGTAGAATAGGTTCTTTAAGTGCAAGTGTGAATAACAATCAAGTGAACATGCATCTCGCTATTGTTCAAAATACCTTTTTAGTGGGCAATTCTATTTTTGGAATAATGAGAATCTCTAAACCTGTCTTATCTGGTGTAATTTCAGAAATACAAAGCTGCTGGACATGATACCATTGTTCTGGCCGGAGCAGAGTATGGTAGTGGAAGCTCCCGAGATTGGGCAGCCAAAGGGCCCATGCTACTGGTGAGGTTACTTGCAGTGTAACAAGTCTATTTCATTTTCCCACTGTCGCTGTCTTGTCATCAAGAGTTATTTTAATATGCAACAGGGAGTCAAAGCAGTGATTGCAAAAAGTTTCGAGAGAATTCACCGGAGTAATTTGGTGGGTATGGGTATCATTCCACTCTGCTTCAAGGCTGGTGAGGACGCGGACACATTAGGATTGACTGGTCACGAGCGTTACACTATTGACCTCCCGAGCAATATTACTGAGATTAGGCCTGGCCAAGATGTGACTGTCACAACCGACACAGGAAAATCTTTCACCTGCACTGCCCGCTTTGATACTGAGGTACTTCCTGCTTCATCTCCTTTTTATGTTCCCGTCATGCCTGAAAGGTAGTATTTTGGCCAACAATTAGAAAAAAAAATCAAGAGGTAAGTGCTTTGACTATATTTTGTATCATAGCTATGCATCCTGTCTAGGTACACCTACCACGCGATTTTGAAATAGAGAATTTCTGAAACTACTTATGTGCGGTTAAAACTTCAACACTTGGTTATATTTCAGGTGGAGCTGGCGTATTTCAACCATGGAGGAATTCTTCCGTTTGTCATCAGGAATCTTATTAACCAATAAGTCAGAATTGTTGGCAGGTGGCTTGCTCAGGCATGGGAGCCGTTTCACTTTGTAAAATCTGAGGAGAAAATAATGTCTCGAATACGAAGAAACATCCCTGTCATGGGACAAATTTTTGAGAACTTCCGCTCATGCGGGCTTATTTGGTCTGCATTTGTAGTAAGAATTGCGTTTCTCTTCTGTTTCTGTGGTAATGGTTTGCCTTCGTTATTAGACGGTGGAGCCCTTGTTTTGCATTAGTGAAAGTGGAATCAACTTCAATTTGAGTTATAGATTTGCAATGATGGTTGCGGCTCTCTGTATTCGTAGTGCAAATCAGCAATAGCAAGGTACTTTCAGCAATCAAATCGGCTTTTCAGCAAGTGACGTGCAATACAAGAGCAAGCAAAATCGTAAAGCTTTGCTGCGATTACTTGAGTTTTGCCGTCTAGAACTTTGAATTCTGGAAGTTTAAGGAATTAACTGACTGAATTATGACGAAATGAAATCAACAAAAATAATCGGATTATGACGAAATAACCTGAATGACCGTTCTTAGCTGTGTGGTGCCTGATAAGCTAGCTGGCGGTATTCACAGTTATAACCAGTCGGTAAACTCCGCTCTAGTGCATCAAGCTAACGTAATCTAATCTCGTCCCCAAAAGACTTCGTACGCCTTACAAGTTTCGATGTGCTATCTGAAATCAGGGTGGATTTTATTGACGTTCGCTAGGCAATAACTCGGGGGAAAGGACCATTTCTGCCTCGGTTGCAGCAGCAATGTGGTATCCTCCAATTTGAATTAACGGCTAGCGACATTCTCCGCGTCAATGGTAATCGCTGATGTACAGTAGCCAATACAATCATCGAGGGAGGGGATTGCGCCGCAATGCCCGTCTAGTCACTACTTCTGGGGATTGAAAAACCATTCGCTGCAATTGCTTTTACGTTTGCATGGACTAATACAATAGCATTACAGCTGATGCTGCAGAAGTCATGAATCAGCATCGAAACAAGTGGAACATATCAACACAGACCAGGATTCGAATCAATCGGCTCCGTCATTCATTAGCCTCGGTGGTCGTACAAAGCGCCAACTCACAAGCTAATTCGACTACTTCCGTGGTTCTGTTTCTGTCAATTCCTAAACTAAGGACTAACTTAGGAGACGACAAGGCCTAGACCTGACTTTTGTCACAGAGACACAGAAGCAAAGACAACTATGGCTTGCGAAATAAACACTAACGAGTTAAGACTTCAACGACCCTCAGGAATGCTCTCCAAATGCAGCCTCCGGTTGTTGCTGTCGAAACCTCTGTCGCCTATTCTCGCTTCCGATACGCTTCTGTTTCTCAGCTTCAACGCACTCAGCAGTTGCTCCGCGGATGAAAACTTGTGATCTTGTGTGTACTTGAGTATTTGCTTCAGTTCCTCCCTCGTCACCACCACCCTCACTCTCAAGACCGCACTTTCGGAGGAATCACCATCACGGGGTCGGTTGTCTCTGAAGACTTCATCATCATCTTCTTCCTTCAGTTTGAAGCTCACGCTCTTCTTTACCTTCTCCTTCTTGTTCTTCCCTCCATCTACTCGTATTGCAGGCTCTAACCTGGATTCCGGTGCCTCATCCTCATGATCATGAGCAACGACTTTGTTACCCACCAAGCAATTTCCCATTTTGCTCTCTTTTCCTTCCTTTTTTTCCTTCCCAGGAAACGAATGTGGGAAACAATCAAGATTGGAGTTCGGACAGGGGGAAGGTTATGAATATGTAAGGAGAGGTTGAAGGGCAAGAGCACATGAACAGACCTTTTTTGCGCCGGTTCTTAGGATTAAAGGCAAGTGGACAGATTCCTTTGCTCGTAAGCACCCACCCACATGCTACGAATTTGATGTCCCATCTGTCGTTGCCTGCCTGATTGTTTCAGTTTTTTTTTTTGAATGTTTCCCTGTACTTTAAGTCAACATGGCCGTCTCCCGGATTTATATATTTATATAAACTAGGTATTCGAGAATCTTTTGACCACCTTCCACGTAACAATAACAAGAGAACAGATAGATCTGCGCTTCTAGGAGTACTCCCCCAAAAGAATATGCAAGTGTTAAGATTCAAACCCTAGAGTTGTCGACCAAAAAAAAAAAAAAAAAAAGAAAAAGAACTAGCATTGCGCGGGAAGGACGGACCCGCTTAATTCCTGAACGATCATCGAGGTTCCTGTGTATTATTTTACTTGTTCTTTGTCAACGATATGGAGTGGAATATGCGCAAGTAGTTGCTGCAGAATTCATAATTTTCTATATTTTTTTGGTCGAAACATAATTTTCTATTCACTTAACCATAATGTGGCCACATAGATTCTTTCTGAGTCGATCCAAATTCCATTTTAATGTTAGGAGGGTATATAGTTTGATGTAATTGGTGCAAGCCTCTACTATTTTTCTATGTAAAAATACAAGTATATATGTGATTTTCAATAATATTTCCGTCTCCTGCACATTTACTGAACTTATGGAAATGTTCTCTTTCATTTGGAGTAAAATACATTATACACGTAGAGAATTGTGAACCAAAACGTCAAGCTTATCCCATCTTTGAAGAGATCCTTGCTCAACATCTTCAACATCTCTACCTTTACGGTCAAGTTTTTTTTTTTTTTTTTCCGATAAAGGTAAGTATTGGATTGACTAATCAAAATCACGAACAACCTAACCCAAAGCGCAAGAACCCTAACAAAACAACCTTCCACCAGGAACTACACAAATGTAGAGGCGGGTGAAGGGCTGAGGGGAGGGACTGCGTAGGGAGCCAAAACGGGGGGACAAACCCCCGAAATACAACCAAGCCAACAACAACCGCAGAGGCAAACAACGAAACTAGAACAAAATAAGCAAGTCAGGTGAAGACCGAGAGGGAGCATCTCCACGAGTTGAGGAAACGCCTATTACCGGGGTTGTCTTCCACATTCTTGAAGGTGGAAACCTTGTCCTGAATCACCTTGAAAAGATGCATCTAAAGCGTGGTAAGATTACGAGTCTGATTCCTGAATATGATGTGGTTTCGTTCCTACCTTTATGGTCAAGTTCATCTCGCTTGCCATAAAAAAATCACCAAAAAAGTAATAAACTTATTGTAGTTGTGCCAATTCAATCCTAAATATTTGAATTATGCTAATTGAGTCCTATTTTTTTTTTTTTTGTGTTTTTCCAATTGAGCCTATCTGAGTAGTTTTGGCCAGAAATTATTGACATAGATGTGGACGTCGGCTATCCTATGTAGCACAGTCGCCAATGGCGTGAATAATTTTTAATGATTTATTAACTATTTTTTGAATTTTTCTACAATTTTTTTGTTTTTTTCTTTTCTTCTCTTTGCTTTTTCTCCCTCCCCCCAGAGTTAGGGTTGGTGAGGGCTGGATGCTCTCACCGGCCTCGCTCGCCCATACTCGGCAATTGCAGCGCCCTTGGCTAGCCATATTTAGCAAGGGCATCGCGGCACTTGCCCAGTACCGGTGAGGGGATCTCGGCCCTCAATTGTGGTCGGCGACCGTCTTAGGCATTAAATCTAGGGGAAAAAATTTAAAGAAATGAAAAGAAAATAGAAAAAATAAAAAATAAAAAATTATAGATAATTTTGAAAATTTATTAAAATATTATAAAAATTGCCAATGTTAGTGTTGCTGTGACCTAAAATCAGGCTAATGAATTACTAAGTTAATTGGATTAACTAACCTAATTTGAGTTCTCCCAAGCTCTATCAATTTACAACTTAGGTTCAAATGATTAACATGCAAAAGATTTTCAAAATAGAGTTGCCGCTAATCAATTTATGGTAGATTGATTATATTCCTAAATAAAAGTATCGGAAAAAATACTTTATTTTTACGAACTAGAGATTAGTGGGTTTGAAAACTTCTTTACACTAATATTTCTATTAACACCATTTCGGTACCTTTCACTTTAATGAAAACATTTAAGCATGAAGTTTGAATTAATTTTATTCTAAAGTCATAACATGTGAGGTGATCATGAGGATGCACAAACATGATTGAAGCACCCAATAATCAAAGCATTAAATAAATTACAAGATAGGAAAAAAGGGAATGTACTTGAATACTGCAGCCTAAATCCTAATGCTTATCTCCTAAGCATAAGACTTAGTCTAATGCAATCGTTTTTGGTTTTTCATTTATTTAATGAATTCAATGGATGAATGTAAATATATTCTAAGAATGCAATTACTCTAACAACATGCAAGTGATGACTATTCTAATATGACATGCACGAATGACCATTATCTAAATGTCTTAATTCTAATGACATACAATTAATAACATACGAAACAAACCTCAACTATAATGGCATGCAATTTTAATTAAGCGATATGGACATGCAAATTATCTGAATGAGCCTAATTCAAATGACATGTGAAACATTTTATTCAAATGTTTTAATTATGACATGGAAATGATTATGCAATGAACTAACCTAACACGTAAAACTATATGATATGCAAAGATAAGTCTAATTCTAAGTGACATGCAATTTTAGATTAAATAACCTAAGCATGCAAACTGAATTAATGGACCTAAACATGTATCCTAAATGACGTGCAAATAATGACAAAGCATTAGAAAACATGAAAATATTAGTGACAAGGCATAAATGCAATACACATGTGAATGACATGGCATAATGATGTGGCAAAGATGACATTGCAATATGACGTAGAAAAATGCATGACATGGCAACTATGCAATCTAAACTATATGCAATACAAACAAATGAGGTCTTTTTTTCTCCGTATTTTAAATGAATTTTTGGAGTTAATGATGAAATTAAAACTATCCTAAATGAAGATTATCCTAAATATTTAAGAAATAATTTTAATTAAAACACCCAATGCGTCAGATGGAGTTGGAGATGTCGGGGCAATTTTTATAATTCTTTTCAATGCCCGAATTTTCGTTTTTTCTTTTTTTACAAAGTTCGGTAAGGGCTGGACGAACCTCCACTAGGAGAGGGCGACAAAGCCCTCATTGACAGTGAGTGAGGGTCGTGGCCCTTGCCCATATGGTCACTGGGCTAGGGGTAGGATCTTGGCCCACGACCATCAAGGGCTTTGCGGCCCTCACTAGGTCTGGGCGAGGGCCACGACCAGCTCACTAGATTTAGAAGAAAAAGAAGGAAGAGGAAGAAGAAAATAAAAAAAATTAAAATTTATAAATTGACCACAAGTTTTGTATTGCAGGGAAGTGTTTTAGCAATATAATTTTTTTAAAGAAGGTCATAAGAAACAATTTCCTAGATTGGATTAAATACGAAAGTATTTTACCAATATGGAACAGATCGGGTGCTAGTAGCAATATTTGTATTGCATGAAAATAACTCAATTTGGATTGGACCATTGTCCACCCAACTTATCTGTTTGACAGGTCTAGTTATAAGATGTCTAATCAAACAGTGGCTATAATATGTTCAATTTATTTGTTATACAGTGCTTTGCATTTGTTCCCGAGCAGGTTTTGCATGGTCCCCCGATTCCGCGGTTTCAACTGCTCTTGGAAAAAATAGAGAATTTGAATCCGAGTATCCATTTATGAAATTGCTAATCTGGCCACTTCTATTAAGGATTAACATGAGAGTACCTCCAGCAAAGTTACCACGAGAGTTCAAAAATTATGTGTGCTATTTGCAGAGTCTATGTGTATTGTGACATTTTAACTTCAAATTACCGGTTGGGAATGATGACTTCTATTAACCAGTAAAGACTGTCAATTGAATTTCCTGAAACTAGTAAATACTAGCATATATTTGTATTTCTTTTGTGTTTCCTGTATATTTTTCCGTTTGTACTTATTCGTTTTCTTATCACGCTACATTAGCAGAGTGTTCCTTGTGGTTTCATAAAGAGATACATTTAGAAGAACCAGCAAACTGCGACTTTTTGAAGTTTGAACAAATCATGGCCGGTGCAGCCCATGACCTATCAACACCACAATTATCCAGCAAACATCTCTGTGGTTGGCCCATGTTTGTGAGGGAAGCTTATCTGGGTGAGGAGGATGTCTACGAGTTTGAGCTGCTTATTTTATGGCCAAAGTCTCCATCTCCAATTATGCTATAGTAAAAACCTCATTTAGATTGATTGAGATGAACACTCGAAGCGTCACTTGAGGCCGTATTTTACTAAAGCGATTCATGCCTTATTATTCGATTGCAACAGGCCTAGGCTTGGGAAGAAGAGGCGACGTAATATGTCCAGCTTAAGCCATAATTACTGTAACAGACCTATCACCGAGCTCATTGCAACAGCACGGCAACCCTAGTCGAATATGCTCCCTTGCAATAATTGGTTCATGAGAGCTACTATTGCAAGTAGGTTCAAACTTGCAATCAGAAATGAAGGGAAGGTAGTTGGACCCTAGACCTTAAAAATTAGTCCAACCACCTCAGTGGTTTGAAAAGAAGAAAAGAAGATCACTTCGTGTTTGCCGGGGAAAATAAGATTACTTACTTTTTTTGGATACGTATCCAAAAAAAGTAAGGACCCTCGGTGCAGCTTTTCATGTTTTCTCGATGGATATCGCAATGCAAGATTTGTGACTCAGATATTCACCAGATTCATGCATGTCTCTATATTGATTACACGCTCTTTTTATATAGTCTGAGAGCACAGGATTGTGACATTTTGAATTCAGAATGCAAGTTGTGATTAAAGACTTTCTCATTAAGCTATTTAGATTACTTACAATCTTATGTCTGGTCATCTTTCGGTTGGTCAAATGTCTTCATGGGTAGAGCTGTTCTTTGCGATTCATAAAGACATACGGTAAAAAAAACTAGCAAATTGCGACTCTTGGGTATTCGAGACGTATCGTGGCTGATGACCATAAGGACGCATTGGGTGTTTCGCTTGAGCTTATTACGCTTATACTATTGTCTTTTTGGAAAGGATCTCTAGTTCAGCACTTACTCTCCAATTGTACAACATACTATATATCTTTCAAAATCTCATTGATATTTTCAAGAAATTTAAAAATCAAATCATTTAACTATGTCGCCTAAATCCAAGAGGCATGGAAAGGAAGAGGGAGAGAGTGTCGGAAAGGAAGCCTGCTTTTGCAGTAACGAAGGAGGAACGGAGAGAGAGAAGGATGGAAATTTTAAAAATGTCTTATGCCCGAGACTAATCTGGATATGTGGCGATTAGTGAATGGAGTGGCCTACGACTAATATAGAATGCCACTATTTCTCACTATTCTCACTTTTCTAAAGCAATTTATGAAGTGATATATGCATCTTTCTATCTGCCCTCAATCTATGTAACCTAAATCCAAGAGGCATTTAGTATAGTTCTGTTGATATGTCGAATCTCTAACGGCTGCTATAAATGAATGCTAAAAGAGGGAGACTATTTGGGTTGGCAGCCAAAATTTGTGCTCTTTTATGAGATACTTGAAATATTTGTAGTAAATGTAATTTCACCATATTAACACTGATGAGGTGTCGACGACTTTGTCGGTTGATCTTCTTCAAATTGTTGCCTAGTGAGAGCTCTCATTTTTTTTTTACCAAAATTAAATAAAATAATAAGCTCTCATCTTCATCTTGCACGATGGATGAGTCTTACTCGCCGAAAGTTTTGTTCACAAATGACCTCTACTTTGACTAATTTTGTTCTCATCGACCGTGCTTGCTATTCATCGATATCAACCAAGAATTAATCATTTTTTTTTCGTAATTTTGTATTTCTTAATTAATTAGGATTAGCACCGTATAAAAGGGTGTTTAGGGTTCTTAGTGGAGAGAGATGATTTGCTTAGCTTAAAGGGACAACCGCGAAAAACAAGAAAAAGCGAAGAAGAAGCGAAGAGGGGGAGAGCATCGGAAAGGAAGCCTGCTTCCGTAGCAACGAAGGGAGGACATAGAGAGAGAAGGATGGAAATTTAAAAATGTCTTATGCCCATGATTAATCTGGACATGTCGCAATCAGTGAATGGAGTGGCCTACGACTAGAGTGCCACTATTTCTCACTTTTCTAAAGCAAGTTATGAAGCGATATTGCATCTTTCTATCTGCCCTCAATCTATGTCACCTAAATCCAAGAGGCATTTAGTATAGTTCTATCGATATATCAAATCTCTAATGGCTACTATAAATGAATGCTAAAGGAGGGGGGCTATTTGGGTTGGCAGCCAAAATTTGTGCTCTTTTGTGAGATACTTGAGATATTTGTAGTATGTGCAATTTCACCATATTGACACTAACGATTGTCCTACATTCGTCCCATTAAAATTGTGACTTAGGCATAGGATCCCTTTGTTCAACGAATTTATAATAGTAAGCTTCACTTGGAGCTCATTCATGTAACACCCGCTTGCAATTTCATTATGATTTCTCAGTCAAAGGCTCCGTTTGTTTCGCAAAAAATTAGTGATTTTGAAACTATTATAAAAATAAATAATCTTATGTATCACTTATAAAAATTGATGGACTAAAAATATTTTTATCGTCTATATATATGTTTATACACAAATTTTTATTGATGATGAAAATATTTTTCATTGACTAAAATATTTTAAGCAATATATATGATTATTTTTTAAGAAAATATTTTTTAAATCATTCGTTTTTCGCGAAATAAATGAAGTCTTAAATTCCGAAGAGAGAAAAAAAAAATTACGTTGAGAGCAGATTTTCTATTCATGGGCGTTGTGGGACACCACGTTCAGGGAAAGCGAAGAAAAAGACAAGAAGAAGCGATGGGGGAAGGGGGAGAGGGAGAAGCCTGCTTCCACAGTTAGGGGTGTGCATGGTCTGGGCCGGTCCGGTCCCGGCATAGAACCGGGGATCGGACCGTAGCCCTGGTTCCCAAATTTTCAGGACCAAGGACCGGACCGGGACCAGATCGGACCAGGACCGACGGTTCGGTCCGGTCCCAATGGGACCGCTAATACTAGCTTCTTATAGAACATAGATAGCAAAAAACCTCAATCGAACATTAATTTTTGTCAAATTGGGCAATACTTTTGCATATAAGTGTTCATGTCAACATAACTAAGGTCCATAGCGCCACATTAGGTGGAAAAAATGAGGACGAAATGAAGAAAAAAAAGTGAAAGTGCTGAAAAAAAAATAACCATAACTGAATGATAAGTATATGAGGCAAAGAAAGCCCAAACCAATTGTTCACTTTTTTTAGCAATATCCTCAAGAATAGAGTTGTGCTAACATTTTTAATTTTTTCTTTTAATTATATATTCTAATGGTCCAGTCCGGACGGTCCGGTTCTCGGTCCCCGGGAATGGGACCGGGGACCGGACCGCCCGATCACCTGTCCCATTTATTGAGACCAAGGACCGGACCGCCTTCCTCAAGGATATGACCAATCCGGCCGGTCTGGTCCGATCTTGGGTCGGTTCGGGTCGGTTTGGTCCAGTTTGCACACTCCTATCCACAGTAACGGAGGGGGGAAAGAGCGGGGAGTCGAGGGAGAAAGAGGAAATCTTGAAAATGCCGGACGAGTGAGACCCAGAAATGTCTGATGAGTGGGACCATGCGGACACGTGCCGATCAATGAGTGGAATGGCTTATGGCTGATGTAGAAAACCAATATCACCTAACATCTTCTCACTTTTCTAAAGCAATTTATGGAGGGATAAGGCGATCTTTTCGACTGCTCCTCATCCGCATCACCTAAAGCCGAGAGACGTATAGGACAGTGATGTCGACATGCCGAAGAATCTCTTAACAGCCGCCATATATACAGAAACACTTGAAAGTTCTGATGGGATCTGTTCATCTGTAGGAGATGTAGCTTCAATAAATGGATGATAAGGATTGTCCTGGAGCTGGCCCATTAAGATTGCGACATAGGTGGAGGATGTGGAAAGCAGATTTTCTATTTGCGGGCGTTGTAGGACGCCACGGACAGGGGAAAGGGGAGTTTGGTGCGGTCCAGTCTGACCGTGAGAAGTGTCCTGTAGCTCCGAGTCAACCTAACCAAACGTATGTTGAATTTGCATTGCCGACGCCCTATCATCAATTAGGGGATGCCGAACGTTGGAGGCGTTAGTTTTTCCTTATCTAGGGTGTGGGAGGAGGCGTTAGTTTTTTCCTTATCTAGGGTGTGTGTGAGTCTCCCATAAACAGTTGTGTGCTACCCGTGATTTTGTGCAAACCATCTTCAAGTTAGCACGGTTAAAAATGTGTCTGCATAGATGATGGAAGGCAAACGGTATTGCCATGGCATTCACATGATTTATAAGTGAAATAAAAAATCATGTCGTTTTGGTTGGAAAATCATCCGATGAATACTTGACGGTCCGTAAATGTGTCATACGGGTGCAAGTTTGGAGGTTTTTTTTTTTTTATGTCACGGGGAAAGTTTAGGTTAAGTGTGCTATAGTGGGCATAATTTATGATTTTTCATGCTACGAACAAAGTTCAATCTAAATGTGTCATAGTGGACATAGTTTGGGATATTTTTGTGACTTTTTCCTTGTTTAAAATTGATATTTTATTTAGTTGTTTATTTTTTTCACCGTAAAAAATTGCACTGTAAGCATTTTGATGGCTGGCATAACGATATGCCGACTGATAGAGAACCCTTTTTACATGAAAACAAATAAATTCAAGGGTCTCCTAGAGATTGTGTTATAATATTAGATATTGTTTTTGAGAAATAATTGTTCAAAAAATCCTAAACCTATTTAATGGCGGCTAATTTAGTGTTGAAATTTTAAATTTATTAATTTAGTCATTAATCTTTTGACTATTTTTCAATTTAGATTATTCGGCCAATTTTAGTTAGAAACAGCTAAGGTGGCCATTCAGTCAGTCTTGATTGTCCTATATGTTACGACTAGCATTGAGATAGATGATTTCTGCAAAATTTTCAAATTTCTGATTTTAATTTATGGATTTTTTTTCTTTTTCTTTTCTTTATTTTTTTTCCATTGTTCATCTTCTCGAAAGGGCCGATGGGTACTCGGTAATGGCCTACGCAAAATTCATAAAATTATAAAAAAATTCATGGAATATTTTTAAAAAAAAATTACAAATGTAGGACATCTAATAGCCACATCAGCGATTTTCAACCTATAATGGTCAGAATGATTACATTAGAAAATTGCTAAAAGGTTTAGGACTAAATTAGGTAAATTGAAAATTTTTTACTGGAATGGTGTCATACAATAGGTTTAAGATTTTTTAGATAACTTCTCCCTATTTTTTATAAAGGAAAAAATAATAAGTTTTAGAATTTCAATGATATTTGGCCTTCAAACTACTTCTACTTTGTCAACTATTGCTAATATCCCTGGGGGTTTTTGAGTAGTTCCAAAGCACAGAGATCCCTAATTACAATGATATTATTAGGGGACAACAGGTTTTATTGACTTATTTTAGAAAAAATAATTGTCGAAAAATGCATAGAGATATCTAATTACAATGATATTTGAATGCATGCATGGGATCCTGGGGAGTTGTGAGTAATTCCAAAGCACAAAATTCTTGTTTATGCAATCTAATAATTGCATGTCGAAGGCTATAAAAATTTTTCCATGACTGGTGCTTAACAACATAGCCTATATAAAGGGTGGTTAGATGTCCTAAGAGTTTGCCACAAAATTTCGCAATGGCTCTTCCTGCTTTGTCCACAAGCTTCGTCCCCTCCTCGATCACCCATAACCAACACTCTCGCCTATTCTTTAGATACCCTCGGTGCTCCTCCTCCTCCGCTTCCGCCGGTGTTGCCGCTTCCTCTGATGCCAGATTCGTCACATGTGCTTTGACGAACGAAAATCAAGAGATCGTGAGACGTTCGGCGAATTGGAAACCTAGTGTGTGGGACTATGGGTTTGTACAATCGCTCAGGATTGATTACAAAGTAAGGATTCTTTTTCGTTCACCACAATACCTGGCCTGGCTAGGTTCTATGGAAGACGTTCACATTTGGTCCTGAATTTGTATCCCTTCTCCAGTTTTGTTCTTGAACTCGTGGAAAAATTTCCTATCAGATTTCCTTGGTCTATGGTTCTGGCAAATTGAAGCTCCATTGCGCGTGTCAATGCTAGCTGAAAGTACGATGTGGGAAATTCGGTACAAGTTTTAAGTCAAGGACCATGTTGAGAATAAAGACAACTTAGGTTGAGGATCGAATGGGGACTTTTCCCTACTCTCCTTTTACAATGACGAGAGAGAGGCCACAACATCCAAAATGACGTAGAAACCGAAGAAAACTGTATCTTGAATAAGATATAAGGGTGCCTACTTCTCGTGTACTTTTGTATATGCTTTATATACGGCGTTCAATATACGCAATATCAATTTAGACATTCATCCACTGCCACTCTATTATACATACGACCAATCCCAACAGTATTCTATAGGAGATATTAACGAACCCGGTCAAAATGGCATATTCTCAACATATAGGCAAGAGCTCAACTATCCCTATTCGAATGTGTTTGCAAATGAAATGAGAATCAATCTGTTTCAATACGAGAGGCAATATTCAACTCTGCTTATGCATTAACTTTGATTAAGAACTCTCTCTCTCTCTCTCTCTCTCTCTCTCTCTCTCTCTCTCTCTCTCTCTTTGAATTTTTCACGTGCATAGGAGGAGGACTATACCGAGCAAGTCCAAAGGTTGAAGGAAGAAGTCAGGGGTCTATTTGGCAAGGAGATGAACCAGGTGGCCAAGCTTGAGTTCATTGATGTGGTTCAAAGGCTAGGGCTAGGATACCATTTTGAGACGGAGATAAAAAATGCTCTCACTTCCATTAACAACACCGGAGATGCTCAGCTTGCGGATGATCTCTATGGCACCTCCCTTCGATTCCGGCTACTTAGACATCATGGGTACAACGTACCGCAAGGTAGTCGCCTCCCATCACCCTTTTGTTGAATCATGTTGATGCATCAAAATTTACCTTACCGTTCCTTTTGATGTACGTATAGATGTGTTCCAAAAATTTATGAACAAGACGAGCAAATTTGATGAATCACTCAATAAGGATGTGAAGGGGCTTCTCAGTCTTTATGAAGCTTCTTTTCATGGATTGGAAGGTGAAACCATACTTGACGAAGCTAGGAACTTTGCTTCTAAGCATCTGAAGGATCTAAACCTCAACAAAGTTTCCGCTATACTAGCGAGCCACGTGAGTCATGCATTAGATATGCCCATCCACTGGAGGCCAAACAGGTTGGAGGCTCGATGGTTCATGGACGTGTACAAGAAACAGCAAGACATGATCCCCTCTTTGCTACGATTGGCTAAATTAGACTTCAATTTGGTGCGGTCAATCCACAAGAAGGAAGTTAGCAATATGGCAAGGTATACGCAATCACTCTATGTATAGTTGATAGATGCATTTGACATGAGAATATAAACTAATGGAAGGACCAAACATATAGGAGCATATTTAGATCGACTTAGTCATTTTATGGAAAATTTCTCTCAGGTGGTGGGTTGACCTTGGTGCGAACAAGATGACCTTCTTTAGGGACAGGCTAGTGGAACACTATTTCTGGTGCTGTGCAATGGTTTTCGAACCTCAATATACAGCTTTCAGAGAAATGACGACGAAGCTTACTTGTATGGTAACACTTATCGATGATGTTTATGATGTATATGGGACGCTGGAAGAACTTGAGCTCTTAACAGATTTCCTTGTCAGGTTAGTGTAACATGATTACCATCATCATTCTCCCTCGTAAGTATTGCTGCCAAGAGAAGAGATAAGCAACTAATTAGTCTTTGAATGATGCAATGGATAAAACGAATCCTAAGAATTATATGATATAAAATTCTCCGATGTGTTATGAACGAATCAATTTTTAAGTTGGCTATTTTTCCCTCTATATAATTGGTTGTTTTGGGATAATAAAGGAATGGTGCCCATTAACCTCCACTGTTATTATTAAAAGCGTATCGAGTGATGGTAAAATTTACGAAATATCGAAATGGTGATATCATATCCAGGTGGGACATCACAGACATCGACAAGCTTCCTCCGACAATAAAGAATAGTTACATGGCCTTGTACAACACGACCAATGAAATTGGGTATTGGACGATGAAAGAGTTAGGAATCAACACCATTCCTCACATGCGAAAAGTGGTAATTTCACTTTGCTGAATCTTTCACGAAATAACTTCTAGCCTGTATAGGGCAACTCACTTTCCTTCCAACTTTCGTAATGAAACTTCTATTTAAACATTTGATAATCCGAAAAAAGTACGAGAAAAGGACGTCCCTCGACTTGGTCATTGACAAACTTTTCGAATTGCCATCATATAGTGGGCGGATGAATGCAATGCATACATAAAGGAGGTCAATTGGTACAACAAGGGCATTAAACCAACACTAAAGGAGTACATGGACGTATCGGTGGATTCAATCGGCGGGCTGATTATGCTGTTGGGCAGCTACTTCCTAACCACGCACAAATTGACGGAAGAGGGACTCGATTATGTGTCGAAAATCCCAAGTATCATGCATTCTTCTGCCAAGATCCTTCGACTCAACAACGATCTCAGTACCTCATCGGTAACTTACTTCGATGTTTATCCTTCTCCTTCTAAATACTAGCTTATGAAGAGAAATTACTTTCATAATTGCGTGTCATTCTTTCTTATATGCTTGTCTGTAAAGCACCAATGCTGTCCATGTTCAGTATGAATTGGCACGAGGAGACAACTTCAAGGCGCTGGAATGCTACATGAATGAAACAGGCGCTTCGGAAGAGGCCACGCGGGAACATGTCAGGAAACTGGTGCACGAGACCTGGAAGAAGATGAATAGAGACGTGTTTGAGGACTACCCATTTCCTGGATTCGGGCCTTTCCTCGGTGCCTGTTTGAACTTGGCTCGAGCTTCTCAGTGCTTTTATCAGTATGGAGATGGACATGGCCTTCCCGACAATGAAACCAAGGACCATCTTGTGACGGCTTTATTCGAACCTGTGCCCCTCGATTAGGGATGGATTACTGACGAAGGGTCTCGCTGTTGGAGAGAGCCTATAATTCTACGTGCTTATTATTAGCTTTTAGGGTGGCTCCGGAAGCACCGTTGATACTCCGTGCTTTTTGCTGTGGCTGATCAACGTAATTGGATAATAAATATCCGTGGTGATTATCTTCACTATTGTGCTAAATATGTCGAATATTTTATATTGGAGAAATAATTGGAAAGAAAACGAATGCATAGCGATAAAGAAGAACCGGTCAGCTTTGACCAACGATGAAACAATGCAATTCGGAACCGTTGGAGTACAACGGTTGAAGTTGCAACTCGTCCACTAAACCATAAAGACGTTAAAATGTTGATAATATGAACAATACAGTACTGCCATACTTCTAAATCAAAGGAATGAACGTGCTACTTTGATTAGTTCTAACTGCTTGATATCTATTGTACCTATATGACTTGTGAATGACAAATATCATGAAGTAATAAATTGATGGAAGAATAACTAGTGACATGACAGACATTAGTAAATAAAATCATTGTCAAATGAAAAATTAGAGAAAATTTCAAATAATGACCTGAAATGCTATAGTTTTTTTTTTTCCTGATGAGGGCCTAAAGTGGATCTTGATTCAAATAAGAGCACTATTATTTCAAAGAAGGATCTAACCAAGGGCATTCTCATAATTTACATTTTAAAAAATTTTATCCTTTATTCTTTTATTTTTTTCGATTTCTTTTTTTCTTTGTTGCGGCTGGAGAGGGCCTGGCGACCCTCGCCCAAGCCCTTGTCGGTGACATGTGGCCAGCCACCAACGATCAAGCCCTACTTTGAAAGAATAAAAGCTTTTCAGGCCCTTACTTAAAACAAAGTCCACTTAGGCACTTATTTGAAAAATAAAGGCACTTCAGGCTTTTATTTAAAAAATTTTCAAAAAATTATTGTTTCTTATCTAGAAATGTATAAATAAATTAAAAATAACTCAATTGATTTTACCATATATAAATAAAAATAACTAAACAATTCAGAATGGATTGCTGATTTGATCTTGATTGTGTTTCTTGTTATCATAGTTATAAGTTGATGACCTTAGATATGGGAGGTGTGTCCTTACTCCTTAGCCAGAAATAAATATACCCCTTTCGTATATTTAAAGGGTAGAAAGACTTGTGGGGAAAATTTGATTGTCGATGATGATTTTTGGATCTCAATAAGCAAAAACATCAAATTCATGTCAAAAGCAGAATTCTTTATTTTTGTGGGGGTGTTGTTAGATGGACCTCATGTATTGGAGATATTTTGGCGGGGGTCCATTAAATGGGAGAGATGCACTAGAATTTAAGGGCCCCTATCAATTTTGTTTTAGTAACTCCCTATTGATTGCGAGGACACTGAATTTTGGGCCGCTTTAACTTAAAATTATATAATAAAAAAAGTCATAAACCTATTGCACTTTTGTCAATTCAGTTCTACTTTAAATTTTTTCAATTCAATTCTAAACATTTTGTATTTGTGCCAATTTCTATACCTTTTTTTGCGTCAATTTAGTCTTAAATCTTTTACATTTTTATTTATTCAATCATTCCGACCATCTTTAGTCGGCCGACAGTACAATTTTTAAAATATTTTAGTATTTTCACAATCTGTGTTTGTATTTGTATTTTTTATTTTTTTTTTCTTTTTATTGTTCATCTTTTTCCTCCTTCCTCATTATTATAGATGTAATCCATTGATTACCAGATCCAAGTTATCAATTTATAAATAGTTATACGATGTTGTAGTCGATGCTTGCTTGGTGTAATCTCTTAGAGGGCTTTTTTCAAAAATAGGTTTAATTTTTTTTAACCAAAATGGGGAAATTTTTTTTATTTACTGAAACGGGGCCCTTGTGAGAGTCTAAAAGCCGCACGGGCCCATGTGTGGCTACATTTTTTTTAATTTCATATTTTTAAGTATTTTAATTATTTTATATTTGTAATATTTATATTTATTTAAAAAGCTTTAATTATTGATAATTATGTTATGAAAATAAGATTCAAAATAAAAAAAAATTATATTTACAAAGTTATATAAATATAAATGTAATAAATATAAAATAATTAAAAATTAGTAAAAAAATATGAAATTAACCACAAATTTTTTTCCAATTCGCATTATTTTTTTATACGAAATATAAACATGCAACTATTTGAATACGACACCTAAAATTAATGACGTGATTTAAATTATATAATCCTAACATGCAAACTAGTGACGTGCCATTTATACTACATGATATGCGAAATAGCTAGCTAATGAGATGCAATTTAGTCTGTGGCATGCCATTTATACTACATTTTTTTTTGGATTGAGTTATTTTAATTGGAAAATATAAATATTATAAATATAAAATAATTAAAAAATGTAAAAAAAGAAATTTAAAAAATTGTTGCCACATGGGTCCCGTGAATTTTTCAATTAATTATTTACATACTAAATAAATTAATTACATATATCTTCATAAAATTTTCAATTAATTATTGATAATTTTTTATAAAAATAAATTTTAAAAGAAAAAAATTATATTTAGAAAGTTATATAAATATAAGTGTTATAAGTATAAAATAAAAAATACTAAAAAAACTGCAGCCACACGAAGGCTCGTGTGGCAAACCGACTATTGCACGTGCCACATGGGTCTAGTGCAGCAATTGGAGTGCTACACGGGGCCCATGTGGCGTTTAGACTCTCGCACGGGCCCCATTATGGTAAATAAAAAAATCATCCTATTTTTGTAATTTTTTTAAAAAACCTATTTTCAAAAAAAGCCCTCTCTTAGAGGTCGACTCCCAATGAGATGATTTCTCACAAATCCTCAAATACCTGAACTCGGTCATGTGCACCAAAGTCAGTTTATCTCTCAGCATGTAAACCGTTCGATGAAAGAAAGAAGATGGATATGGAGTTTGCTTGAGGCTTGCTCATGGGAGGTTGGCAATCCTAATGCCAGCCCTTTCACTCAAAACGCCCTCCAGTAAGAAGACGACCTGAACGGGATCGAAATCAACCTTGCCTCCTTCCGAAGCTAGCAATTTCTGACGTAACCTGTCCAAAGAACAACATATGTTTGCACAAAAAGTGTTATTTTGTTGGCAAGACAACGAATGGAACTAACTCGAACCGATCCAATTAAACATGTTTTGACCAATTTTTTAAGAAAATAAACAGGTACTGATCACTTTGGTTGGGCGAATGAAAGCCCATCTATAGCTGGGCGCCATGGCTAGGCAATGGCAAGGCCATGGCTGGGGGAGGTCCAGCCTCACCCTACAGTGGTGGTGCTAGTGGCCGGTGAGGACCTCCAGCTAGTCACCAAAGAGGAAGGAGGAAGAAGATGAGCAGTAAAAAGAAAAAGGAAAAAAAGAATTATAAAATTAAAAAATATATATTATGGACACCTAAATTTTGATTTTTTATTTTGTCATTCATTGCATAAAATAAATTAAAGACTAGCCTTAGTCTCTAATAAAAATTTAATTCATATAATTTGCATTTTTAATTTCTGCGTGCGTTATCATTCATTTGGACAAGCGGTGGAAGTTGGGCTGAAATTGACAAACAGACCGGTTTGAATCTACCAAGGAATTTCGGCCAAGCTATGGTGGCTAATGTGACCAAAAGTGGCAAGACCAAGAAGGTAATTAGGCCAATTTCATTGGGAATATAATTGACGTAGTTGAGCCTGTGTCATTTGGAAATTTGACCAAGCCCATCATTATGCACGTCAGATGTAGGATTTGGAGGTCTGCATTATTCATTCCAATTTAAAATAATCCTGAAGGTCTTGATTATGTTCAAATAAAAGATAACGATATTTTAAAAGATAAGCTGAATATTAGGCCTTTGGTTGAACGAAACTTAGGTTTATCTATAAATCAGGTTCTTTGCACACAAAAGGAGGAGGCGGCACATCATAAAACACGGCTCAAAAAAAAGAAAAAAGAAAAAAGAAGACAGTGACACGAATGAGAGAGAGATCGAGAGAGAAAAAAGGTATGGGATACTCATTCTTCCTTGAAGGATTGTCCTTGCCCAAGTGTTGCAACTGTCGTGCCCTTCTTCGTCAAACCATGACTTGAAGCTGCTGCAATGTGTGATTTGCTTCTTGCTTGGTGACACATCAATGACAAAACCGGCTGGGGTTATCCACCGTGTTGATTTCGAAGAACCAGCCTCTCGTCAACCCTGCTTCTTTTATTTATTTATTTATTTGCGGGTTTTCTTGGTGAATCCTTTGTTGCCGAGGGTGCAGCGATCCGAGCTGTGATCCAGCCAGATCATCCCCGCACTTGTGCCCAAAGAACAACGCCGGTTGTTGTTTACTAGGTCCCTGTCGTGATTGATCGCTCTGGACAATCACCGAACCATGTCCGCGACACGAAGGATCCATGCTCGAGCCCGTGATTTATTCTGTCTTCATGATTCTTTGTGATTGCCAAATGTGCAGGTCAATGCTCTCATATTTGTTTTCCAGATTTGATTATTAGATTTCAACGAGGAGGACATGGAGATGCGAAGGGGAGGGAAGCGAAGCAAAGGTGGATCAATACATAGGTGGGATGTGTCCAGATTTTTGGAGAATTCCACTCGAGCATGCCCACACAGGACAAGATAAAATTGGTGAATAACCTGCGGCACAATTCTAGAACATCAAACAAGCTCAGGTCAGCAAAGTAAACATGTACGTGGGTCCTTGATGTTGCGCTAGATCATCGCTTGATCGATGTCCAGCAGTTTTGGTTCTGGTGATGCAAACTTGGCGAATGTCCTAGCATCGTTTGGTAGGGGTGAGCTAGCCGTTTGGCATGCCGTTGGGAGCGCCACTACCGAGCCGAGCACTGTCTATCGCTGTTCATCCGTGACTCTGAGCCGATTGTTCGAGATCCCGAGTCGATTTGATTTCGGCTTAAATTTGAAAGTAAATTCGCAATTTAGGTGACAATCTTTATCCAAGAATATTCTGAACTTTTATTGCTTCATTTGAATTTTTTTTGCATATCGAACATATTTGTTTTGCAGATATTATTGCCTATTTTGAAAGAATGTGAATCCTTGTGGATAGAGTAATATTGGGTTAATGATAACGCAATATTATCCTCTAGTTTAATTTTGCATATTATCTGTTAGTTATTTGGTCTTTTATTTGAATTGCATCTTATCTTGTTTGTTTATTCATGTTTATTTTATTTGTTATATGGGTTTGAACATTAGTAAACAAATATGCCCATAACATATGCTCCCTAATTATGCCTTATCCCTCAAAAAAGTACCTTAAGGCAACATTTGACTTCAATATCGAAGTACGATTGTACGTGTATGTGTGAATTAGACATAAAATCCTCCATCTCAAGGAGTAGATTGCTAATTCCTAAATAGAATTTCAAGGTTTGCCTCAATCTCAAGGAATGTTGTGAATAAAAATCAATTATTTTGGATAAAAAGGTTTTTTTATGGGCAATATTGTTTATTTTTGTTCAAATTTCATGCTTTTCTTGTTTAGCTAAATTCCTAAAAAAATCCCAAGCATATAGTTTGGTCATGCATATTTTGCCATGTCATGCATATTTTTCTATGTCATAGTTGCCATTTCATGCATCCTTGCCCCCCCCCCCCCCCCATTATGTTACGTCATTCATGCAATTTTCGCATAATATTTGCATGTTATTTTGCATACTAATTTTCGCACATAGCATAATTTTTGCCATGTCATTACATTTTACATGTCATATAATTAGATTGCATTTAACAAGAGACAACCTTAAAAAAAAAAATCAAATCAAAACATCAAATTAAGGATTTTTGATGAAAATTGGGTACCAAAAGGCGTTAATTGAAGGGATAATGACACAAATGGTTTCTGAACTTTGATCCAATGTTCAATGTAGTCCATAAACTTTTAATTTGAATAATATGATTCCTAAACTATTAATTTGAACATTTTCATACAGTTTAAGAAATAAGTTGAACATGTTCTAAATTTAAGGGACCGTATTGATCAAATTCAAAGTTTAGGGATCACATTGCACATTAGGCTAAAGTTCAGATGTTGACACCTAAAGTCTGATTTTTCTTTTTTCATTTATATTGCAAAAAAGAACGAGAATTTATTCTCACACAAAACATTTTCTCATAATTTACATATTTTATTTCATGCATTGTATTTGCATTAATTTAGACTGGCAGAGGAATTGGGCTTAAATTGAAGAGGGACGGACCCGAGTTTACTTGAAAATTTAGCTAGCACATGGTGACATCTCTATTGGGCCGAAAATTCAAAGAGTCTGGACTCTTCAATATTCTGAAAAATAAGAGTTAAATTAAAAATTTCTAATCTAATTACTCTAATCTAACCCTACCTTAGTTAGGTTTAATCCAATAATCCATAATAACTCAGACTCCTAATAGGATTAGGATTGACCTTAACTCTATATAAGCAACCTTAGCTCTAGGGTTAAGGAAGAGGTGAGCAATTTCGGGATTTACAGGCACAATTCAGAAATTAGAGAGAGATGTAAATAAGAGAGTAAAGGATATTATCGTTGAGAAACCTTCTCGGACTGCTTCCCACCGCCGACGCCATCATCCCTTGTTGGTTGTACTCATGAGAAGTTGAACGCCCCTGACCGAGTTTCAACATGCTGCTGTCACATGTCTACGTTCATGTCAAAAATGAAAACGGATGGAGTTGAACCTTGTGGATTTCAAAGCGTGAGAATCAATTCTGTGAATGGGTAAAAGCTATGGATTTTTAGGCTGCAAGTGGGAGTCGGGAACAAAGAGAGATTAAGGAAACATCACCTTTTGGGGATGTTAACTCCCCCTTTTCCAGAATGCTGTTTTTTTAGCGCAGCCTCTCAAACTCCCAAATAATTCATCACGGAACGAATATATATATTTTTAATTATCGCATAAAATAATTACTATTGACAGGTACGGCATAATTTTATCACCGGCAATAATTTATATCTAAACATTTTCGTAAATGATGTTATTTCGTCGGAATTACTCCGCGACAAAATATCTTTCACCAAAATTCGGCTTTTAAATATGATAGGGGTTTTGTGACGATTTTGGACATGAGAGTTTCAGATAGTAAGAAAAATCAACGCATGAGATCCGCACGAAATCCAATAAAATTACACAAATATTGTCTTGGTTAGAGTTTGACTTGATGGCGAGAGCCTACAAGTACAAATCCAAAGGAATCAATACATGTGAAATTGAAAGAAAATGCATAAATATGAACTAAACCAGAGTTTGACTCAGTTGAATGGTCCGACAAGTACAATTCCCGTCAAAGGTAACCAACTAGAAAAATCAAAACAGTGTCAGAGTTTGACTTGATGACAAAACTCTGAATATGTTTCGACAATACAATAGAGTTTGACTCGATGGCATAGCATATATGAAAGAAATAAATGTGGAAGTTTGACTCAACGATAAAAATCTGAAAATTATAGCTAAGAAAAGTAAAGTACAGTGTGAAAAGTAAAAATAAAATAAATCTATTGATTTGTTTAGGGCTTCTTTGTGATTGCACGGTGGTATTTATAATAGTTGATGCGGCAACTGCTATTTGATGGCGGTAATCTTTGGGCAGCAATATTTGTTGCCTTCCTTAATCTTTTGAATTCTTTTAACCCAATCTTTGAACAGTTACCTTACCCTAGATAATTAGTGATGTTGAAGCTTCTATGTGTGTCAATTGTGCCCATGTATTTTGGTTTTTGAGGCTTTGAAATTTGACAATCTAGTAACTGTCGATACGACATTACCAACTCCCTTTTCGATCTTGAGGGATATGCTCGTGTCCCCCACATTTCACGGATTCTTTGACCTGCTCTTAAGGATTCATTTTGCCTTAGAAACTGCACTTCCGTCATGGAATTCAAGGAGACTATTTTCCCATCCTTCGGCACCCTTAAAAAATCTTGAATCTAGCGGGATGATTTGTTGCTAGAGCTCAAATATGATGATTTCGCCAATTAGCGCCTATCGACACTGTCGCATGCATTGCACGAGACCTTTCTTTTTTTTAAATTCCCTATCAAAACACCTATTCTTTATGTGTACATTACATGTATCAATTTTCCATGTTTTCTGCCTAGATGTTGACTCCTCATGTGCTTTGCAAGTGTGTTAACCCCTTACGTGCTCAGCACGTATATTGATCTCCCACAAATACAACATGTGTCTCGATGGACGAGTTATTTTGAGTGTCAATAGATGTAAATATTTTTCGTTTATTTTTTTTAAAGTAATACAAGCGATGATTTTTGAGAAAATATTTTTTAAATTATTAATTTTTTGCGAAATAAATGGAGGATGAAAATACAAGTGTGATGACGATTCAATGACGTAAGGACGAGCCTAGAGAAAACGTGCAGAGGTTCGAGACTCGAAAATAATAATAATAATAAAAAGAAAGCAAAACCAAAGTTTCATGCTGATTAACGGCAGGCCTCTCTCCGCTGGGCATCGCACGCAGTCAAACCCGGCTATTTCACACTTGTTCGGGAACACCTCATGCGCCAAAGCAATCCCCGAGATATATATATATATATATATATATATATATATAGACACACACACGAAAACAAAAAACAAAAAATGATAATAAGATAGACATCTCAGAGTTTTTTAGAAATGTAATCTTCCTATCTTATAACTTTTAAAACAAATTGACGTCACTTTTACCAATAAATTGCATTTTCCTTTCTGCATCGCTTACTTATTATGACGATACCAACAAGCTTTACTCGCAAAGGTTAAATGAGTTCGAATGAAGTTGGGACACTGGATGTTCAATCTTATCGAATTGTATACGCGCACAAATAAAGGCCGAGAAACATTTGGTATGACACGGCAAGAGCATAAAAGATCTAGCTGATTTTAAGAGCTTTTTTTTTTTTTTTCAATCAATTCTAAGCGAGGCTGAGGCAGTAGAACTTACTAAGATAAGGAAACAGAGAGATGGACGACTCGAATAAATGCGACGATCACACGCCGTGTTCTGGTTTAGTAGTACATGCAGTATTCTTTGGGAAGCAACCTCTCACGTGACTCCGGGCTCTCGGCACGTGATTCTCTCTTTTCCCAGCTTCCCCTCGCTCGTGTGACGATAACTGTTCACCGACTGCTTCCAAGTGAAGCACTCGCTGGAAGCACTAGCTCTGCGAAGTTCCCCTTCTTCTTCTTCTTCTTCTTCTTCTTTTGCCTTTTTCCTTTTCAACGCTCCGTACAGTCTATTTAATATGCAGATTCTCAGGGCCTGATTTTTCAATTGCTGAGGCACTGGGATGTGTTTGCCACTTCTGCATTAGTCTCTCTTTTCCGGTCTGGTCATTTTGCATTCACATTCTCTGCTTTTGCAATTGCCAAACCAGTAAGGTGAAAACATGAGAGAGAGATTGGGAGGTGGTCTCACACCTCAACAGATTCTGCTAGCAATTTTTTGTAAGTGTTCTTATACTTTTTTTTTTCTTTTTTGGCAGCCGGTGCCTTTATGTGGCATGAATTTTCGTTTTTTGGCAAATAAACGAATTGGGTTGTCTTGAATGCTTATCTTTGGAGGCCCCGAGTCTGGTTGATCTCCTGATTTGCTCTGTTGTGTGAGTTCTCTGTTCTTCTGCTTATCAAGAATTTAGCTTTTTAAATTTCTGCCACTCAACAGGTAACTTTGATTCCTGCTCCAATTCTAGTCGAGGCTCTTGTTTTGGTGCAATTTCTTCGTAGTTTGGTGCTTTTGACCTCATGTTGGGAAATATTTTAAGGTGAAAAAACTGTTAAAACCAAAAGGGCAGGGACGAATTTTAGCAGAAGGTATCATAGCAACAAAGCCAGTGGAAGCAGAAGGTTTGATAGGAACGGTTTTCGTACTTCTGAGTGGATTTGTTGGTATATCAAGTCAATCCTTTTTCAGATGCATAAGAAGGTTGTCATACTTGATTTGTATTGTTAGAGCTTACGAGGAAGTTCAATGTACAAATTGCTAAAACTTGGGATGGGCATTGATTTCTAAAGAGGACTCTGAAAAGGCAACCGGTATCTCATTTTGGGTCCATAATGCAGAATAAAGTGGTGGTACCTTTTGCGCATGCAAGTTGCTCAGCCAAGTCGTGCTGCAGAAAATATTGTTATGAATGCTAATTAAAAGCTAAATTGATGGTTTTGCTGGGCAGTTTTACTGATTGACCTAATTAGTTTCTTGGAGAGATGGTAGATTATCAGTTTGGGTTTATGGTGTAGTTAAAATGTTGAAGGTTTGCAAAGCCCTTTTTTTTCTTTGCCATAATTACTTGCAGGAGAATTAGAATATGTTTATGGTTTCGAGTTGGTACATCAACTAAGCTAAACTCAGCAGGATGGTCTGTAATATTCCTGCTAACAAAATCATTCTCCAGCTTGTGGGAAACTTGTGATACAGAAGTTATGGTGCCTATTTTGTGCAATGTTCTCTCAGACTAAAGGAAACTCAAAATGTTGCTTTAACAACTTTCTAAGATGGCTTCTAGGGTCCGCTTGGACCCAAATTTGTGATTTCCAAGTTATATTACGTTGCTTTCAAACCATTTACTATTTAAAAATGAGAACTTTAGTGTTACTAATTTTATCAACAACAAATCAGTACGAGCTGGCAACTGTATGCTTATTGGCAGTATTCATGTCTTCCTTCGTGTGTATGACAGGCTATCAATCATGTAGCTCCTTTGTCTCTGCAGGTTTAGATGTCTCCTATTGCAGCTCGATTCTTGGTGATGAACACAATACTTTAGTTTCAATAAAGAGAAGTGCGGTGACTCCAGATATCTCACCCAGTGCAGAACCTCAACCTTTTCTACCTAGTTTAGCTCCTTCACCATTGATGCCATTCACAAATGCCACTGTGCCAAAATTATCAGGTGCGTTTCACTTGCTCAAATACCATATGAACAAAGGTTTGCCTGAGCAATGTCACTTACGCTTGGCCAAAAGTATTCTGGATGTGCTTGGGTCAAACTACTCTGAGTTTCCTGAGTATGACTTTTGTGTAAAGATTCCCAAATAATCATGCTTGTAGAGCATCCGTTTCTTTTAGTTGGCTTTGATCTGAACATTGAAGCTCCTATTTGTGTTACTTCTTCTCGAATCAAGGACAACAGTGGGTTTTCATGGACACGTGACAGGATTTCACACTATGATGCAGGGTAACTGCATCCATGATTGCAAACTGGTGTGAACCTGCGACAGTTGCTCTTGGCATTGATTAATCCCTGGGTGTTCTTTCTACGGGAGTTTGAATTATGAAGCATTTTCTTGTGTCCACACAGATTTTGGTCAATTAAGGCCTATCCCACTTGACTTTCTTGACTGGAGTAGAACTATCTTTTTGTGAAGGCAGTGCACCTGGCCTAATTTTCTGTTGCTTTTCGTTTTGGTTCATCAGGACTTTGCAGCCTGAATTTTTCAGCGGCACAAAGCATCATGAGTATAACAGCGACAGACTGTTGGGCTTCATTTGCGCCCTATTTAGCTAATGTGGTATGTTGTCCTCAGTTTGATGCCACGCTGGTCGTTCTCATGGGGCAGTACAGTAAAAACTCTGGGATGCTTGCTTTAAATGCAACTCATTCCAACCATTGCCTCTCAGATGTTGTAACGATCCTAGAGGCTCAAGGTGCCAATGGAACTCTTCAAAGCATATGCTCTGTTTCTCCTGCGAACCTCACCGCTGCCTCCTGCCCTATCATTGATGTCAATGAGTTTGAGAGCAATGTCGACACCTCAAGACTTCTAACTGCCTGTGAAAAATTTGATCCTGTCAAGGAGTGCTGTGACCAAACTTGCCAAAACGCAATTTTAGATGCAGCCCAGAAACTATCCTTGAATGGCATGTCGAGTTCGGATGGGATTCCTGTCTCATCTGAGCACCCAAATGGGGTTGATGATTGTAAAAATATTGTCCTGAGATGGTTGGCGAGTAAACTGGATCCCTCCTCTTCTAACAGTGCCCTTAGAGGCCTCTCTAGTTGCAATACAAACAAAGGTAAGGATGTAGCAGAAAACATAGGTACACATGCATGCAAATGTGTATGGTTGATCACTTTTTTTCTAATCACATTCTGTTTGGTACTGCTTGTCATTGACTGCTTTCAGGAAATTCCTGGAACTATTTCAATTCCTAATTTTGATATGCATTCTTTGTCTGATACAGTTTGTCCACTGAAATTCCCAAACATAACCACAGTTTCAAACGAATGCGAGGGACTGATAAATGACCAAACAGATTGCTGTAAAGCAATGGAGGGCTATGTTTCCCACTTACAGGAGCAGAGCTTCCTAACCAACTTGCAAGCATTAAATTGTGCAACGTATCTTGGCATCAAATTGCAGCAAGCCAATATCTCAAAGAATCTCTATAATCTTTGTCATATAAGCCTCAAGGATTTCTCTCTTCAAGGTCAGCAAGTCCTTTCTCTCTCCCTTTTCTTCCCTTCTTGTGGCTAAGTGAGCAATTTGCCATCTGGTTCAGTCTCGTAAAGAACTGATACTGACCAATGACTTTCTTGCACTTCATCATCTATGGTGGGGTTTTCCGAATGGGATGCTTCAGCTTTATCGCAAGGTAACATCCTAATCTTATTATTGCCTTCCATTCTAAATACTAGGATTATGTAGTGGCTTATTCTGTCTTTTGAGTGGCATATTTCAATCTCGAGCCTAATGTCTGATTCCCGCTTGGTTCTTTGGTGAAGCATCACTGGTAGAAAGGGTCGCAAGGTTTCGGATTTTACACAGATCTTTTTTTCGAAAGCATGAAGTAAAAAGGTTGAGCTCGTATTTCTTCTGAAAATCATAATGACTTTTAGGCTCATATATGCTTGTCTATGACCCTGTATAGCATGGTCTTTGAGAATGAAACAATCCAAATGGGTACAAATTGTGCTATCTTTGCTTTCATATAAGATCCCAATTCAAGATATTCAGTGCTAAATAACCTTAACAGTAACATTGCCTTAATAAGCTAAATTCACAAGTTCCAAAGCATTCACATAAGTACCATATGAACTTATTGGACTCTGTTCTTGCTGTATATTGCTTCCTGAGAAATTAAAAATTCCATTGAATTTGTCCAGAATCTGGCTGTCTTCTACCAAGCCTACCTTCAGATGCAACATTTGACCAAATGTCAGGAGTAAGCTTCATATGTGATCTCAACGACAACATTGCAGCTCCGTGGCCATCCTCCACTTCTCTCGTACCTTTGCCTTCTTGCAACAAAAGTACATCTCACCTATCATTCTCTCGTATGTTGGTACTTCGTCTTTGCTACTTTGGTTTTGGCACTTCTTTTCCCGACACGTTTGCTCTTTCTTGGCATTGCAGCCAGCAAAATTCCAGCTCTTCCAAAAGCATCGTCTGCGCATGGCGGTAAGGAAATTTGTGCCATTTCTAACCGAATATTGCTCTGTAATTACTTGCTGATGGTGTCTTATTGAACGATAACTACCATTTTCCTTAGTTCAACCCATATTAAGGTCTCTTTGAGTGCATGGGATAGCTTAGCGGTGAAATTTTGCATATTAAGGTCACTGTAGAGATCTGGATTTTTTTCTTCTTGATTGGCATCTGGACAGGCATGAGTGCCGGAGTGGTCTGAATGCAGGATACATTTGAGAAGATCACTGCTTGCTGAATCGAGCCCTTTTCTTATTTATTTAATTGAAATAAAGAAATTTGGTTACAACTCCTAAGAGGTTTATTCGGAAATTATTGAGTCAGCAGTGTCTTTGCATTGCAAAAATGTGGTGCGGTTCACTTAAGGGCGACTTCTTCGTTGCAGTGTACTAAGGTTTTTGTGATGCACCTGACATGCAGGGGCTTGCATCGAAAATTTACTGGTGACGCTGCTTTTTGCAGCCTTGCTGTTTCTCAAGATGCCTCCTTGAATTCCTAGCTGCCATTCGAGCTGTTCCATAGATAGGAGTTTATTCTCATCTTATTTGTCCCTCCGAAGTTGGAGGACGACGAAATCATACTTAGAATCAACCGTGCAAGACGGGGAATGTATCGGCAAGCACAATGCCCGACATCTTCATTCATTTACCAGGCAACCTCTGTACCTGCAATAGCATTTAGGAAAAAAGGCAGGAGGGAGCACAATTCTTATAGCTCCATTTAATAAATCCTGTAACAAGATACTCATATACAAGTGAAAAAAAAATGTTGTATTCTCCTCTTTAAATCGATTTACTTTCTGTTTTTCCGTGTGTTTTACTACTAAGATGTGTATTACCCGCCCACTGCAACTCCTCTGTCAACAATGGGCAACATTATTCAAGTTTCAACTTTTTGTTAACCACCCACTACCCATTTCTAAGTGTTCATTGTCCTAAGTATCCATTTCTTTCAAAAAATACAATTTTCAAGAAAATATTTTTCGGATTTTTCAATGTTTAGTTTACCAAGAATAAACTAGTCAAAGAAAATATTTTTAACCTATGAAAAAAAGTTAATGAAATGATTTAATGGGTGAATTTTTCTCTCATCTTTCCTCCATTTACATACCTTTTCTTTTTCTCATTTTTATGTTTCTATTTTTTCTTTTTATTTTTGTTTTTTTTATTTTACAATGCCTTATTCTTTATTGTATTATTTTTTTTTTCTCTCTATTGGTGGCTGGCCATGATGACAGGCCACAAGCGAGGCATGAGTTTGCACCTTGCTGGCCTCGAGCGGGCAAGGCGAGGCTTGGCCTCACTTGCCTCGAGCAAGTGAGGTGAGACCTGACCTTGTGAAGCTCGAGTTCGTCAGCTTGGGGCGAGGCCGAGCCTCGCTTGTGGCTGGTCCTTGCTTGTGGCCGGTTCGATCGCCATGGCCAACCATCAGAAGAAGCACAAAGAAAAGAAAAGAAAGCAGGGAGAAAAAGAAAAGAAGAATATAAAATAAGAAAAATTAAAAATTATTACAAAAATTGGGAGTTAACACATAAAAGAGGTTCATCAGGGATTTCAAAATGCGGCTAATCATAGACTTTGATTAAAAAAAGACTTGATTCCTATCGAATATCATGAAGTTCTCTCTTTCAGATGATTTTTTCAAATATGCGGCTCTCTGACTCTATCGATTAATGCTTTCGGATATTAAATGTAAAGGGAAAAAGAAGGTGAAAAGAAAAGAATTTGCTACACTTCTACTCATTTGAAATTAAATGATTTGGGTCCTCTTTCAGATTTAGCTCAACATCAATTTGAACTCCTGAGATCTACTTTGATATCATGTAAAATTTTAGATAATTATTATCAATTGTTCTAAAAATTTAAATGGTTAAATGGAAACGTTTCTAAATCCTTACAAAATGGAAAGACTAATCATGAGAAAAACAAAACCCAAGGAATATCTTAACCTCAATATTTTGCACAGAAATCCAATAAAAGCCAATGTGTTCTTTAGAGTGAATAATAACAGTTTATTATGAGATGATCGAGATAAAATTGCCCGTCATCCCATCTTAAACTTTTGAGTTTCAAAAGTATTTCATTGCGACTTAAATTTCTCTCTCTATCTGATAAAAAAAAAACCTCTCTCTAGAAATGATTCATTGAGCACCTCGACTTGTATGTTTTTTTTTCTCATAGCTTCACTTTTCTACTTTGCCAAAATCATGTCTTAATCTCTGAAGGCAAAGGCCATTTTTTCATTCTAATCTCAATAGATAAAAAAAAGAAAAAGAAAAAGAAAAGGAACTTTCAATTTGGACTCTACTCCATAATGAGCCATTATTAGCAAAGCATCACTGCTTAGCTGACGCCATTTTTTTCCCCCTCCCTATAGCATCGATTGGTCAAATTCAACATGGACAGAAACATTCGGAATCAAAATTGGCAGCAACATCTGGAGAACAAACAAACCGAGGCTTCGGTAGTTAGTACACGAAACAAATTGGACATTGGTGTTTATTATTCTAGGCCTACTTCTCCTAATTCCTTTTGGGCATCTCGCCAAGAGGGAATTCCTTTTCAGTACACGATGAAAGGAAACCGTCACAACATCTAAATATTATATTTCATGTATTTATTGAACAATTTAAGCTTTTAAAATAGCTGTGTCTGTTCTCACAATTTTTTTTTATTGGATTGGTGCATGAGGTATGAGTTTGAATCTTTTTAGGCCCATTTAACCTTAGATCAAAATTCAATTTACACGAGAGGGGTGTGATATTTGAATATGAAATCACAAGCCTTGTGGGAATTATTTTTCATTATTTTTTCCTTGATTTCTTTCTTCAAGTCAAAGAAATGTCGACCCCCCAAAAGAAGGCAAACTCGCGAATGGTTTGCTTTTGTTCTGGTCTTTTCTAACATAAAACGACGATCGCATTCTAAATGTTGGTCGGTCTGATTTTCGGGATAGAAGAACCCATGTAGTGACGCGAAACATCACGTGAATTATCGGTAAAAGAGGTCGTCCGTTAGTCTATGCGTTCTCATTTATTGTCGTATTTTTAACGAGACAACTCCACCAATCAAAGGTTATGCTTATCGAAATATTTTTCTATGATTTGAATGCTCTATATCGTAAACCGGGGGGGGGGGGGGGGGGGGGGGGGGAGGACGGTGGAACACTTCACACCCTTACATGAATGAATCGCGACGATGAGGCGAAGCAATTGTTGCATCAGATTCTTATACCGTATTTGATCAGACATTATAGCTTAAAAAATTATAAAAGTGAGACACTAAAGCAGGGATAAATATATTGCAAGTACTATAACTTTTGTATGACACTTACTTGAGGATCATAACTTTTTTTTTTTCATTCACTTGAGGGCATAACTTTTAAAAATCGACCACTTGAGTATTATCGCTTACGTAAACGTCAAAAAAGCTGACGCGGCAGTCAAAAAAGCTAACGCAATAGTTGAAAAAGTCGACGCGGCAGTCGAAAAAGCTGAAGCCACACTTAAGTGAAAGATTTTTAAAAATTATGACACTCAAGAGAGAAATGCTCAGACCTTGAGATACAAAGAAATCTTTTACCAAGAAGTAAGTATGCTAGCCCGACCCTAACAATGCCTTCATGGCTAAATTGGTTAAGAGCTTCCCTTTTAGCTTCCTTGAATCCAAATTACAAAGTATAACAAGGAATGAATATTCACAGAAATTCCTGATTCACAAGTTCCATAGATGTGGCGAGTGAAGAGCATACTTTAAGGTTTGGATCAAAGTTGGGATCTAGAATATTGGTGGTTATCAGAGTATGAGCATTCTAAGAACTAAGAGGCTCTTAGCAAAGAGGAGGGAAAGTTTAGAAACTCATGGAGATATGGAAGATACTTTTCGTATTCATTTCTCACACACTTACATCCTGCTTAACAATGTAGGCTCTGACTCCTTATATAGGACTTTCGGACTGATGCTCTATTGTTGAGCAATATAGATAGTCATCCCTGCCGACACCTAGAGGTGGGTGCCAAAACATACAAAGCATGAGTGAAGTGAGGCTTATGAAGTATGGCCTGGTTCACTTATTACAGACTCGACTAGTCAAAGGCACAATAATTTACACGACTGAGCACAGCTTTTAACGTGGCCGGTGAGGGTCGCTTTGCATCCTTTTTCAGTGTGCTCAATGTCGTCTTCTGAGGAAAGTGATGGGGTCTTTTTTTGGTCTTGTCTTTGTTTGCTGGACAGTGCATTCTTTTGTGGCCACCATCTGTCAAGACAAGATGACATGAGAGAGCTGTTGATGCTCCATAGATTATGCTGTTGGGGTTGTGGGTTTACGGGTGAATATGAGAGTCCAGGGGAGTCATCTTGGGATAAGAATGGAGTTGGACAGCATGATGACTCTGCAACATCCGAATAAAGTTCATAGGGGTCTTGTGACTCCTGGTATGGATCTTGAGAATCCATCGGGACAGATGATATTGGTTGAGTTGGCTAGATCGCTTCCCAAGGTAGCGGGGTGTCCTGGTCATGGGGCCAAAGCTCATGAGGGATGAGCTTGTTCTCTAGACATAAGAGCCTTTGAAGTTCTTTGTATTGGAACAGAATGGTGTGGATGGGTGCATGCTAGGTGTGATGAACTCTTGTTGTGGTCTCAAATGACTTGAATGTTGACATGCCGATGGTGTGTGGGAACTGTGAAATATCTTCGCCTTGGGAGATGAAAATCCATGGTCTTCTAGAAAAGATAATGGTGTTTCTTTCAGGTCTGGGAATCTGAATCCTGTTAGCATTTGTGAATTCATAATCTCATTGTCTGGCAATTTGGAACCATAAAAGAACTTCCACAAAGGTCTTCTGATCCGGTGTTCTGAATTCATTATTGAGAACTCTTTTGAATAATTAATATGCCTGTTCGGAAGGGAGTTCTATGGCGATGGTGTAAAAATGCATCAAAATCCACACTCAAGTGAGCGGAGCTAGCAGCATCATCCAAAAAGTCTACTTCTAAATTGACTTTTGAGTTCGACGGTGAAGAGGAAGGCAGCTCTTAGGTAATCATTAGTACTTTACTACATAGGGTGACGGGGTGATAAAAAAAAAAATCTCCGCTAATTCGATATCTGAATTCGGCTAGCAATGTCATGAATGTCTGGGTCTTCGGTAAGCCAATTATTCATGACCAAGCAATTGCAAACCAATTTGTTTTCGGCTCGTTTCAGGTCGATGCAGAGAGCTTTGGATCTGGAATTCCTCAGAGGTAGAGGGAGGAAAGGTAACCTTTTTTTCATCCTAGAGATAACTACTCGGTTGGTATTTCCGTGCCACATACCCACACCTGTAGAACTCTAGAAGTAGTAGTCATTACTGCATACCAGCAACAGCTTGACGCTGTTACAGTATTGATCGGTTAGACGATCGGGAGGATTTCAGGAATGGACATTGTTAGAATGTAGCAACATTGCGTTATTTTGCCTAGTTATTCTTTTGACAGGACTAGATTACTGGAGAACTCAAAATCTCATCCCCCTGTAGTAAATTTGCCTCTGTGCTCTCATCAGATTTCTTTTCTCGGGATACAATAACCACTGAGTTTTGAAAAGAGCATGATGCTCTTGAAGCTTTGTGCCGCAACCTGCAACATTTTCTGTTGGTGCGATTCTGGCATGTTGACAATCCAAACTGGATCTTTACTATAAAGTTACGAGATCACAAATTTATTCTTGAGAACTTGGATCAAATTGCTAACAGTAAACAACGAACTTAGGGTCCATTCGTCCTATCCAAACCTGCACCCAGTGCTGTAATGCGCTTACAAGCTACTGCGTAAGAGACTAGGCAAAGAAGAAGAGAAGCCAATACTCTAACAGAGCTACGGAAAAAAATCAATGAAGAGAAACTTTCACGATACATCCATCATTAGCTAAGATCAGAAAGAATGTGAAGACAAGAACATCATTTTGTCCAGGCACTCACCATAAATATGCAGACTCGCAGTCAAACCAAACATTTTCTCATATCGATATGCCTGTGTTCATGATATCAGATAGATGAGGAACTCCACTAAATAAATCCCCGCCAAGGCGAGAGAAATGAGAAATCTAGTAAAGTTGCCTCCATGGATGAAGACGATACGACAGTATTTGAAAATAATTACCGAGCAGAACCTTAACGGATTGCTTTCAAGGTGAAAAAATGCAACTAGCACAAGTTACAAACTAAAGCTATGGAGAAGAATGCTACAGCAAGGAGAGAGATAGGGCCATCACTTCTTCTTTGCTGACTTCCCTTCCTTTAATCTGACGACTTCATCCGCATATCTCACACCCTTCCCCTTGTAAGGTTCTGGAGGTCTCCACTTTCTGACTGACGCAGCAAATTGACCAATTGCACACTTATCGTAACCGCTGATGATGATCCTGGTGTTGTCCTCTACCTTCACTTGTATGCCCTCAGGAATGGCCATCCTGACTGGATGGGAAAACCCCAGACTCAACACCAAATCCCTGCCCTCCAACACTGCCCTATACCCCACTCCGACCAACTGAAGTCTCTTCTCGAACCCTTTAGACACTACCACAACCACGTTATCTGTTAGTGTCCTGCACATGTGAGATTCAATCGACACGTGAATATGAAATGCTAAAAAGAACACTTCGGGTAAAGAAGTCGGTCGTGTTTTCGAGAGAAACTATACTATCTTCAAAGACAAGAAGGCACATTTGAAGGATCCAATACTTCAATCGGTTCGGGAAGGAGGTGAAGAATGTATATAAGGATAACCAAGAGAAAGGGTACTGCAAGTGCGCATGAATAGTTCCTTCTTCCGCCAAAGAATCAAGTAGCAATCATAAACTTCATCCCAGACATACTAGCTATCTATAAAATCCTCATTGTTGGTGTCCAATCCATGAAATTTCCACAAGTTGGCACTGAAGTTGACATGTTCCATGCCATCCATCTACAGACTCCTAGGAAAGGATACATAATGCAACAGAGGTTTAGCACAGGTTATTCACTCACTTTTAGTTAAAAGAGATGCATTCCAGGCATGTTGATGTGCTTTCGACAAATGCCTTCCATGTATACGTCTGGTTATTACAGATTTATGCGCATCCCATAAATGGCAAACAACAAAAATGCTCTTCAAAACTTTGATAAAGCACAGCCAAGCATCATTATAGCCAGGAAAATGCAACATTAGCCTACATTTTCCACAACTCAATGCTACCTCTGAATCTTCCATAACTAGCAATCTGGTTGCAGTTCTACTTGAGAGAAGAGAGAGGAAGCAAAAAGCCTCTACAAATGAACAGAATCTTTTGCAAGGATAGCCAAGTAAGTGCTCACCTAAAAAGTCCATGCATTTAGTTGGCCCTTCTAGTTTCAAATGCCTTGTTGACCTTGAGATATCCGGACTCTTGCTTCTCAACTTTCACTTCTCGTGGATAACTCAGTGAAAGCTCTCCGAGTGGACCTTTTACTCTCAAGGACTGGCCCTCTAATGTGATTGTCACATTCTTCGGCACCCAATCGGCTGCTTCCCTATCCGAGATTCCTTACATTCTACATTCCTCCTTGTGAATCCAACCTGAGTTACAGGAGCAGAAGAAATGCATATGCCGCTTCTTTCGCCCAAAAATGCTGATCTCAGCTTGCTGTAACATGGTAAACAGAGAATGTTCAGACAGTATTCAGATAAGGATCAACAGAAAATTGAATAATGAACTTCTAACTCTCAAACTCTCATCAAGGAGCAAGAGAAAAGGATAACGCACAATAACCTCCTATATAGATATCACTACTGCATGAAGAGAAACATAAATTTGAGGCTAGATTGGGAAAAAAGAAAAGCCTTATCCCCAATGAACTAAACAGAGCTTTCTGGCACTTTAGCGTGGTCTGATTGATTCTGTTACAAAATAACTGTGCCTTTTGGCTTCAAATCTGAAGAAACAACGGAACTTCTCTGGGAAAAAAAAGAATAAAGAAAACAAGAATTTTCTCTACTTTGGGTTGGTGCGAGCCTTATGCCATGGAAGAAAACAGAGAAACACATCGTCAGTGTAAATCCCAGGCCACAGAGTACGCTGCAAAGAAACCCTTATATTTTTCCATTATTTTTCGAAGCATTTTGCACAACGAAAGAGGTGGCTTTTCTTGTACATTAGAAGGAAACCATCCCGAACTTTTGCAAGAAAGCAAAGGCGTAGGATTCAGACCCCGAACCCAGAATTGCGTCGTAACCAAATGAGAGAGTTGTAGAGCGAAATATAAAATTGTCGAGTCAGCAAAAGCACACAGCTTTAATATTTGCCACTCTCATAATTTCTCCGCAACTTCAACGGTTTTCGCCGAATACCACAATTTCCCACTTTAACCGAATCGAACCAATGCAGACACCAAATCCAATTTCCATGGTTCAACAGGCAACCTCTAAATGACAGGCATCACTGCGATGACATGCATAAACCGTAGGACATCAAGTGCCATTAAAGACTGATTCCTCCATGCCCTCCACAGGCTCCACTGACTACGCACACCTAATCATTCCATACCCTCTCAAATTCTCAAGTACCCAGAAACAGAATTTCAGTAGAATCCAATCGGACATCCTTAGGACCAGGGGAAAAAAAAACACAGGGTATCATAATCGCCAAAACAATTATGCTCAGACGAAGAAGGTCGCACTCGCACTGAACTCGAAAATAAACGAAAGATTACGAGAAATTAAGGTGCTGACCATGTTTGCAATGGATAAGAGAGAGAAGAGACCATTGTCACGAGCTAGAGCGCATCAGCCGGAGAGAGAGAGAGAGCGTGTTTGTGCGCCAAAGTTGCGGACTTTTCGCCTGAGGATGCTCGAGAGCCTCAAGGCCTCAGTTATCCGGAAGCCCCGATGGACCGTCATCCTTTTCTGCAGTCCTAATGTGCATAGACGTAATTGCCCTCCACCTATACCCGAAACCTCCAAAGTGCCCTTCCCGTTCGGTCCCTCGAGGGGCAACGGTCAAAAGCAGGAACGGATCACGTTCAAAGTCTTTTGAGTGCATCCATCTTAGAAAGAGCTAGTATGTCACCATGACCGATTTTCCATGCAATACAACTAATATGTCTTAAATATCTATGATGTAATTGAGATCAGTGAAGGCAAGAGAATAGCTTAAATCAAATGACCGAGAGAGATGAATGACCAATTTAAGTGTATACATTTTTAAAAATAACTTTTTGCGAAAGCCATGCGTTAAATTGGCAAAAATCAGATCCCCCAAACTCCCCCAGTGATCTAGCTTTCATGAATATAAGAATTGTTTCCCTGTTTTTGCTAACAAAAGTTTATGGATTTTTAAAAAAGAAAATAAAAATTTTCAAATAAAGATTCGAAATAAAGTTATTTTATCAAATAAAGACCTAAAGTAAATATTATTTCAAATAAGGACTTAAAATGATCAAATCAATTTCAATTAAGGATCTGAGTTCGCCAGCCACCGATATTTTTGGTGACCAAATCAAGGGCAATTTTGTTTGAAAAAATTTGAGTAAAAACTAACGAGCCCTTTTTTTTGTTTTTGTTTTGGCCGGGGGGGAGGGGGAGGGGGAGGAGGAGGAACTACAAGCCCAAACAACAACCCAAATTTTTCATGTTCTCCTTCCGCGTTCTTCTTCTCTATCATTTGGAGCACAACCCACATTTTTTTTTTCAATCTTTTCCAAAGAAGAAGACAAAACTGTTGGAGAAATTGCAGGTGAAACTACTGCAAAACTCTATTTTATTCATAAAAGGAGGTTTTTTTTTTTTTCACCCTAGCGACATACAACTTAAACTTACTTATATGCACTCAAGGATAATTCTAGACTCACAATTAAGATTCAAACTTAATCCCAACAACTCTTTAACGCTAACACAATAAACCAAAAGATCTTAAACTCTTGAGAACTCTTTTATGCCAAACACAGTAAACTAAAAGGTCTTTTGACTTATCTAGAAAATAACAAATTAACTTTTAACACCCCTTCTTAATTTGTGATTTTCATCAAGTCTTTGAACTTCTCGAGCTTCTCCTTGGGTACCGGCTTCGTAAGAATATCAGCTGGCTGATCATTAGTCCCAATGAACTCCAAGCAAATCTCTCCTTTGTTCACTAAATCACGAATGAAATGATGGTGGAGTTCAATATGCTTGCTCCTGGCATGAAACACGGGATTCTTCGTGATGGCTATGGCTGACATGTTGTCACAAAAGATGACAGTTGGATCTCCTTGTTTTTCTTGCAAATCAGTCAAAATGCGCCTAAGCCAAACAGCTTCACAAGCTGCACTTGTTGCTGCTGCATATTCTGCTTCTGCAGAAGATAAAGCAACAGTATTTTGCTTCTTTGAGCTCTAGGAAATCAACTTCGATCCCAAGCAGAAAAGATATCCCGAAGTACTTCTTCTATCATCGACGGAACCTGCCCAATCGCTATCTGTGAAACCAACCAGCTTATTGCTAGACTCTTTTACATATTTGAGCCCGAAATGTTTTGTTCCCTGCAAGTATCTAAGGATCCTCTTAGCAGCAGCATAGTGTATCTTGCTTGGCTTGCTCATAAACCTCGAAACAACACTAACAGGCTGCATGATATCAGGCCTCGTATTAGTGAATAGATCAGAGATCCAACTAAGCTTCGATACATCTTTTCATCAACCATCTCAGCACCATCATCTTGCTGCAGCTTCTCATTAAGTGCCATTGGTGTTGGCACCGGTTTGCAGGACATCATCTGAAACTTCTTTAGCAGGTCATCGATGTACTTTTCTTGCAAAATGAAAATCTCACCTTTTGATTGCTTGACTTGAAACCCGAGAAAATACTTCATGAGGCCAAGATCAGTCATTTCAAACTCTTTCATCATGGCCTTTCTGAATTCTTCAACCATCTTCAAATCAGTTCCTGCGTAAATCAAGTCATCGACATACAAGCAAACAATCAGAAAATTTCCTTTTTCTCCGACCTTCACATAGAGTGATGGCTCACTTTGGCTCCGTTGAAGACCAATCTTTTGAAAGTAAGAGTCAATCCTGCTGTTCCAAGCTCGAGGGGCTTGTTTTAACCCGTAAAGAGCCTTTTGGAGTCGATAGACTTTGTCTTCCTTTCCCTTCACGACATAGCCTTCGGGTTGGTGTACATACACCTCTTCTTCTAGCTCCCCATTTAGGAAAGCCGACTTGACGTCGAGTTGGAACACCTTCATCTCCAATTGGGCTGCTAGAGCAAGAACAGTCCTTATCGTTTCCATTCGAACCACCGGTGCAAACGTCTCATTGAAATCGACCCCAGGCTGTTGTGAATAGCCCTTCGCAACCACTCTAGCCTTGTATTTTTGGATGCTCCCATCTTCATTATACTTACTCTTGAAGATCCATTTCAAACCAATCGCCTCTTTGCCATTCGGCAAATCAACTAGTTCCCAGGTCTGATTTTTCTCAATGCTTTTGATTTCCTCGTTCATGGCTCTTTTCCAAATTTCCTCTGATGCAGCTTCCTCGTAATTATGTGGCTCTCCCGCAAACAAAACAAAGTTGCTTGTCGCACAAACATCGGATAGGGAGCGATATCTCCGAGGAGAATCAGAATCTGAGCCATTACTTAAAGAATTAACCCTCGAAGTTTCTCCATCTGTCTGAACATTAAGAGGGGCATCAGCTGGGGGTATAATTCCAACTCCATCAGGTTTAGTCAGGATTTGAATTTCATCACCATCCCAATTCCATGCGGCAAACTCATCGAAGATAACATCTCTTGAAATAACCAGCTGATTTGTTTTCGGATTGAAAAGTCGATATCCTTTGGACTCATCACTGTAGCCTATAAAAATGAATTTTTCTCCTTTTTCATCGAACTTCTCTCGATTCTGAGGCAGAACATGTGCATAGGCAATGCACCCGAAGACCTTTAGCTGAGATACTACAGGCTTTCGCTCATGCCACGCTTCGAATGAAGTCTTGTCTCGAACCGCCTTTGTTGGAGAGCGATTTAGAATATACATCGCTGCATTCACAGCTTCTACCCAGAATTTGTTCGGGAGACCTTTCCCTTTTAACATGCTGCGCGCCATTTCCTCGATCGTGTGGTTTTTCCTCTCAGCCACTCCATTTTGTTGAGGAGTGTGTCGTACTATGAGCTGCCTCTCAATCCCGTTTTCTTTGCAGTATTCGAGAAAGGCTTATAAATGAACTCTCCTCCACGGTCTGTTCGGAGGGTTTTAATCAAATAACCGCTCTGTCTTTCTACAAGAGCTTTAAATTGCAAGAAAATTCTAAAAGCATCCGATTTCTTATCGAGAAAATAAACCCAAATCATCCTTGTATAATCATCAACAAAGAGAATAAAGTATTGTTTGTTACCGAGTGAAGGAGTTCGAGTTGGCCCACATATATCGGCATGAACAAGCTCTAAGGGACTCCGAGCTCTCCAAGCTGTTTTGGGAAAAGAAAACCGGTGCATCTTCCCGTACACACAACCTTCGCAAACTCGGTCTTTAGGATGAATGGGAGGAAGCCCAGCCACCATGTCTTTCTGCCTCAAAAGTTGCAAGCCCTTGAGATTTAAATGTCCGTATCTCAGGTGCCAAAGATAGGTCTCATCGAGATCTCCACAATTGAGAGCAAAACTCTGCAACTTCATTGAATTGAACGGAAAAAGGCAATTTGCATTCATCTTCACCACAGCCACTGTTTGGTTGTTCTTCTTGTCGAGAATATCACACCGATCATCATAAAAAATCAGCTTATAACCATTCCTCATCATTTGCCCAACACTCAATAGATTATGGGCTATTTTTGGAGAATAATAGACATCATGAATATGTCTTTTGTTACCTCCATTGGCGTGGACAGCAACAACACCTCGCCCTTCAACCTTCACATACTTGCTATCGCCGAGCTCCACTTGCGTGGAGAAATTCTCGTCTAGCTTGACGAAGGCCTTGCGATCTCCAGTTACATGGTGACTGCAGCCGCTGTCCAGAAACCACGTTTCAGCTGTGTTCTGCTCCACACCGGAAGAGGAATAGAACAACTTCTCCGTATCATCTTCTTTTGTGAAATTTGCTGCAGAATTCTTCTTCTCGGAACCTTCACCCTTGTTGTTGAACCAACAATCCCTCTCAGAATGATTGGGAATTTTGCACCGAGTGCAACGATAGTGACAATTTCGAGATTCATGACCGGGTTTCTTACAAACACGACAGTACAAGTCCGACTTATATTGTCCCGAAGACGACTTCTTTCCCCTCCTTGTCCTTGTCCTCGGCCTCGTCCTCGACCCGAACCTCTGCGTTCGTTGTTGAAATTCCCTCTGTTGTCGAATGAAGCTCCTTGTTCCGCAATGCCGGGCTTCTTGTCCCTGAGATTGGCCTTCATTTGAAAAATGTGCTCCAGTGGCTGGTTCACATAGCTATTCACTCTCTTTTCATGTGCTTCAAGAGAGCTAAACAACTCATATCGAGTGAGCTGTGACTTGTCCTTCGTCTCCTCGATGACAGCCACAATGTGCTCGAACTTTTGGGGCAAAGATCTGAGAATTCTTTCCACCACTTTCTTCTCCGGAATGTCATCTCCACAGCTCTTTATTTGATTGACAATCTCAGCAACCCTGTTGACACCTGATTTTTAATCATTTTTTTCTATTGCTAAAGTAATAAAAAATCCATAAAAATTCATAAAATTGAAAAATCAACTTTGGGGACCTTAGCCAAGCCTAGGGAACCAATTTTGACCAAAAAACGATTTTTCATATTTTCAGTATTTTTACGTATTTTTTATTTATTTATTTTCGAAAATTAATAGAAAATCCATAAAAATTCATAAAATTGAAAAATCAACTTTGGGAACCTTAGCCAAGCCTAGGGAACGAATTTTGACCAAAAAATAATTTTTCATATTATATATATTTTAATTTTTTTTAAAAAAAATACAAAAATATTTGAAAATTTTGGAAAAATAACATTTGAGGCCAAAAAATACACAAAGATAGTTAGTATTTTTATTTTAAATCTATTTTCATATTGGCCATCGCAAATTCAGAAAAATCCAATTCGAGTCACGTGTTCCTTCACGAGTATAATCTCGAATCGGGCCTAAAAAAATTTAATTTGAGTCAACTTATTTTTAACTTTCACTTTTTATGAGTTGTGACATTGTCTTCTAATATTTTAAATTTTCATCTTGGCCCAATTATACCCAGAATGACTTAATTTTGCAAAAGGGCTTTAATTAAATTATGCATTATTTTCAGCGACAAGAAATGAGCTTAAATTTGACATGTGGTAAATTTTGGTGTGTCAAAAATTGTGAGGAGATTTGGACTTAAAGAAATATATTTTTTTCAGGGACTGAATTGTAAATACTTAAAATTCAAGGACTAGAGTGCAAATACCTAACTCTTGAAGGATTATTTTACAAATAATAAAAAGAAGAGTTAGTGGATAAATTAGAATAGAGAAGGGAAGATAAAGAAGAGGAGATGAAGAAAAGAAGTTGGAGAAGAATGGATGGAGAAAATAAGATAAGAATAGAGAAGGGAAGATGGAGATGAAGAAGAGTTAGTAGAGAAATTAGAATGGAAGATAAGAATAGAGAAGGGAAGATGGAGATTAAGAAGAGTTAGTGGAGAAATTAGAATGGGAGATAAATATGGAGAAGGGAAGATGAAGATGAAGAAGAGTTAGTGAAGAGATTAGAATGTGAGATAGAGATGGAGAATGGAAGATGAAAATGAAGAAGAGTTAGTGGAGAAATTAGAATGGGAGATAGAGTTAGTGAAAAAATTAGAATGGGAGATAGATGAGTAGGTTATAAAAGGAGGAAGAAGTGAGCTTGAGAAAGAGGATTCTTGAGAGAGAAAATTTGAAGTATTTGGGAGGATTTTTTTTGGAGAGAAAATTTTGGATGTTTGAGAGAGTTTTGGGAGATTGAAGAAAAATTTGAGAGAAAGAAAATACCAAAAGAGAGAGAATTTTGAAGATGATGGGAGTTCAAAGCTAGGGATTATCATCACAAATTCCTTCATCGATCAATATAAATCAAGAGTTCATCCTCGTCAACGAGCAAGCAAATTCGAGCTAAGTGTTTTTATTTATTCATTTGTTTATGGTTTTACTTGCAAATTAGCATAAATTGTATACACTTTCTCCATCTCCTCTTTTTTTTTTTTTCCATATTTTATGTCAGGAGAAGGATATCTCTACGTCAACAGCAAAAATCTCGTAGATATGCAAAAATCGGCTCAGACAAGCTCCTAAGCTGTCCACCGATTTCTCAACTGATCTGTGACTAAAAGTCCCTCTTAATTCAAAAGAAACTCTCTATATTGGGAACATAGAGAGCGAAAATCAATTATAGAAATCCCTCCCAAAAAAATGGGAGATAAGTACTCTTTCCACTCTTCTGGTTTTAGGTGCAGATTAGCACATATTTTGTATACTGACACTTCACTCTATTTTATGTCAGGAAGCCGCAGCTCTATATCAATGGTCAACCCTATGGAAGCACAAAATCGGCTTAGATGAGTCCTCAAGCGCGCACAAATTTCAAATTGTTGAATCAATTCGTTGTATTTCATTTTAAAGAATTCATACCCCAGAATGGAGAGGACAAAGTCCATCCGCAATTTAAATATCTGCACCATAAATCCCAAAGGGAAGAGCCAAGCCAATGCTTAGCCTCCCATTGGAGGTTTTTACTTACAGTAGTTAAATACCTGCAACTTAAATACATGTACCTTAAATCCCAAAGGGAAGAGCCAAGCCAATGCTTAGTCTCCCATTGGAGGTTTTTACTTACAGTAGTTAAATACCTGCAACTTAAATACCTGCACCATAAATCCCAAAGGGAAGAGCCAAGCCAATGCTTAGCCTCCCATTGGAGGTTTTTACTTACAGTAGTTAAATACCTGCAACTTAAATACCTATACCTTAAATCCCAAAGGGAAGAGCCAAGCCAATGCTTAGCCTCCCATTGGAGGTTTTTACTTACAGTAGTTAAATACTTGCAACTTAAATACATGTACCTTAAATCCCAAAGGGAAGAGCCAAGCCAATGCTTAGCCTCCCATTGGAGGTTTTTACTTACAGTAGTTAAATACCTGCAACTTAAATACATGTACCTTAAATCCCAAAGGGAAGAGCCAAGCCAATGCTTAGCCTCCCATTGTAGGTTTTTACTTACAGTAGTTTAAATACTTGCAACTTAAATACCTGTACCTTAAATCCCAAAGGGAAGAGCCAAGCCAATGCTAGGCCTCCCATTGGAGGTGTTTATTCACTGTCATGTACTTCCTATAATTTAATTTTTGAATCATCAGACCCAAAAGATAAGTAGATTGTAATACTGCACAGAAGTCGTTAACACACTCCTTCTTTCGGCTTTAGGAAATCTTTAACACTTAAAAAAATATAACAAATAAAAATATATACCATCCATGTATCCTATTTAAAAAGTGAAAACACAAAAGAGAATACCCTACTATAGCCTTAGGAATAAACCAAGCCTGAGTTGCCGAATTAGGATATCCATGAAATTAAGGTACCGAAAGGGCATTAGTTTTAATTAACTAGTGTAACCAAGTCCCCGAGCTCCTAATCTCTGGTTCGCAGGAATAAATTAGTTCTCCCGCTAATTTATTTAGGTTTCTAATCGACCTACCAAGAACGATTAGTGGCGACTCCAAATTTTAAAATCATTTAAACAAAAACCAAAGTTGCGATTCGGTAGGGCTTGGGAGGGTCCGCGTTAGGTTAGTCAAATCTAATTAACCTAATAATCCGTTAACCCCCTTTAAAATTTAAAAGTTTTTTAGAGGGTCGCGACAGACTGGCGACTCCACTGGGGACAGAGATTTTTAAATTTTCGAAAAAAGATACCAATTGGAATACTTAATTTTTTTTCGAAATTTTAAAAGTCTTAGTGGACTTAGGCCAATGAAAATTTCATGCATATCTCACTTCTGGCGATATTGTTTGGGACTCATTCTATAAGTGTTATATGTTTTTGCAGGATGGGAGTTATAAGGGGCGGAGTGTTTGGCTAACCCCTTTGTTTTGCAGGCTCGGTGTTGGGTTTATTTGTTTAATTTCGCACATTTTTAGAAGCGCTGTTTTGATATCAATTGTTGTGCATGTCTTGCATACTCTGAGGATCACGACACCTGCACACACAAGCGTCTAAACCCAAGTCGCGAAATTCTTCCTAGAAAACCATAGATAGGGATCGAATATGCAAAGCTCTTGCGTCAATTACACTCGGGTTGACCATATTTTATTCCGCTCATTATCTGAATTGACAATTCTTCCCATTGTGATTTGATTGCGCGGAGGGTAAGTTTGTCAATTCAGATAGTGGGAGCCTTTTTAGGTCCATACCTTGTCTCTCCTTCTTTTATTTTTTAGAGTCCACTCCTCACTTGAGTCATGCGCATAACTATGTGATTTGCATTTCTCCAAGGTAAAAGTAAGTTCTCTAATTTTGTGTTGTATTTATTTTCGGTCGGTCCATACTAGGTGTTAGTCAGTTTTTAAGCTTGATATTACGACCATTCTTTTTAAAAGAAAATAAAAATTAAATTTGTCCCTCATTTCTTTTAAAAAATTTTTTTTTGAAAAAATGATGTAAAAAAATCCCTTCATGGGAATTTTATTAACCAATAAGGGATTTTTGTCATATTTTTATTGCTTCAATAAAAATGAAATTTTCCTGAAAAAATTTTCCTCTGAAAATTTATTTCAATAAAAAGAAAATTTCCTTAAAAAAAAACTCTAGTAGACATCAAGTGATTTTATCACATTTTTCAAATTATTAAAACTTGCAAGAAAATTTTTCTCGAGAAATTCGCTCATGTCTTTCTAAGAAAATTTTCTCTAAATAAAATTAGACTAATTGACCAATAAGAGATTTTTGTCATGTTTTTCTTGCTTCAATAAAAATGAAATTTTCCTGACAAATTTTCCTCTGAAAATTTATTTCGATAAAAAGAAAAATTCCTTAAAAAAAAACATCAAGTGATTTTATCACATTCTTTCAAATTATAAAAACTTGCAACAAAAATTCTTTTCGAGAAATTCGCTCATGTTTTTCTAAGAAAATTTTCTCTAAATAAAATTAGACTAATGTCTCGGGGGAATTTTGTTAACCAATAAAGGATTTCTGTCAGGTCTTTCCTGCTTCAATAAAAATAAAATTTTCCTGACAAATTTACCTCTGAAAATTTATTTTGATAAAAAGGAAATTCCTTCAAAAATTTTAGTAAACGTCAAGAGATTTTGTCACATTCCTTAAAAAAAATAATAAAAAGAGTAATAAATCTGCAAAAAATTCTGTATCAGAAATTAACCCATTTCTTCCTAAGGAATTTTTTTTTTCTTTTTTTTTATTTCTCTATAAAATAGAAAAAATCAAATTGGACTAATATAGGAGTCATGGACCGACATTCCTTGTGTCGCATACTAATTATATCCTTTTCTTTTGCAGGAAGATCCTAGATACCCCAGACGGGTGTAAAAATTAAGTTCAATAATATATCAAGAATCATCTTTAGAAATACCAAAAGACGAAAAACACCGAGGCTTCAACCGTTAATTCTGGGGGGCAAACGAACACTGTCCATCTTTGACAGACAAAGTTGTGTCAATCCGTAAACTTGTATGGGCAGTGTATTCTGATATGACGGTGGATTTATATTGATTAAACACGGGGGCATATTTAATGTATTACAGAGGATCCCGCGTCTTTTGAAAGACAATATGGATTATATAATCAGAAACCATGAAATAAGTACCTTAACCTGATTAAATCAACCAGAGACCGGTCTTAAAATTTCCTCGGATCCGAAACACGCGGAGGGTTTTAGAGAACCGAGGTTCTATTAATGAATGTGACCCACAGTATTTCTCCCAATGCTACAGGCGCCCGACAAGAGCAAGTGGGCACCGAAAGAAACAAAACACGGTTGAAGTGGGGCACGCAACAAATGGCCGAATTTATTGGCACACTAATTAAGTGGTGGTAGCTTTACATGATTGAACGCGGGTCTCTAGGCGGCTGGTGGAAAGCCAAACTGAATGCCTCTCTAATGTTCTTGATATCATCGTCTACCGCAACCCGCGAGAGCATCATGAAAAAGATTAAACCTAGACGAATACGTCTACTTAGTTTCATCGCACGTTCTCGCCTTTTGTCGATGTCCAAAATTAATGCACAAACTAGAAGTAATCATTTCCCTTTCCCCCCTATTAGATGCTCGGAGCCGTTAACCGCACCAAACTCGAAAAAATTAATATCGAGACGAAATCTGCGTAAATTTGAAGGGTAAATCCGTATCGTTCCAATTTACCCTTAAATTGCTCCGGTTTTAAATTTGATCCCTTCTATTTTCAGGAATTTGCAAAAGCGACTCGAGAATACAGTTGTATCCAAAAACCAAATTTCCTGGTCGGGCTAAATTGGGGGCAAATCAACTCATGGACATTAGCACGGGATGGACAGCTTCGGTTAAAGAAAAATACAAGCGAAAGATCCGAACAATCTCAGACATGGGTAATTCTGTATCGTTCTAATTTGCACATAATCATCTCGAGTCCTGAATTTTTTTATTCCATTCTTAACAGGGATTGCAAATTACCTCGAGAAATATCGTAACAAGGCCCAAGGTGATACAACAGAGCCAAGTTATCCCCAAGGATTAACCTTTGAAAAGAAAGCCCCATGAACACCTACGGTCCAATGGACCGAATGGTATGGGGGATGACAGTAGATCCGAAATATCCCGAGTTCGATCCCCAAGGGTGGGGAATGTTGTATGTATTATAAATAAATGAAACAACTTTTTGTGCATTTCTTTTTTACAAACAGGAATACTCGACGAGTAATATCAAAGTCAGTATTTTACCATAGTCTTCCCATAATGGTGAGGCGCCCAACAAAAGTCGAGGAAAATTTAATCCAACAAAGCTGGTAAAAGACTCGTGCAAGACATTCAAGATGAAGGGTAAATCAGTATCGTTTTCAATTTATCCCTTTTAATACTGGTTGATATGTCTCTTTTTCTTTTTACAGGAAATATTTACACTAACATTTAACATGTTGAAGGAGACAAATCCAAATGAAAATTATGATCATCTGACAAGATCTATTCTGGTGAAAAATGGGGCAAATTGATCGCAAGCTCTGAAGCGAAAAAGCAAATATGTCTTTCTTATCTCGTTTGATTTCGAGAATAATTTCTCTGCTTTTTGCAGGGGCATTTAACCGCCAAACCATGGCGGTCGCTGTCACTAAACAAACCAAAATGCTTCCTCACCCATATGCCTCATCGTGCAGGGGTAAAACTTGAGACAAACCGCTCCTCGACATAAGGAGTGGCCTTCCCAATTTGTTCAATCCACCCACATACCATGGGCAATTCAAATCCGCCCATGTTTGCACATTATATAAACACACATGATGCTAAAAATTGTCACATCGGCATTGTGTTTACACATTTTATGAATTATGTATGACCATTCCGCATGTTTAATTTACCAACTCCAACTTAGAGCATAAATTGCATAGGAGACATTAAATGTGCAAAATGGGGCATAATAGGATGAGGAAAGGTAAACCATTTCCACACAGGTCTAACATTTTAATCTACAGATAAACAGTATTTCTCCAGAGTGAGAGAAAGCCCTTTTCGGAATGAAGTCCCCCATTCAAATTACATTCGAGGTGTTCATACTATAAAAACCTCCTTAAACAGAAGTGGTAATGCAATACATGATCTATATGTTGATCGATTGCATCATGAGTTATTACACAGACTGCCTTTAATCATGGCAAACTTAGCTGAACAATTTTGTATAAACCAATGAATGCATTGATGAAAATGCTTGCACATGTTAGCTCTGACATTGCCTGACAGGCAACACATTCCCGGTGTTTGAGTTACCTTTCAAAGTCTTGAAATTCATTCGGCGATTATTGAATAAACAAGCCTGGTTGTCCAGAAGCCACCAAGCATTTCTTCCAAATTCTCAGGTAAGTATATCTTCAACCAGAACCTTTCAAGAGAATGAATTCTGACGGTTGTTGGGATACTCGAATCCATTGCGGTATATACAGGTATCCACATTCTTCAATAAAGCATGATTTGTCTCAAGGACAGAAATGTTCGAGACCTTTTGATCTCTGCCTCTTTGGTTTATTCTTAAAACGACAGGAGAATATAATTTGGGTTTGAGCTTCTGCAGGATTCCTGGTCTCCCCAGATTTCAGAATGGCACCCTTTGAGGTACACAAAGTCCTTCTTACAGGCAAATCAAGTTCTTCTTACAGGCAAAACAAGTCCTTCTTACAGGCAAATCAAGTCCTTCTCACAAGCATAAAGTCCTTCTTATAGGCAAACCAAGTTCTTCTTACAGGCACCAAGTCCTTCTTACACGCAAACCAAGTCCTTCTTACAGGCAAAACAAGTCCTGCTTACAGGCACAAAGTCCTTCTTACAGGCAAATCAAGTCCTTCTTACAGGCAAAACAAGTCCTTCTTACAGGCAAATCAAGTCCTTCTTACAGGCATAAAGTCCTTCTTATAGGCAAACCAAGTTCTTCTTACAGGCACCAAGTCCTTCTTACAGGCATAAAGTCCTTCTTACAGGCAAACCAAGTCCTTCTTACAGGCAAACCAAGTCCTTCTTATAGGCACCAAGTCCTTCTTATAGGCAAACTAAGTCCTTCTTACAGGCAAACCAAGTCCTTCTTACAGGCACAAAGTCCTTCTTACAGGCAAATCAAGTCCTTCTTACAGGCACAAAGTCTTTCTTACAGGCACAAAGTCCTTCTTACAGGCAAATCAAGTCCTTCTTACAGGCACAAAGTCCTTCTTACAGGCATAAAGTCCTTCTTACAGGCAAATCAAGTCCTTCTTACAGGCATAAAGTCCTTCTTACAGGCAAACAAAGTCCTTCTTACAGGCAAATCAAGTCCTTCTTACAGGCACAAAGTCCTTCTTACAGGCAAAGTAAGTCCTTCTTACAGGCAAAACAAAGTCCTTCTTACAGGCAAACAAAGTCCTTCTTACAGGCAAAGCAAGTCCTTCTTACAGGCACAAAGTTCTTCTTACAGGCAAAGCACCAAGTCCTTTTTACTGGCACCAAGTCGTTTCTACAGGCACCAAGTCCTTCTTACAGGTATCTTCACGTGGTGACCTACCATACGGGTCAAATCTCAATCAAAATTTAATCAGTAGAATCCTTTTATTAGGAATCTACCATGGTACGACCCACCATACGGGTCAAATGGTATGACCCACCATACGGGTCAAATTTTAATTCAATTTTTAATCAGTAAAATCCTTTTATTAGGAATCTACCATGGGTTGATCCACCATACGGGTTCAAGTTCAACCACCCTAAAGTTTTTTTTATATAACGAATCCTTAGGTTCTCATTTCATTTTCAGTGGAACAATCATGTCACGACTCTTTTTATTTACTTGTATTGAGTCGATAAGAATCCAGGTGTCATCTCGTCTTTGAAATGAACCTCTACCGAGCTTCCTTTCAAAGAGGGGCAGCTGTTGACACCTGATTTTTAATCATTTTTTTCTATTGCTAAAGTAATAAAAAATCCATAAAAATTCATAAAATTGAAAAATCAACTTTGGGGACCTTAGCCAAGCCTAGGGAACCAATTTTGACCAAAAAACGATTTTTCATATTTTCAGTATTTTTACGTATTTTTTATTTATTTATTTTCGAAAATTAATAGAAAATCCATAAAAATTCATAAAATTGAAAAATCAACTTTGGGAACCTTAGCCAAGCCTAGGGAACGAATTTTGACCAAAAAATAATTTTTCATATTATATATATTTTAATTTTTTTTAAAAAAAATACAAAAATATTTGAAAATTTTGGAAAAATAACATTTGAGGCCAAAAAATACACAAAGATAGTTAGTATTTTTATTTTAAATCTATTTTCATATTGGCCATCGCAAATTCAGAAAAATCCAATTCGAGTCACGTGTTCCTTCACGAGTATAATCTCGAATCGGGCCTAAAAAAATTTAATTTGAGTCAACTTATTTTTAACTTTCACTTTTTATGAGTTGTGACATTGTCTTCTAATATTTTAAATTTTCATCTTGGCCCAATTATACCCAGAATGACTTAATTTTGCAAAAGGGCTTTAATTAAATTATGCATTATTTTCAGCGACAAGAAATGAGCTTAAATTTGACATGTGGTAAATTTTGGTGTGTCAAAAATTGTGAGGAGATTTGGACTTAAAGAAATATATTTTTTTCAGGGACTGAATTGTAAATACTTAAAATTCAAGGACTAGAGTGCAAATACCTAACTCTTGAAGGATTATTTTACAAATAATAAAAAGAAGAGTTAGTGGATAAATTAGAATAGAGAAGGGAAGATAAAGAAGAGGAGATGAAGAAAAGAAGTTGGAGAAGAATGGATGGAGAAAATAAGATAAGAATAGAGAAGGGAAGATGGAGATGAAGAAGAGTTAGTAGAGAAATTAGAATGGAAGATAAGAATAGAGAAGGGAAGATGGAGATTAAGAAGAGTTAGTGGAGAAATTAGAATGGGAGATAAATATGGAGAAGGGAAGATGAAGATGAAGAAGAGTTAGTGGAGAGATTAGAATGTGAGATAGAGATGGAGAATGGAAGATGAAAATGAAGAAGAGTTAGTGGAGAAATTAGAATGGGAGATAGAGTTAGTGGAAAAATTAGAATGAGAGATAGATGAGTAGGTTATAAAAGGAGGAAGAAGTGAGCTTGAGAAAGAGGATTCTTGAGAGAGAAAATTTGAAGTATTTGGGAGGATTTTTTTTGGAGAGAAAATTTTGGATGTTTGAGAGAGTTTTTGGAGATTGAAGAAAAATTTGAGAGAAAGAAAATACCAAAAGAGAGAGAATTTTGAAGATGATGGGAGTTCAAAGCTAGGGATTATCATCACAAATTCCTTCATCGATCAATATAAATCAAGAGTTCATCCTCGTCAACGAGCAAGCAAATTCGAGCTAAGTGTTTTTATTTATTCATTTGTTTATGGTTTTACTTGCAAATTAGCACAAATTGTATACACTTTCTCCCTCTCCTCTTTTTTTTTTCCATATTTTATGTCAGGAGAAGGATATCTCTACGTCAACAGCAAAAATCTCGTAGATATGCAAAAATCGGCTCAGACAAGCTCCTAAGCTGTCCACCGATTTCTCAACTGATCTGTGACTAAAAGTCCCTCTTAATTCAAAAGAAACTCTCTATATTGGGAACATAGAGAGCGAAAATCAATTATAGAAATCCCTCCCAAAAAAATGGGAGATAAGTACTCTTTCCACTCTTCTGGTTTTAGGTGCAGATTAGCACATATTTTGTATACTGACACTTCACTCTATTTTATGTCAGGAAGCCGCAGCTCTATATCAATGGTCAACCCTATGGAAGCACAAAATCGGCTTAGATGAGTCCTCAAGCGCGCACAAATTTCAAATTGTTGAATCAATTCGTTGTATTTCATTTTAAAGAATTCATACCCCAGAATGGAGAGGACAAAGTCCATCCGCAATTTAAATATCTGCACCATAAATCCCAAAGGGAAGAGCCAAGCCAATGCTTAGCCTCCCATTGGAGGTTTTTACTTACAGTAGTTAAATACCTGCAACTTAAATACATGTACCTTAAATCCCAAAGGGAAGAGCCAAGCCAATGCTTAGTCTCCCATTGGAGGTTTTTACTTACAGTAGTTAAATACCTGCAACTTAAATACCTGCACCATAAATCCCAAAGGGAAGAGCCAAGCCAATGCTTAGCCTCCCATTGGAGGTTTTTACTTACAGTAGTTAAATACCTGCAACTTAAATACCTATACCTTAAATCCCAAAGGGAAGAGCCAAGCCAATGCTTAGCCTCCCATTGGAGGTTTTTACTTACAGTAGTTAAATACTTGCAACTTAAATACATGTACCTTAAATCCCAAAGGGAAGAGCCAAGCCAATGCTTAGCCTCCCATTGGAGGTTTTTACTTACAGTAGTTAAATACCTGCAACTTAAATACATGTACCTTAAATCCCAAAGGGAAGAGCCAAGCCAATGCTTAGCCTCCCATTGGAGGTTTTTACTTACAGTAGTTTAAATACTTGCAACTTAAATACCTGTACCTTAAATCCCAAAGGGAAGAGCCAAGCCAATGCTAGGCCTCCCATTGGAGGTGTTTATTCACTGTCATGTACTTCCTATAATTTAATTTTTGAATCATCAGACCCAAAAGATAAGTAGATTGTAATACTGCACAGAAGTCGTTAACACACTCCTTCTTTCGGCTTCAGGGAATCTTTAACACTTAAAAAAATATAACAAATAAAAATATATACCATTCATGTATCCTATTTAAAAAGTGAAAACACAAAAGAGAATACCCTACTATAGCCTTAGGAATAAACCAAGCCTGAGTTGCCGAATTAGGATATCCATGAAATTAAGGTACCGAAAGGGCATTAGTTTTAATTAACTAGTGTAACCAAGTCCCCGAGCTCCTAATCTCTGGTTCGCAGGAATAAATTAGTTCTCCCGCTAATTTATTTAGGTTTTTAATCGACCTACCAAGAACGATTAGTGGCGACTCCAAATTTTAAAATCATTTAAACAAAAACCAAAGTTGCGATTCGGTAGGGCTTGGGAGGGTCCGCGTTAGGTTAGTCAAATCTAATTAACCTAATAATCCGTTAACCCCCTTTAAAATTTAAAATTTTTTTAGAGGGTCGCGACAAACCCTTGAGGAGAAATCGCGAACCGACTCCTTGTCCATCATCGACATGTTGTCGAAATCTTTCCACAAGTTCTGCAACTTAATGGAGATCACCTTATCCGCCCCTTTAAACTCCTCCTTCAGAACTTCCCATGCTTCTTTGGCATTCTTGATGCTGAAAATTCTGGGGTAAATGGATCTACTCACCCCCTGCTGTATTATTCTCAAGGCTATAGCGTTTTCTTTACATTTGCTTTCAATTCCTGTTGCTCTTCCTCCGAAAGTTCATTGTCAGACTGAACTTCGTATCCTTCGTCCACCACTTCCCACAAATCTTGGGAAATGAAGATCGTCTCCATTTGAGAACTCCAATATTCGTAGTGCTCTCCATCGAAGATAGGTATTTGACTAGGGGAATAGGTGAAGAACGTGACAGGGGTAGATGTAGCCATGAAAGCTCTGATACCAAATTTGTTGGAGAAATTGCAGGTGAAACTACTGCAAAACTCTATTTTATTCATAAAAGGAGGTTTTTTTTTCACCCTAGCGACATACAACTTAAACTTACTTATATGCACTCAAGGATAATTCTAGACTCACAATTAAGATTCAAACTTAATCCCAACAACTCTTTAACGCTAACACAATAAACCAAAAGATTTTAAACTCCCGAGAACTCTTTTATGCCAAACACAGTAAACCAAAAGGTCTTTTGACTTATCTAGAAAATAACAAATTAACTTTTAACAAAAACTAGATAGGGAGCCTCTGGCCACCACTACAAGCTCTAAGCGAGTAGTACAGGACCCAAGAGTAGGCCTCCGGTCTCCTCGCTGCCAACGTGCTTGCTTACTTGAGGCCCTGCATGGTCCATTCGCCTTCCGTCGAGCAAAATCTGGTTCGATCCTCACCTCATTCTGAAGAGTACTTCCCAGCTTCAATATCCGTAAGCTTTAATCACGAGTTTGATCGAGCTTTCATTCGTCAATTCATGGTTCTCTCTCTCTCTCTCTCTCTCTCTCTCTAAACCATTTTGATCCTGCAAACTTAATTCATGGTTGTATAGCTCTCTCTTTTTTTAAACCATTTTGATCCTGCGAACTTGAATGTGGTTGTATAGCTCTTTACTTTCCAGTTTCTCTCATTGATCAGGCAAGGGGTAAATGATAGAATTAGAGGAAAGGGTACAAAACTCATTCTTTTCCACATCTGTTTCTGATGTTGGTAAAGTATGATTAGACAGAAATAGTTGGATATGCTTCTCTGTTATTTTACTGTATAGTAAAAGATACAGATGATTCGTTCTATGCCGCTATACATAGACTCGCCTCTGAGCGATTGGGGGTATTATACCCCGACGATACATTCATGTCTCGAGAAAAATGTGCGGGTACTGCAATTATGAATTTATGATTATGCTTGCTACCTATGGCTAAGTGCTTACAAGTGATTCTCCACATGCTTGTCAGAACTTAACTTAATACTGAAAGAAACCTTCAACTTTAACTTCTGTCTCAATTACATCTAAAGCTTCTTTTTATCTCATAAAAATATCAAACTTTAAAAAATACGAAACTTTTATTTCTATCCCAATTCTACCAGCATAACACTAAAGAAAACCTCAACTTTAACTTTTGTACTAATTTTACTGGCTTAATAAAAAAAACCCATAATTTTAGCATTTGTCCTAATTATATCCAAAACATTTTTGGTCTAAAAGAAAAAAACTCGAATTTTTTGCTTTTGTCCCAATTATACACTGTTAGCCTTCCATTCATAATCACCATTTGTTAATCCTATGTGATATTTTCGTGTTATTAAAGAATTGCACCTCAGCAAAGCTGACATGAAAAAGCTAGCAACTTCTCTTCTATTGTCTACTTCCCCCACATATTGCCAAGAAATACAAAACCACTCAAGATGGTGCATTTCAAATTCTCTCCGGCACTCACCATGTTGAAGAACGACTAAACATGGAGATTTGATTATATGAAGGAATGATCTCAAATTTCGCCATCCTTAAAAGTTGCTATTTTTGAATTTCGAAGATTCATTGGTAAGTTTGATGAGAAAATTCGGGCCAGCTAAAATTAACTAATGGTGATTATAGACGAAAGGCTGATGGTGGTAGAATTGAGCCAAAAGTAAAATTTGGAATTTTTTATGGGATAATTTTTTTTTGGACATAATTCGAACAAATACTAAAGTTAAGGTTTTTTTTGGGTATCAGACCAATAGAATTGGAACAAAAGTAAAAGTTATGGTTTTTTTATGAAACAAAAAAAGTTTTGAATATAATTGAAATATAGGCTAAAGTTGAAGATTTTTTTGGGTATTTGACCGTCAAAATATTGACAACACCACGAAAGAAAAGTTCCAATGTGGTCAATGGGCAACGAATATATTCTAATGAAGATACTGTATAGTCATTCTTCATGCCCTAAATTTTTCAATAAGTACCTGAATATGGAAATCTCCTTTTCACTTTTGCTCGCCTCATCTTGCAACATTTCAAATTCTATTGATCTTAAACGTTTATGTTTGCATCTAACAATTCAAATAATTTTTAACCCAAAAAGGAAAAAAAAAGGGAAATATCTATCTCTTATCCGCTTTAAAGAATCCAAATGGTTGTTGATTGGAGACGCAATAAAGTACTGAAAAGATAAAGAAGAAATATATGCGAAGTGAGAGCCTGAATAGGTTTTATTAGATGATTATTATAGAAATTGTATTAATCAAGCGAACGCACGATAATAAAGAGATATATGCACAATACAGAGAATCTAGATAAATATTCTAATTATCTCTAACAAAGAGGAGTAGGTTGCAGAATGATAACCATCCTTATCAACTCTGCGGATGCCGCGGGAGCAAGGCTCAGGTTCCGTTAATTAATCACCAGATCAATCTTTGAAGGCAACTTTCCCTTGAGCTGCTGCAAAGCCCGCTCTCTAGGTTCTTTTACATTTTTCAACTCGGTCAACTTTTCCCCCTCGCTCCAGAAAAATTCTTCCTCACAAGGATTCACCACTAACTTCTCAAGAGCAATGGTGTTTTCGACAAGGTAAATAACTAGCTCGAGATCACGAGGCCGGCCATAATAATTGTGAAATTCAACCTCCTTCAGGTACTGATGGGGACATGCAACGACTCTTCTCAGTTCTCTCTGCCTGCATAGCACGTTCGCCACGTACGTCAACTGTGGCAAAACAAGAATGCTGCATATTATTGACCACCCCAAGCTGTCGTCAAACGCAGTTGGACAAAAAGAACTAGCAAAAGAAAGTATGCCTGTCTTGATTGTCCCATTGAGTCAATATTAATCACATGATGTCTCCACAATTCATAGGATTCAGCAGTCGTTTGGCACATCATATTCGATCCTAATGCATCTGTCGAACGCCTAAATAGATGAAGACTTGAATGAGGCCTAAAAACCCACCTCTAACACAAAACTCCGCAGGTAGGGACATGCCTCGATCACAGGAGTCAACGGAAGCAGACTTGCTTCATCAAATCCTACAACTCTCAATTCCAATTGCTTGATACTTGTTAATTTAGGCAATTGACCAGTACGTAGACTTTCCTGAATATTAGAGAGAGAGAGAGAGAAGAAGAGAGAGAGAGAGAGAGAGAGAGAGAGAGAGAGAGAGAGAGAGAATCAAAGGCAATGCACGTTATAATAATAAAAAATAACTTAAGAAACTTTATAAGAATCAGATAGTGCTCTTACATGGGGTAGATGAGAAAATTCAAGTTTGAGGATCTGCATAGAAGAAGGAGTCGAAAGCTGAGATAAGGTCCTATGCACGTGCAAGCCAATTCCACCAATAGACACCACATGCAGCTGGGAAAGCTTGTCCAAATACGACGGAATTTCGCGTCCAAAGAAAGTGAAGGACACGAGATTCATGTCATAAATCTCAAGGCAGCCAAGATCATAACAACATATTATGCGCAAGTATTTCAGTTTCAGTGATTGGCCAGAACTCTAAGCTTATTCGAAATACAAGCATCATGCAAAGTCAATCGCTCTAGAACCGGACAATTGGCAAGAAGTTGCTCAATGAGTTCTCCCTCTACACCTACTCGATTCAAGTAGAGCTCTTCGAGATACCTAAAGCCAACATGCCAAGAACTAGAAGAGCTCAAGCCAATATTACTTAGACCTATAGTGTAAGGACCTTGGGTCTCACTTGCACGATATTGTCCGCTTTAGACACACAGTCCTCACGGTTTCATTTTCTCCGGAACATCCCCCGAAAAAAGGTATCATGCAAGTTTAAGGAGAAGGCATCATGCAAATTTAAGGAGAGCCCAAGCCTTATATACCAGCCCAGGACTCCCCCTAGGCGATGTGGGACTTGGGGATGTGACAATCCCTCCCCCTTGGGACACAGCGTCCTCGCTGCGCACCATCACGGGACACCCCCGCGTGAATCAGCGAGCGCCCACTATGGTCCCGCACGCTGTCGGGAGTCGGCTCTGATACCAATTGTAAGGACCTTGGCTCTCATTGTCCGCTTTGGACACACAGTCCTCACGGTTTTATTTTCTCCGGGACATCCCCGGAAAAAAGGCCTCATGCAAGTTTAAGGAGAGCCCAAGCCTTATATACCAGCCCAGGACTCCCCCCTAGGCCATGGAGGACTTGGGGATGTGACATATAGCCCCTCATGAAAACCCTACATCCATAAGTGTCTCATGCCCCCAACAGATATGGCAAGTGACTAGGGTCACAATCATGATCATGCATCAAATCCTTAAAAGACGAAAGCTCGAAATCTAGTTGGAGAACTTTAACTCGTTTTCCCAATGCGAACTTAATCCACCGATTGATGTGAGACTTATATAAGATATTCAGGTTAAAGCGCAATATAAATATATGTAAATGGTATCCTCCACTTTGACTATGCAAATGCAAGACATTGTCCACCCATTCTATTCACCCTTTCCTTTTCCGTCAACTCGGGGTTATCTTTCATATCGATCAATAAGTGAGACCAGTCGAAATCAAGATTCGTGACCCGACAGGTAGACAAATGTCTCCATCTTCTGGAAAGAAGACAAGTCGCCTGTGCCTCTCTAGATGTCAAAAGTTATAGTATGAAGCCTATGACATCCTCGGGCAAACAGCTGATCCAGTCTTTTGGGTTGAGTTTCACCAAAAGACAAACAAGCAAGGTTAGAAAAATGTGGAAATAAAATTGATGGAAAATAGGAAACAAGAGAATTCAACAAGCAAACATAAGAGAAAACTCAACTTTCTATCAGAAACAAGGAAGATAAGGAATATTGAACACCCATGAACCCAACCAAGAAAACAGTTCTTCCATCAGCCAATATATCTGAGAAGTGTATATGTGCATCGTTCGCTTACGACTAGTTCCACATGCAGCAAATATCGACGTTACCTCGTCAGCAGATTCTGCTTCGGATTCGGAGCGGAGCCTCTTTGGAGATGGAGAATCCATGGACGCCGGCACAACTTCACCTTCTAGTTCGGTTTTTCGTTTTTATAGCCTTCCCGATCACATCTTGCGTCTTTAGGTTTTAGCTAAAATTCCGAAACAACCTAGATTCCATATCTTTTTCAAAATTCATAATCAGCATTATCTTTGTTAACCGTTCGCAACGGGTCCTCCATCTCCCACAGGAAAACAGAGATCTCTCCGTGTCCTCGCGGTTGACATGAACAGGTTCAACTAGAGAAGTTTTCTATTAATACGGAGGAATTCGAAAAATGATTTTATCGGGTGCGGTGCAACTTTAAGAGTTACTCGCTCTAAAGCTACGATCAAATTAAAAAGCTCAACATTGGCTATGTTTTAACATATAACATCAAATAAAGAAATCATGCAACAGTTCTTTTTTGTCACAATCCATAAAGGCAAAAAAAATATCGAAGAACATGGTGTACCCGACACTATTTGGATCCGACGTGAATCTTGCGAAATTCAATTACTGTAATTGCTCATCCAAGCAAGAACTTCCCATATTGGATGAGGACAATCTTATTCTTGTATTTCATGCGCATCTTATGGGATTTAGAATCATAATTTTTATTCCACCAAACCAAAATGCATAAGTATTATCCGATACAATTTTGATAGTTTTGGAAGACTAGAGCCGAAACAACTGCTCGGTAGGACAAAAGGAAACAGATTCAAGGATTTTTCTTAGCGGATAAGTGCGTTTTTGGGGTTAAGAATTATTTGAATTGTTGTATAAAAACATAAAGGTTTAGCATTAATAGGTTCTGCACGCCAGACATAAGCGTGTCAAAGTCCCCTATGCTATCAACAACAGATCATCAGCCGAGATAACCTCGGCTTCATTGCTATCTATCTGAGCGTCATCAGATTCATGCATGGACCGTAGATTCTTGTCACGCATATCAGCTCCAGCCTGATAGCATAGCTCAACAACAGCAGGTATATGATCATAATCAAACAACTATATGATCATAATCAAACAACTAATGGTGATTTATGACATCTTGGAACATCGTTTGAAGATAAAATGCCTCAACCAGTACAAGAATATCTTTTACTCCACCATTGATCCATTCGTGAACTCGAGTTTTGCCACGACGCCTATAACCACAGCATGTTTGAATTAGGTGTCCCTTTTCACCGACATATACTTCTGAACAAAACCGGCAAAAGTATTACAGATACAAAATAAGGGCTTTCCGTCTGTGGCGGAAAGACTGCCTGAAAAGATAGCAGCTTCCTTACTCAATCTACGAATAAATAAAAATATATGCCAATAAGTGAAGGGTTCTTTTCTCTTCACATGTTCTCTCGACAACACATTCCAATATCCTTACTTCTTGCTGGTTTCTTCTCACTTGAAGAGACCCAAGCATAAGGCTTTCCAACATTCATATTGATGCAGTACGCTAAGACAGGATGAATGTCAATAGGATCTTTTAGTGAAGATCATGGTCCCCAACGCCAGTGTACAAAACCATCGTGTAGAGAGAGATTGCAGAGGGGCCATTTATGTTGAAACTCCATGAAAATAACATGGCCAAGCAAGAGCATTCCTCATGAAGAGTCTTTAAGTGATAGTAATCACGGTAAACATGGACCAGAAAACATGCTGACTAGGATGCACAAGAAGGGTAGGATAGCAAGACAATTGAAAATGCACGACAAAATTGTTGACACCTAAATTTTGACTAACCTTTTTAATCATTTTTCATAAAAAAGAACTAATTTTAGTTATTGCAAAAAATAATTAAATCATTTTTCATATTTATTCATGCATCTCATTTTGTTTATGGCAGAGGATATGAGCTTAAATTGACGGGCAATTAGACTAAACATGGAAGAAATGTGTTGAAAATTTTATAAAGGCTTGGATTTAAAGAAATATTTTCTCAGGGACTGAATTGAAAATACTTAAGACTTCAAAAACTAAAATGTAAATATTTAAAACTTGAGGGATTATTTTGTAAATAACTAAAAATGTGAGTTAGTGAAAAAATTAGAAAAATTGGTGGAAAAGATAAAGATAAAAAAAGAGTTGGTGGTGAAGGGAAGATAAAGATAAAAAAGGGTTAGTGGAAAAAGAAGAATGAAAAATAAAGATAAAAAAGAGTTGGTGAAAAAATAAGAATGGAAGATAAAGATAAAGAAGAGTTAGTAGAAAAACAAGAATGAAGATAAAGGTAAAAAAAAGTTAGTGGAAAAATAAGAGTGGAAGATAAAGGTAAAAAAAAGTTAGTGAAAAAATTTGAATGGAAGATAAAGATAAAAAAGAGTCAGTGGAAAAACAAGAATGGAAAATAAAGATAAAAGAAAAGTTAGTGCAAAAACAAGAGTGAAAGATAAAAATAAAAAAAGAGTTAGTGAAAAAATAAGAATGGAATATGGGATGTATAAAAACAAAAAAAAAAAGATAGAAGAGCACGTTATAAAAGGAGGAAGAATGAAAGATTTGGGGAGGATTCATTTAGAGAGAATTTTACAAGACATAAGAGAGAAGAAAGAATTTTATTTGAGAGGTGGATGAGAGTTCGAAACTCGGTGTTGCCATCTTAATTCTTCCATCGACCAACACAGGTTACGAGTCCATCCCCATTGTTCAAGCCACGAGTCCATCCCCATTGTTTGTGCCGCCATTTGCAATTTTAATCCACAAGGTAATACGAGGTTTGAATTCGGCAATCAACTCCACCAAATTAGGTAACAACCCTAATCATTTAGAATATTCGAGAATCTTATTGCCTAAATGGATTGATTTGAATTATAATTATACATCGTTAAATATGTTGCATGTCTTCTTTGGATAAATTGTACATCCAATTTTAAGGTACATTCAACACACAATGTAATAAAAAAAATCTCAAAAGATTTGCGTTTATCAATTGCCATGTCAAAATAAAAGAGTGCATATTCTCACATTATGTATATAATCGTATGTATAACCTACTTTGTAAATATTTAGAGTAAACCGCATGCATTGCATATAGTTTAGTTTTTTTTTTCTTGTCATAAAGAAAAAAACCCAAATTTTTTTTACCTTGAGCTTCAGTGGGAAATCCATTATAATTGCCAAATTGAACATTTTTTTTATAAAATTGGTACCGAAAGGGCATTAATTGAAAGGTTAATGTAACTAAGTCCCCGATCACCTAATTTCTAGTTCGTAGAGAATAAAGTAGTTCTCCCGCTATTTTATTCGGGTTTCTAATCAACCTATTAAAAAATGATTAGTGGCGACTTCAAGTTAGTTTTTTTAAAATTAAATTTAAGTCACGATTTGGTAAAACTTGGGAGAGTTCGAGCTAACTTAATTAATCTAATTAATTAATTTAGTAATTCATTAACCTGAAAATCGCAAAGCCAATTTTTAGGTTGCAACAGCTGTTCAATTTGGCAATTATGATGGGCTCCCCACTGAAGCTGAAGGTAAAAAATTTTGGGTTTTTCTCTTTATGACAAGGGAAAGAAACTAAAGTATATGCAATGCATACAGTTTACTTTAATATGCACTCTTTTATTTTGACATGGCAATTGATAAATGCAAATCTTTTGAGATTTTTTTTATTATATTGTGGGATGAATATACCTTAAAATTGGATATACAATTTATCCCAAGAAGACATGCAACATATTTAACGAGGTATAATCATAATTCAAATCAATCCATTTAGGCAATAAGATTCTCGAATATTCTAAATAATTAGGGTCACTACCTAATTTGGTGGATTTGATTGCCGAATTCGAACATTGTATTACCTTGTGAATTAAGGTTGCAAATGGCGGCACAAACAATGGGGATGGACTTGTTGCTTGAACGATGGGAATGGACTCGTAACCTGTGTTAGTCGATGGAAGAATTAAGATGGCAATACCGAGTTTCAAACTCTCATCCACATCTCAAATAAAATTCTCTCCTTTCTCTTATGTCTTGTAAAATTCTCTCCAATTAAATACTCCCCAAATCTTTCCTTTTTCCTCCTTTTATAACATGCTCTTCTATCTTTTTTTATTTTTATTTTTATGTATCCCATATTTCATTCTTGTTTTTCCACTACCTCTTTTTTATTTTTATCTTCCATTCTTGTTTTTCCACTAACTCTTTTTTTTATCTTTATTTTCCATTCATATTTTTTCACTAACTCTTCTTTTACCTTTATCTTCCATTCTTGTTTTTCTACTAACTCTTTTTTTACCTTTATCTTCCACTCTTGTTTTTCTACTAACTCTTTTTTATCTTTATTTTTCATTCTTATTTTTCCACTAACTCTTCTTTATCTTTATCTTCCCTTCTACACCAACTCTTTTTTTATCTTCATCTTCTCCACCAATTTTTTCTAATTTTTCCACTAACTCACCTTTTTCATTATTTACAAAATAATCCCTCAAAGTTTTAAATATTTACATTTTAGTCCTTGAAGTCTTAAGTATTTACAATTCAGTTCCTGAGAAAACATTTCTTTAAATTCAAGCCTTCATAAAATTTTCGACACATTTCCCCCATGCTTAGTCCAATTGCCCCCAATTTAAGCTCATATCCTCCGCCACAAACAGAATGAGATGCATGAATAAATATGAAAAATGATTTAATTATTTTTGGCAAGAAGTAAAATTAGTTCTATTTTTTTTTTATGAAAAATGATTAGAAATGTTAGTGAAAATTTAGGTGTCAATAAACATAGAGCATTCTAATCTCACAATCTCAAATACTATCAGAATTAAGCAATAGCCAACCCGACTTCAAGAGATATTATTAAACAAATTTTTCCTAGATGAGATTCTTTTGTTTTTATTTCCTTTTGTCGGATTTAGGATGAGGAAGATCCAAGAGATTACTGATTATAAAAAGTAGGAAAACTACGTTGGTTTAGTGCAATTTTCATTTATTCCAACGTGAATGATGTTGACACCCGATTTTTAATCATCTTTTCTCTTTTAAAATTAATAGAAAATTCATAAAATTAAAAATCAATTTTGAGGATCTTGGCTAAGCCTGGAGAATCAATTTTGACCAAAAAAATGATTTTCCATATTTTTAGTATTTTTCGACATTTTTATTTTAAACAATTCATAAACAAAATCAAGACAAAATGAGAAAATTGCAAAGTTAACTTTGGAAGCCTTGGCTAAGCGTTGGGAGCCATTTTTGAATAAAAAATAATTTTTCATATTTTTTTTTATATTTTTTTAAATATTTTTTAGAAATTAGGAAAATATTTAATAAAAATTAGAGTTTGAAGCCACAAAAAAATACGAAAAAAGAGTCAGTATTTTTTGTTTAATTTTCTCTTCATTTTGGCCAAAGAAAATTTATAAAAATTAATCTAGAATTGAAATTTTCTTTGTTAATCTCGATTTCAAGTTAATTGAAAAAAAAGAGAAAAGAAAGAAAAGAAGAAAAAAATTGTAAAAAATTCATGTTAGCCTTATAATGTTCGATTTTTACATTTCTGGGGATGTGATATTCTCCTCCAATAATCAAAATTTTCATCTGGACCTCATCGTAGCCGGAATGACTCAATTTTGCAAAAGGGTTTCAGTTGAATTTTGCATTTTTCGATTTAGCCCCTAGGTCAATGGAAAATGAAATTAAACTTTTGGGATGCACCCATGAAAATCCAAGACCACTGGCTCGAGCTTCTGAGAAGACAGAGTTGAGTCCCGGAGAGAATGTCTGGGTTTATGTTGATGTTTTGATGGCGCACGATGTTTGTGGCCATAGTTCTTTTGGCATCTTCAAGAAGGAGTTTGGTGAGAATGCTAAAGTCTGGGATCACGAGAAGATAGTCATCATTCCCGATCATTATATTTTCACAAGTGACAAACGTGCAAATCGTAATGTGGATATTTTGAGAGATTTTTGCAAAGAGCAGAATATCAAGTACTTCTACGACACCGAGCACTAGGCGATTTCATGCAAGTTCAACAAGTCTATAGGCAAACGGAGCTCAATATTCAAATTCCAGCAACCTGTCCGAGCCGTGACTTATGAAAAAAAGAAATAAAAATATATTTTTCATTGGATTGATTTGATTCCAAAACTTAGAAGCAATTCATAATTATACACCAGTGGAGAGTCGGAGTCCAACCGAGAGACATGAATATCTAACTGTTGACACCTAAATTTTGATTTTCCTTTTTATATATATTATTACAAAAAATGAGAATTTATTCTCACAAAAAACAATTTCCTCGTAATTTGCATATTTTGTTTTATGCATTGTATTTGCATCAATTTAGACTGACAGAGGAATTGGGCTTCAATTGAAAAACGACGGACCTGAATTTACTTGAAAATTTGGCTAGCCCATGCTGACGTTTTTATTGGGCCGAAAATTCAAAGAGTCTTAACCCATTGGGACTCTTCAATATTTTGAAAATTAAGAGTTTTAAGTAATTAAAACTCTTAGATTCAGAATTTCTAATCTAATGGCTCTAATCTAATCCTACTTTAGCTAGGTTTAATCCAATTGCCCATAATAACTCATACTCCTACTAGGACTAGGATTGGCCTTAACTATATATAAGCAACCTTAGCTCTAGGGTTAGGGAGAGGAAAGAGGAAACAAAGTTCATATTTTTAGAGAGAAGCACTTGAAAAATTTCTCTGATTCTGTAGGTTGTTAACCACAAGCTCCAGCGGTACCTGTTGACACCTGATCTTTAATCATTTTTTTCTATTGCTAAAGTAATAAAAAATCCATAAAAATTCATAAAATTGAAAAATCAACTTTGGGGACCTTAGCCAAGCCTAGGGAACCAATTTTGACCAAAAAACGATTTTTCATATTTTCAGTATTTTTACGTATTTTTTATTTATTTATTTTCAAAAATTAATAGAAAATCCATAAAAATTCATAAAATTGAAAAATCAACTTTGGGAACCTTAGCCAAGCCTAGGGAACGAATTTTGACCAAAAAATAATTTTTCATATTATATATATTTTAATTTTTTTTTTAAAAATACAAAAATATTTGAAAATTTTGAAAAAATAACATTTGAGGCCAAAAAATACACAAAGATAGTTAATATTTTTATTTTAAATCTATTTTCATATTGGCCCTCGCAAATTCAGAAAAATCCAATTCGAGTCACGTGTTCCTTCACGAGTATAATCTCGAATCGGGCCTAAAAAAATTTAATTTGAGTTAACTTATTTTTAACTTTCACTTTTTATGAGTTGTGACATTGTCTTCTAATATTTTAAATTTTCATCTTGGCCCAATTATACCCAGAATGACTTAATTTTGCAAAAGGGCTTTAATTAAATTATGCATTATTTTCAGCGACAAGAAATGAGCTTAAATTTGACATGTGGTAAATTTTGGTGTGTCAAAAATTGTGAGGAGATTTGGACTTAAAGAAATATATTTTTTCAGGGACTGAATTGTAAATACTTAAAATTCAAGGACTAAAGTGCAAATACCTAACTCTTGAAAGATTATTTTACAAATAATAAAAAGAAAAGTTAGTGGATAAATTAGAATAGAGAAGGGAAGATGAAGAAGAGGAGATGAAGAAGAGAAGTTGGAGAAGAATGGATGGAGAAAATAAGATAAGAATAGAGAAGGGAAGATGGAGATGAAGAAGAGTTAGTAGAGAAATTAGAATGGAAGATAAGAATAGAGAAGGGAAGATGGAGATTAAGAAGAGTTAGTGGAGAAATTAGAATGGGAGATAAATATGGAGAAGGGAAGATGAAGATGAAGAAGAGTTAGTGGAGAGATTAGAATGTGAGATAGAGATGGAGAATGGAAGATGAAAATGAAGAAGAGTTAGTGGAGAAATTAGAATGGGAGATAGAGTTAGTGGAAAAATTAGAATGGGAGATAGATGAGTAGGTTATAAAAGGAGAAAGAAGTGAGCTTGAGAAAGGATTCTTGAGAGAGAAAATTTGAAATGTTTGAGGATTTTTTTTTGGAGAGAAAATTTTGGATGTTTGAGAGAGTTTTGGGAGATTGAAGAAAAATTTGAGAGAAAGAAAATACCAAAAGAGAGAGAATTTTGAAGATGATGGGAGTTCAAAGCTAGGGATTATTATCACAAATTCCTTCATCGATCAATATAAATCAAGAGTTCATCCTCGTCAACGAGCAAGCAAACTCGAGCTAAGTGTTTTTATTTATTCATTTGTTTATGGTTTTACTTGCAAATTAGCACAAATTGTATACACTTTCTCCATCTCCTCTTTTTTTTTCCATATTTTATGTCAGGAGAAGGATATCTCTACGTCAACAGCAAAAATCTAGTAGATATGCAAAAATCGGCCCAGACAAGCTCCTAAGCTGTCCACCGATTTCTCAACTGATCTGTGACTAAAAGTCCCTCTTAATTCAAAAGAAACTCTCTATATTGGGAACATAGAGAGCGAAAATCAATTATAGAAATCCCTCCCAAAAAAATGGGAGATAAGTACTATTTCCACTCTTCTGGTTTTAGGTGCATATTAGCACATATTTTGTATACTGACATTTCACTCTATTTTATGTCAGGAAGCCGCAACTTTATATCAATGGTCAACCCTATGGAAGTACAAAATCGGCTTGGAGGAGTCCTCAAGCGCGCACAAATTTCAAATTGTTGAATCAATTCGTTGTATTTTATTTTAAAGAATTCATACCCCAGAATGGAAAGGACAAAGTCCATCCGCAATTTAAATACCTGCACCATAAATCCCAAAGGGAAGAGCCAAGTCAATGCTTAGCCTCCCATTGGAGGTTTTTACTTACAGTAGTTAAATACCTGTAACTTAAATACTTGTACCTTAAATCCCAAAGGGAAGAGCCAAGCCAATGCTTAGCCTCCCATTGGAGGTTTTTACTTACAGTAGTTAAATACCTGCAACTTAAATACCTATACCTTAAATCCCAAAGGGAAGAGCCAAGCCAATGCTTAGCCTCCCATTAGAGGTTTTTACTTGCAGTAGTTAAATACTTGCAACTTAAATACATGTACCTTAAATCCCAAAGGGAAGAGCCAAGCCAATGCTTAGCCTCCCATTGGAGGTTTTTACTTACAGTAGTTAAATACCTGCAACTTAAATATATGTACCTTAAATCCCAAAGGGAAGAGCCAAGCCAATGCTTAGCCTCCTATTGGAGGTTTTTACTTACAGTAGTTTAAATACTTGCAACTTAAATACCTGTACCTTAAATCCCAAAGGGAAGAGCCAAGCCAATGCTAGGCCTCCCATTGGAGGTGTTTATTCATTGTCATGTACTTCTTATAATTTAATTTTTGAATCATCAGACCCAAAAGATAAGGAGGTTGTAATACTGCACAGAAGTCGTTAACACACTCCTTCTTTCGGCTTCAGGGAATCTTTAACACTTAAAAAAATATAACAAATAAAAATATATACCATCCATGCATCCTATTTAAAAAGTGAAAACACAAAAGAGAATACCCTACTATAGCCTTAGGAATAAACCAAGCCTGAGTTGCCGAATTAGGATATCCATGAAATTAAGGTACCGAAAGGGCATTAGTTTTAATTAACTAGTGTAACCAAGTCCCCGAGCTCCTAATCTCTGGTTCGCAGGAATAAATTAGTTCTCCCGCTAATTTATTTAGGTTTCTAATCGACCTACCAAGAACGATTAGTGGCGACTCCAAATTTTAAAATCATTTAAACAAAAACCAAAGTTGCGATTCGGTAGGGCTTGGGAGGGTCCGCATTAGGTTAGTCAAATCTAATTAACCTAATAATCCGTTAACCCCTTTTAAAATTTAAAATTTTTTTAGAGGGTCGCGACAGACTGGCGACTCCACCGGGGAGAGAGATTTTTAAATTTTCGAAAAAAGATACCAATTGGAATACTTAAATTTTTCGAAATTTTAAGAGTCTTAGTGGACTTAGGCCAATGAAAATTTCATGCATATCTCGCTTCTGGCGATATTGTTTGGGACTCATTCTATAGGTGTTATATGTTTTTGCAGGATGGGAGTTATAAGGGGCGGAGTGTTTGGCTAACCCCTTTGTTTTGCAGGCTCGTTGTTGGGTTTATTTGTTTAATTTCGCACATTTTTAGAAGCGCTGTTTTGATATCAATTGTTGTGCATGTCTTGCATACTCTGAGGATCACGACACCTGCACACACAAGCGTCTAAACCCAAGTTGCGAAATTCTTCCTAGAAAACCATAGATAGGGATCGAATATGCAAAGCTCTTGCGTCGATTGCGCTCGGGTTGACCATATTTTATTCCGCTCATTATCTGAATTGACAATTCTTGACAATTCTTCCCATTGTGATTTGATTGCGCGGAGGGTAAGTTTGTCAATTCAGATAGTGGGAGCCTTTTTAGGTCCATACCTTGTCTCTCATTCTTTTATTTTCTAGAGTCCACTCCTCACTTGAGTCATGCGCATGACTATGTGATTTGCATTTCTCCAAGGTAAAAGTAAGTTCTCTAATTTTATCTTGTATTTATTTTCGGTCGGTCCATGCTAGGTGTTAGTCAGTTTTTGAGCTTGATATTACGACCATTCTTTTTAAAAGAAAATAAAAATTAAATTTGTCCCTCATTTCTTTTAATTTTTTTTTGAAAAAATGATGTAAAAAAATCCCTTCATGGGAATTTTATTAACCAATAAGGGATTTTTGTCATATTTTTATTGCTTCAATAAAAATGAAATTTTCTTGAAAAAATTTTCCTCTGAAAATTTCAATAAAAAGAAAAATTCCTTAAAAAAAAACTCTAGTAGACATCAAGTGATTTTATCACATTTTTCAAATTATAAAAACTTGCAAGAAAATTCTTCTCGAGAAATTCGCTCATGTTTTTCTAAGAAAATTTTCTCTAAATAAAATTAGACTAATTGACCAATAAGAGATTTTTGTCATGTTTTTTTCTCTCCAATAAAAATGAAATTTTCCCGACAAATTTTCCTCTGAAAATTTATTTCGATAAAAAGAAAAATTCCTTTAAAAAAAACATCAAGTGATTTTATCACATTCTTTCAAATTATAAAAACTTGCAACAAAAATTCTTTTTGAGAAATTCGCTCATGTTTTTCTAAGAAAAGTTTCTCTAAATAAAATTAGACTAATGTCTCGGGGGAATTTCGTTAACCAATAAAGGATTTCTGTCATGTCTTTCCTGCTTCAATAAAAATAAAATTTTCCTGACAAATTTACCTCTGAAAATTTATTTTGATAAAAAGGAAATTCCTTCAAAAATTTTAGTAAACGTCAAGAGACTTTGTCACATTCCTTTAAAAAAATAAAAAAAAAGAATAATAAATCTGAAAAAAATTCTGTATCAGAAATTAACCCATTTCTTCCTAAGGAAATTTTTTTTTCTTTCTTCTGATTTCTCTATAAAATAGAAAAAATCAAATTGGACTAATATAGGAGTCATGGATCGACATTTCTTGTGTCGCATACTAATTATATCCTTTTCTTTTGCAGGGAGATCCTAGATACCCCAGACGGGTGTAAAAATTAAGTTCAATAATATATCAAGAATCATCTTCAGAAATACCAAAAGACGAAAAACACCGAGGCTTCAACCGTTAATTCTGGGGGGCAAACGAACATTGTCCATCTTTGACAGACAAAGTTGTGTCAATCCGTAAACTTGTATGGGCAGTGTATTCTGATATGACGGTGGATTTATACTGATTAAACGTGGGGGCATATTTAATGTATTGCAGAGGATCCCGCGTCTTTTGAAAAACAATATGGATTATATAATCAGAACCCATGAAACAAATACCTTTACCTGATCAAATCAACCAGAGACCGGTCTTAAAATTTCCTCTTATCCGAAACATGCGGAGGGCTTTAGAGGACCGAGGTTCTATTAATGAACGTGGCCCACAGGAATTTCTCCCGACGCTACAGGCGACCGACACGAGCAAGTGGACGCCGAAAGAAACAAAATATGGATAAAAGTGGGCACACAACAGGTGGCCGGATTTACTACCAGCGCACTGATCGAGTTGTCATAGCGTTATTGTTCGTGATCTCAAGATGGATAGTGGGGGCCACCGCCGAACCCATCATCAATGTTCTCGATATCATCGTCTGGAGCAATTAAACAAGAACATCAAGAAGAACATTAAGCCTCGACATCTTCGGTACCTCAAATCGTTCTGTTATGCTATGCGGAAGAAACGATAGCAGGAAAATTAAAAAAAAAAACAAAACAAAACACGTGAAGCTTTTCTTTCATTCCATTCATCAAAGAGTATTACAACAACTCACTGGGGAGGAAAGGTAAAGCTAAACTGGGCCCTGATGACCATTACGAAAGAGCTCAACTGACTCTCCAAACAGTTGATGCTCTGGATGCACCGGGCGCTCTCGGGATCAAGCTCCGCGAGCCTAAAGAAGAGGCGATCGCACTTCTCTTTAACCTGGGCCATAGTGGCCTCGTAATGCTCAACGGCAAACTCCAGGTCCGGAACCGCTGCCCTGTCGAAAGCAATGTCTGCCGTAATGTCATCAAGTCTCTCCTGCAGCCAACCACATTTACACCTCATCACAATATTGCTTGGCTCCTGTTCGGCGTAAGTTCGGACCAAGGCCAGACGGTCCACCAACTTTCCCCTCTCACGAATCAGCCACGAAAGCTGATCGTTGGCAAACTTGAGGGCCTTTTTGTGATTATCAGCCACAAACGTAATTGTTGCCAGACGCTTGTGCCGGTCTCGGTAACGGGCTTTCACGACGGCGGTCACAAGGACCGTCTCATAAGCACGGTTATAGGCAGCCAGAAAATTGATGAAGAGGGTCGAGAAGTTCCGGTACTCCTTCCCTAGTTGGGTACCCTCAACAGAAGCAGCGTCCACGGTCCTAAATAAACCGAGGATTTCAGCCTCAACGGTAGAGTTTTTGGCTATATGAGCGTAACCTCTACCAAGAAGATTGTAGAGTCTCTCCCACCCAGCTAGGACTTCGGCGGATAAGGTATGGTTAGGAGAATTGGCCATTTTTGAAAGCAGAATACGAAAGAAAGGGGGAGAGAGGTGAGGCAGATGAGCGGAATGCGAAGATGGTAATCTGCTTTGAAGTAAATATTGATTTCATAGTGACGGTATCAACCAGTCAAGATTTCTCTTATCTACCATTCTCTATTGGCACCACCCTCGTTGGCTCGAATTCCCATCAGATGGCGACTGCGAGCTTGTTAACACCTGATTTTTAATCATTTTTTTCTATTGCTAAAGTAATAAAAAATTCATAAAAATTCATAAAATTGAAAAATCAACTTTGGGGACCGTAGCCAAGCCTAGGGAACCAATTTTGACCAAAAAACGATTTTTCATATTTTCAGTATTTTTCGGTATTTTTACTTTCGAAAATTCATAAAACAAAAAATGAAGAAAAAATGAGAAAATTGAAAAATCAACTTTGGAAGCCTTGGCCAAGCCTAGGCAACCATTTTTGAACAAAAAATAAAATTTCATATTATATATATTTTTAATTTTTTTAAAAAAAATATAAAAATACTTGAAAATTTTGGAAAAATAACATTTGAGGCAAAAAACAAATACACAAAGATAGTTAATATTTTTATTTTAAATCTATTTTCATATTGGCCATCGCAAATTCAGAAAAATCCAATTCGAGTCACATGTTCCTTCACGAGTATAATCTTGAATCGGGCCTAAGAAAATTTAATTTGAGTCAACTTATTTTTAATTTTCACTTTTTATGAGTTGTGACATTGTCTTCTAATATTTTAAATTTTCATCTTGGCCCAATTATACCCAGAATGACTTAATTTTGCAAAAGGGCTTTAATTAAATTCTGCATTATTTTCAACGGCAAGAAATGAGCTTAAATTTGACATGTGGTAAATTTTGGTGTGTCAAAAATTGTGAGGAGATTTGGACTTAAAGAAATATATTTTTTCAGGGACTAAATTGTAAATACTTAAAATTCAAGGACTAGAGTGCAAATACTTAACTCTTGAAGGATTATTTTACAAATAACAAAAAGAAGAGTTAGTGGATAAATTAGAATAGAGAAGGGAAGATGGAGAAGAGGAGATGAAGAAGAGAAGTTGGAGAAGAATGGATGGAGAAAATAAGATAAGAATAGAGAATGGAAGATTGAGAAGAGTTAGTAGAGAAATTAGAATGGAAGATAAGAATAGAGAAGGGAAGATGGAGATGAAGAAGAGTTAGTGGAGAAATTAGAATGGGAGATAAATATGGAGAAGGGAAGATGAAGATGAAGAAGAGTTAGTGGAGAGATTAGAATGTGAGATAGAGATGGAGAATAGAAGATGAAAATGAAGAAGAGTTAGTGGAGAAATTAGAATGGGAGATAGAGTTAGTGGAAAAATTAGAATGGGAGATAGATGAGTAGATTATAAAAGGAGGAAGAAGTGAGCTTGAGGGGGGGGGGATTTTTGGAGAGAAAATTTGAAGTGTTTGAGATGATTTTTTTTTTTGGAGAAAAAATTTTGGATGTTTGAGAGAGTTTTGGGAGATTGAAGAAAAATTTGAGAGAAAGAAAATACCAAAAGAGAGAGAATTTTGAAGATGATGGAAGTTTAAAGCTAGGGGTTATCATCACAAATTCATTCATCGATCAATATAAATCAAGAGTTCTTCCTCGTCAACGAGCAAGCAAATTCGAGCTAAGTGTTTTTATTTATTCATTTGTTTATGGTTTTACTTGCAAATTAGAACAAATTGTATACACTTTCTCCATTTCCTCTTTTTTTTTTCATATTTTATGTCAGGAGAAGGATATCTTTACGTCAACAGCAAAAATCTCGTAGAGATGCAAAAATCGGCCCAGACAAGCTCCTAAGCTGTCCACCGATTTCTCAACTGATCTGTGACTAAAAGTCCCTCTTAATTCAAAAGAAACTCTCTATATTGGGAACATAGAGAGCGAAAATCAATTATAGAAATCCCTCCCAAAAAAATGGGAGATAAGTACTCTTTCCACTCTTCTGGTTTTAGGTGCAAATTAGCACATATTTTGTATACTGACATTTCACTCTATTTTATGTCAGGAAGCCGCAGCTTTATATCAATGGTCAACCCTATGGAAGCATAAAATCGGCTTGGAGGAGTCCTCAAGCGCGCAAATATTTCAAATGGTTGAATCAATTCGTTGTATTTTATTTTAAAGAATTCATACCCCAGAATGGAGAGGACAAAGTCCATCCGCAATTTAAATACCTGCACCATAAATCCCAAAGGGAATAGCCAAGCCAATGCTTAGCCTCCCATTGGAGGTTTTTACTTACAGTAGTTAAATACCTGCAACTTAAATACATGTGCCTTAAATCTCAAAGGAAAGAGTCAAGCCAATGCTTAGCCTCCCATTGGAGGTTTTTACTTACAGTAGTTAAATACCTGCAACTTAAATACCTATACCTTAAATCCCAAAGGGAAGAGTCAAGCCAATGCTTAGCCTCCCATTGGAGGTTTTTAATTACAGTAGTTAAATACCTGCAACTTAAATACATGTACCTTAAATCCCAAAGGGAAGAGCCAAGCCAATGCTTAGCCTCCCATTGGAGGTTTTTACTTACAGTAGTTAAATACCTGCAACTTAAATACCTGTACCTTAAATCCCAAAGGGAAGAGCCAAGCCAATGCTTAGCCTCCCATTGGAGGTTTTTACTTACAGTAGTTTAAATACTTGCAACTTAAATACCTGTATCTTAAATCCCAAAGGGAAGAGCCAAGCCAATGCTAGGCCTCCCATTGGAGGTGTTTATTCACTGTCATGTACTTCCTATAATTTAATTTTTGAATCATCAGACCCAAAAGATAAGTAGGTCGTAATACTGCACAGAAGTCGTTATCACACTCCCTCTTTCGGCTTCAGGGAATCTTTAACACTTAAAAAAAATAACAAATAAAAATATATACCATCCATGCATCCTATTTAAAAAGTGAAAACACAAAAGAAAATACCCTACTAGAGCCTTAGGAATAAACCAAGTCTGAGTTGCCGAATTAGGATATCCATGAAATTAAGGTACCGAAAGGGCATTAGTTTTAATTAACTAGTGTAACCAAGTCCCCGAGCTCCTAATCTCTGGTTCGCAGGAATAAATTAGTTCTCCCGCTAATTTATTTAGGTTTCTAATCGACCTACCAAGAACGATTAGTGGCGACTCCAAATTTTAAAATCATTTAAACAAAAACCAAAGTTGCGATTCGGTAGGGCTTGGGAGGGTCCGCGTTAGGTTAGTCAAATCTAATTAACCTAATAATCCGTTAACCCCTTTTAAAATTTAAAATTTTTTTAGAGGGTCGCGACAGACTGGCGACTCCACTGGGGAATAGAGATTTTTAAATTTTCGAAAAAAGATACCAATTGGAATACTTAAATTTTTTCGAAATTTTAAAAGTCTTAGTGGACTTAGGCTAATGAAAATTTCATGGATATCTCGCTTCTGGCGATCTTGCTTGGGACTCATTCTATAGGTGTTATATGTTTTTGCAGGATGGGAGTTATAAGGGGCGGAGTGTTTGGCTAACCCATTTGTTTTGCAGGCTCGATGTTGGGATTATGTTTAATTTCACACATTTTTAGAAGCGCTGTTTTGATATTAATTGTTGTGCATGTCTTGCATATTCTGAGGATCACAACACCTGCACACACAAGCGTCTAAACCCAAGTCGCGAAATTTTTCCTAGGTAACCATAGATAGGGATCGAATATGCAACGCTCTTGCGTCGATTGCGCTTCGGGTTGACCATATTTTATCCCGCTCATTATCTGAATTGACAATTCTTCCCATTGTGATTTGATTGCGCGGAGGGTAAGGTTGTCAATTCAAATAGTGGGGGCCTTTTAGGTCCATCCCCTGTCTCTCCTTCTTTTATTTTCTAGAGTCCACTCCTCACTTGAGTCATGCGCATGACTATGTGATTTGCATTTCTCCAAGGTAAAAGTAAGTTCTCTAATTTTATCTTGTATTTATTTTCGGTCGGTCCATGCTAGGTGTTAGTTAGTTTTTGAGCTTGATATTACGACCATTCTTTTAAAAGAAAATAAAAATTAAATTTGTCCCTCATTTCTTTTTAAAAATTTTTTTTTTGAAAAAATGATGTGAAAAAATCCCTTCATGGGAATTTTATTAACCAATAAGGGATTTTTGTCATGTTTTTATTGCTTCAATAAAAATGAAATTTTCCTGAAAAAATTTTCCTCTGAAAATTTATTTCAATAAAAAGAAAAATTCCTTAAAAAAAACTCTAGTAGACATCAAGTGATTTTATCACATTTTTCAAATTATAAAAACTTGCAAGAAAATTCTTCTCGAGAAATTCGCTCATGTTTTTCTAAGAAAAGTTTCTCTAAATAAAATTAGACTAATGTCTCGGGGGAATTGTATTGACCAATAAGAGATTTTTGTCATGTTTTTCTTGCTTCAATAAAAATGAAATTTTCCTGACAAATTTTCCTCTGAAAATTTATTTCGATAAAAAGAAAAATTCCTTCAAAAAAAAACTTTGGTAAACATCAAGTGATTTTATCACATTCTTTCAAATTATAAAAACTTGCAACAAAAATTCTTTTCGAGAAATTCGCTCATGTTTTTCTAAGAAAATTTTCTCTAAATAAAATTAGACTAATGTCTCGGGGGAATTTTGTTAACCAATAAAGGATTTCTGTTATGTCTTTCCTCCTTCAATAAAAATAAAATTTTCTTGATAAATTTACCTCTGAAAATTTATTTTGATAAAAAGGAAATTCCTTCAAAAATTTTAGTAAACATCAAGAGATTTTGTCACATTCCTTTAAAAAATAATAAAAAAAAGAGTAATAAATCTGCAAAAAAAATTCTGTATCAGAAATTAACCCATTTCTTCCTAAAGAAATTTTTTTTTTCTGATTTCTCTATAAAATAGAAAAAATAAAATTGGACTAATATAGGAGTCATGGACCGACATTCCTTGTGTCGCATACTAATTATATCCTTTTCTTTTGCAGGGAGATCCTAGATACCCCAGACGGGTGTAAAAATTAAGTTCAATAATATATCAAGAATCATCTTCAGAAATACCAAAAGACGAAAAACACCAAGGCTTCAACCGTTAATTCAGGGGGGCAAACGAATACTGTCTATCTTTAACAGATAGAGTTGTGTCAATCCGTAAACTTGTATGGGCAGTGTATTGTGATATGATGGTGGACTTATACTGATTAAATACGGGGGCATATTTAATGTATTACAGAGGATCCCGCGTCTTTTGAAAGACAATATGGATTATATAATCAGAAACCATGAAATAAGTACCTTAACCTGATTAAATCAACCAGAGACCGGTCTTAAAATTTCCTCGGATCCGAAACACGCAGAGGGTTTTAGAGGACCGAGGTTCTATTAATGAATGTGACCCACAAGTATTTCTCCCAATGCTACAGGCGCCCGACAAGAGCAAGTGGGCACCGAAAGAAACAAAACACGGTTGAAGTGGGGCACGCAACAAATGGCCGAATTTATTGGCACACTAATTAAGTGGTGGTAGCTTTACATGATTGAACGCGGGTCTCTAGGTGGCTGGTGGAAAGCCAAACTGAATGCCTCTCTAATGTTCTTGATATCATCGTCTACCGCAACCCGCGAGAGCATCATGAAGAAGATTAAACCTAGACGAATACGTCTACTTAGTTTCATCGCACGTTCTCGCCTTTTGTCGATGTCCAAAATTAATGCACAAAGTAGAAGTAATCATTTCCCTTTCCCCCCTATTAAATGCTCGGAGCCGTTAACCGCACCAAACTCGAAAAAATTAATATCGAGACGAAATCTGCGTAAATTTGAAGGGTAAATCCGTATCGTTCCAATTTACCCTTAAATTGCTTCGGTTTTAAATTTGATCCCTTCTATTTTCAGGAATTTGCAAAAGCGACTCGAGAATACAGTTGTATCCAAAAACCAAATTTCCTGGTCGGGCTAAATTGGGGGCAAATCAACTCATGGACACTACCACGGGATGGACAGCTTCGGTTAAAGAAAAATACAAGCGAAAGATCCGAACAATCTCAGACATGGGTAATTCTGTATCGTTCTAATTTGCACATAATCATCTCGAGTCCTGAATTTTTTTATTCCATTCTTAACAGGGATTGCAAATTACCTCGAGAAATATCGCAACAAGGCCCAAGGTGATACAACAGGGCCGCGTTATCCCCAAGGATTAACCTTTGAAAAGAAAACCCCATGGACACCTATGGTCCAATGGACCGAATGGTATGGAGGATGACAGTAGATCCGAAATATCCCGAGTTCGATCTCCAAAGTGGGGAATGTTGTATGTATTATAAATAAATGAAACAACTTTTTGTGTATTTCTTTTTGCAAGCAGGAATACTCGACGAGTAATACCGAAGTCAATATTTTGCCACATTCTCGGCTTAATGGTGAAGCATCCAACAAAAGTCGAAGAAAACTCAACCCAGCAAAATTGGTAAAAGACTTGTCCAAGGCATTCAAGATGAAGGGTAAATCAGTATCGTTTCCAATTTATCCCTTTTAATACCGGTTGACATGTCTCCTTTTCTTGTTACAGGAAATATTTATACTAACATGTAACATGTTGGAGGAGACAAATCCAAAAGAAAATGATGATCATTTGACAAGATCTATTCTGGTGAAAAATGGGGGGCATTTAACTGCTAAACCATGGCGGTCGCTGACACTAAACAAACCAAAATGCTCCCTCACCTATATGCCTCATCGTGCAGGGGCATAACTTGAGACAAACCGCTCCTCGACATAAGGAGTGGGCTTCCCAATTTATTCAATCCACCCACATACCAGGGGCAATTCAAATCCGCCCATGTTTGCACATTATATAAATACACATGATGCTAAAAATTGTCACATCGGCATTGTGTTTACACATTTCACGAATTATGTATGATTATTCCGCATGTTTAATTTACCAACTCCAACTTAGAGCATAAACTGCATAGGAGACATCAAATGTGCAAAATGGGGCATAACAGGATGAGGAAAGTTAAACCATTTCTACACACGGGTCTAACATTTTAATCTACAGATAAACAGCCTTTCTCTAGAGTGAGAGAAAGCCCCTTCGGACTAAAGTCCCCCATTCAGATTACATTCGAGGCGTTCATATTATGAGAACCTCCTTAAATAGAATTGGTAATGCAAACTTGACAGAATAGTTTTGCATGATCCACATTTTGATTGATTGCATCATGAGTTATCACACAGACTACTTCTAATCATTGCCAACTTAGCTGAACAATTTTGTATGAACCAATGAACGCATTGATGAAAATGCTTACACATGTTAGCTCTGACATTGCCTGACAGGCAACACATTCCCGGTGTTTGAGTTACCTTCCAAAGTCTTGAAATTCATTCGGCGATTATTGAATGAACAAGCCTGGTTGTCGAGAAGCCACCAAGCATTTCTTCCAAATTCTCAGGTAAGTATATCTTCAACCTGAACTTTTCAAGAGAATGAATTCTGACGGTTGTTGGGGTACTCGAATCCATTGCGGTATATATAGGTATCCACCTTCTTCAATAAAGCATGATTTGTCTCAAGGACAGAAATGTTCGAGACCTTTTGATCTCTGCCTCTTTGGTTTATTCCTAAAGCGACAGGAGAATATAATTTGGGTTTGAGCTTCCGTAGGATTCCTGGTCTCCCCAGATTTCAGAATGGCACCCTTTGAGGTACACCAAGCCCTTCTTACAAGCAAACTAAGTCCTTCTTACAGGCACAAAGTCCTTCTTACAGGCATAAAGTCCTTCTTACAGGCAAATCAAGTCCTTCTTACAGGTACAAAGTCCTTCTTATAGGCACAAAGTCCTTCTTATAGGCAAATCAAGTCCTTCTTACAGGCATAAAGTCCTTCTTACAGGCAAATCAAGTCCTTCTTACAGGCAAACTAAGTCCTTCTTACAGGCAAACCAAGTCCTTCTTACAGGCACAAAGTCCTTCTTATAGGCAAATCAAGTCCTTCTTACAGGCAAGCTAAGTCCTTCTTACAGGCAAACCAAGTCCTTCTTACAGGCACCAAGTCCTTCTTACAGGCAAATCAAGTCCTTCTTACAGGCACAAAGTCCTTCTTACAGGCAAATCAAGTCCTTCTTACAGGCAAACAAAGTCCTTCTTACAGGCAAACAAAGTCCTTCTTACAAGCAACGCAAGTCCTTCTTACAGGCACAAAGTCCTTCTTACAGGCAAAGTAAGTCCTTCTTACAGGCAAATCAAGTCCTTCTTACAGGCAAATTAAGTCCTTTTTACAGGCAAATCAAGTCCTTCTTACAGGCACAAGTCCTTTTTACAGACACCAAGTCCTTTCTACAGGCACCAAGTCCTTCTTACAGGTATCTCCATGGGGTGACCTACCATACGGGTCAAATCTCAATCAAAATTTAATCAGTAGAATCCTTTTATTAGGAATCTACCATGGTACGACCCACCATACGGGTCAAATGGTATGACCCACCATACGGGTCAAATTTTAATTCAATTTTTAATCAGTAGAATCCTTTTATTAGGAATCTACCATGGGTTGATCCACCATACGGGTTCAAGTTCAACCACCCTAAAGTTTTTTTATATAACGAATCCTTAGGTTCTCATTTCATTTTCAGCGGAACATTCATGTCACGACTCTCTTTATTTCCTTGTATTGAGTCGATTAGAATTCAGGTGTCATCTCGTCTTTGAAATAAACCTCTACCGAGCTTCCTTTCAAAGAGGGGCAGCTATTAACACCTGATTTTTAATCATTTTTTTCTATTGCTAAAGTAATAAAAAATTCATAAAAATTCATAAAATTGAAAAATCAACTTTGAGGACCTTAGCCAAGCCTAGGGAACCAATTTTGACCAAAAAATGATTTTTTCATATTTTCCGTATTTTTCGGTATTTTTATTTTCGAAAATTCATAAAACAAAAAATGAAGAAAAAATGAGAAAATTGAAAAATCAACTTTGGAAGCCTTGGCCAAGCCTAGGCAACCATTTTTGAACAAAAAATAAAATTTCATATTATATATATTTTTAATTTTTTTAAAAAAAATACAAAAATACTTGAAAATTTTGGAAAAATAACATTTGAGGCAAAAAAAAATACACAAAGATAGTTAATATTTTTATTTTAAATCTATTTTCATATTGGCCATCGCAAATTCAGAAAAATCCAATTCGAGTCACGTGTTCCTTCACGAGTATAATCTTGAATCGGGCCTAAAAAAATTTAATTTGAGTCAACTTATTTTTAATTTTCACTTTTTATGAGTTGTGACATTGTCTTCTAATATTTTAAATTTTCATCTTGGCCCAATTATACCCAGAATGACTTAATTTTGCAAAAGGGCTTTAATTAAATTCTGCATTATTTTCAACGGCAAGAAATGAGCTTAAATTTGACATGTGGTAAATTTTGGTGTGTCAAAAATTGTGAGGAGATTTGGACTTAAAGAAATATATTTTTTCAGGGACTAAATTGTAAATACTTAAAATTCAAGGACTAGAGTGCAAATACTTAACTCTTGAAGGATTATTTTACAAATAACAAAAAGAAGAGTTAGTGGATAAATTAGAATAGAGAAGGGAAGATGGAGAAGAGGAGATGAAGAAGAGAAGTTGGAGAAGAATGGATGGAGAAAATAAGATAAGAATAGAGAATGGAAGATGGAGAAGAGTTAGTAGAGAAATTAGAATGGAAGATAAGAATAGAGAAGGGAAGATGGAGATGAAGAAGAGTTAGTGGAGAAATTAGAATGGGAGATAAATATGGAGAAGGGAAGATGAAGATGAAGAAGAGTTAGTGGAGAGATTAGAATGTGAGATAGAGATGGAGAATAGAAGATGAAAATGAAGAAGAGTTAGTGGAGAAATTAGAATGGGAGATAGAGTTAGTGGAAAAATTAGAATGGGAGATAGATTAGTAGATTATAAAAGGAGGAAGAAGTGAGTTTGATGGGGGATTTTTGGAGAGAAAATTTGAAGTGTTTGAGAGGATTTTTTTTTTGAGAGAAAATTTTGGATGTTTGAGAGAGTTTTGGGAGATTGAAGAAAAATTTGAGAGAAAGAAAATACCAAAAGAGAGAGAATTTTGAAGATGATGGAAGTTTAAAGCTATGGGTTATCATCACAAATTCCTTCATCGATCAATATAAATCAAGAGTTCTTCCTCGTCAACGAGCAAGCAAATTCGAGCTAAGTGTTTTTATTTATTCATTTGTTTATGGTTTTACTTGCAAATTAGCACAAATTGTATACACTTTCTCCATCTCCTCTTTTTTTTTCATATTTTATGTCAGGAGAAGGATATCTTTACGTCAACAGCAAAAATCTCGTAGATATGCAAAAATCGGCCCAGACAAGCTCCTAAGCTGTCTACCGATTTCTCAACTGATCTGTGACTAAAAGTCCCTCTTAATTCAAAAGAAACTCTCTATATTGGGAACATAGAGAGCGAAAATCAATTATAGAAATCCCTCCCAAAAAAATGGGAGATAAGTACTCTTTCCACTCTTCTGGTTTTAGGTGCAAATTAGCACATATTTTGTATACTGACATTTCACTCTATTTTATGTCAGGAAGCCGCAGCTTTATATCAATGGTCAACCCTATGGAAGCATAAAATCGGCTTGGAGGAGTCCTCAAGCGCGCACAAATTTCAAATGGTTGAATCAATTCGTTGTATTTTATTTTAAAGAATTCACACCCCAGAATGGAGAGGACAAAGTCCATCCGCAATTTAAATACCTGCACCATAAATCCCAAAGGGAAGAGCCAAGCCAATGCTTAACCTCCCATTGGAGGTTTTTACTTACAGTAGTTAAATACCTGCAACTTAAATACCTGTACCTTAAATCCCAAAGGGAAGAGCCAAGCCAATGCTTAGCCTCCCATTGGAGGTTTTTAATTACAGTAGTTAAATACCTGCAACTTAAATACATGTACCTTAAATCCCAAAGGGAAGAGCCAAGCCAATGCTTAGCCTCCCATTGGAGGTTTTTACTTACAGTAGTTAAATACCTGCAACTTAAATACCTGTACCTTAAATCCCAAAGGGAAGAGCCAAGCCAATGCTTAGCCTCCCATTGGAGGTTTTTACTTACAGTAGTTTAAATACTTGCAACTTAAATACCTGTACCTTAAATCCCAAAGGGAAGAGCCAAGCCAATGCTAGGCCTCCCATTGGAGGTGTTTATTCACTGTCATGTACTTCCTATAATTTAATTTTTGAATCATCAGACCCAAAAGATAAGCAGGTCGTAATACTGCACAGAAGTCGTTAACACACTCCCTCTTTCGGCTTCAGGGAATCTTTAACACTTAAAAAAATATAACAAATAAAAATATATACTATCAATGCATCCTATTTAAAAAGTGAAAACACAAAAGAGAATACCCTACTAGAGCCTTAGGAATAAACCAAGTCTGAGTTGCCGAATTAGGATATCCATGAAATTAAGGTACCGAAAGGGCATTAGTTTTAATTAACTAGTGTAACCAAGTCCCCGAGCTCCTAATCTCTGGTTCGCAGGAATAAATTAGTTCTCCCGCTAATTTATTTAGGTTTCTAATCGACCTACCAAGAACGATTAGTGGCGACTCCAAATTTCAAAATCATTTAAACAAAAACCAAAGTTGCGATTCGGTAGGGCTTGGGAGGGTCCTCGTTAGGTTAGTCAAATCTAATTAACCTAATAATCCGTTAACCCCTTTTAAAATTTAAAATTTTTTTAGAGGGTCGCGACAGAGCAAAGCGAGTCCGAAATCTCCGCAGAAAGTTTGACGAGACACCGCCACTTTGAAAAAGAAGACGGAAAGATGAGCTGAGTGGAAGACACGGCAAACGTTAGCGAAAAGGAGATACGACTTGTCTTCATTGGAGGACCCGCTAGTAAATCGACGGTGGAGATCTTGACAGGGGCCCTCTATCACGAAAAGAAAAAAGAAGACAAACTGAGCGAGAAACAAGGATTTCCCCTTTGATCAAAAGCTGAATATCAGATTTCTCCCTCGGAAAATCTAATAGCGCTGCCCGTGAAGAGGGAAGTCGTTGCTATTGCCAGAGAGAGAACTCGTCCCCATTTGATAGTCAGAGTTCATTCGCAAGAACTCGCAGGAGAAAGATAGAGAGGAAGGAGTTCTCGTGGGAGAGGAATTCAAAACCTTCACCATCAAAGCATTGGCTTTCAAAGCCTGTTACGAGAAGGCATCAACGATCTCGTGATCCCTCAAGTCCGAGAAGACATCCCGAGGCGGTCTCGAATCGGCAGTCCTAGATCCAGAAATATGTCGAGTATTAGGGGAACGGGCGCATGTTCAACCCTGGTCAAAGCTGATGAAGTTCCTTACCCTAAGGGTCTACTGGTCATGGCCATTGACGGTAATCCAGTCTCTCTGTCAATCCTTGTTACCGTATTAAGAAAATGCCGGTATAAGCTTGTAGCTCAAGCAAAGGCGACAGAGGCCTTAGAGATATTAAGGAGGAGTAGTGACCCGTTTGATATCGTCCTCACCGCCATGGTAGGGATTGACATGGATGTTTTCACTCTCTTGGAAGTCATCAATTCTAAATTAAACATGCCAGTCCTCGTAATATCGGCAAGCGATGATCAGCAAGCCCTAATGAAGGCTGTCTTAAATGGGGCCCAAGACGTCGTAACGAAACCAGTTAGAGTTCAGATGCTTCAAAACATATGGCAGCACGTGGTAAGGAAGCAATTGCACGACCATGAGAACAAGCATCAAGCCTTCAATTTTGTTCCAAGCAACTGGAGAAAGAAGATGAGTTGGTCTCCCGAGCTGCATCGTATATTTGTTAATGCAGTTCAGCAGTTAGGAATAGATTCGGCACGGCCGCAACATATACTGGAAATTATGAAGGTAGAGGGACTCACTAAAGCAAATGTTTCGAGTCATCTTCAGAAGTACAGAAAAAGGGTGAGAGAACACAATGCAGCTCAGAATCAAGAAAACCAAGGCGGGACTGATCCAAGCCTGAACGTCGAGTCTCCACGCCACCATAAGTTCCCCAGGTTAGCATGGGGCGAGCCACTTCCCATCATCAACCAAGCTAGTAGTCATGCCATCAATCCCCCAGGCGTTAATCAAAGTATCCCCCAGAATCACCCTAATGTTTTTCAAGAGTATAGACCGCAGGAGCAGTGTATTCAGATTCCTTGGTTTGAGCACCAACCTGTGGCTAGAACTCATCCCATGATCAGCGCGCCTGCGCAGCTAGAGAATCAGACAAGAAGTTATCCTGAGCACTTCCACTTCTCTAATCCTCGAATGGAAGGAGTTTTTGGCAGCAGGACAGTTGGTGATCCCCTCACTTTCTCGAGTAATGATGAAGGCTCCAGCATGAGAAGTCAAATTGCTCATGGCGAGGACAGAATGAGAAATCTACCGCCATCATTTGCCAACAACAATGCCCAATTCGAGCATCAGTTGCTGGAAGGTTCAAGAGATTACCCAGATGATGAGCTTACTGCCCTGGTCAACCAGTTTAGGGTTGACAGACGTCCCAAGCCGCGATCAGGAGCCAGTGAGTAGGGACTCTCAAACATCGGTTATCCACACCCGAACCAACACGAGACTAGCTGATTATCGAAGAGCCACAGGAGAGGCAGAACTGACCTTGAATAAGTGCACCTTTCATTTCATGCTTAATTCCCCTGCGTATGATATTTTCCAGCTTTCTAGGTGTCTCGATTTAATTCAAGGACAAGGGGGCAATTTATTTATCCCGTCGAATGCGTGAATCCCTTTTTATACTAGATTTAGGGCGGATCAATTTGTGGCAACGTCGCTGACTGCCATAATGAGAAATGTTGAATGGCCTCACGTAGGGAAATTTCAAGTGAAAAGCCCAGGCGAGCTCGAAGACGGGTAACTGTGTGTCGTTCCAATTTACCCTCAATCGTTGCAAAATGCTAAATTGGATTTGTTCCATTCTCACCCAGGGGATTGCAAAGTGCCTCAAGAGTGTCGCAAAATGAAATGACCCAATGGAATGCGATAGGACTCATTCGCCTTCAAGGTAACCTTCAAATTAAAGGAGCCCTCCGGTCCACGGACCCAATGGCATGGAAAATGATGATGGTCCAAGGCAACCCGAAAGAAAACAAGGCCCAACTAAGCAAAGCACATATGTGGCAAGCTCAAAGTGAAGGGCAACTCGGGACATACAATTCAATCCAATCCAAATGAAGGAACTTCCTCAATTCAAATTCAATGGAAGTATACACAAGGGTAAAACAGTATCGTTCCAATTTTTCTAGAATATGAAGAACATATACTGCCGCATTCTCTTTCATTTTTGCAGGGGAAGTCTCTACTGGCCAAATTTTCCTGTCTACCATTCCCTATCAGTATCACCTCCGCTACTCGTCTCCAATCTCGAGCCAAGCAAATCCGACGTCTCTACGGAAAAGTTGGACGAGACGCCACTACTTTGAAAAAGAAAGGATAAAAAATAAGCTGAGTGGGAGACAAAGACATTTTCGGCAGAAAAGAGATACGACTCGTCTTTATTGAAGAACTCGCCAGCAAATTGACGGTGGAGACAGCAACAAGGGGCCCCCTTCCACGGAAAGATGGAAGGAGACGAGCTGGGCGAGAGATACGATGAAAAGAAAATCGAGAAAGCCAGAACACTCGAGAGAGGCAATACAGTTGCTAAACCCACGTCTAATTTTAAAGGAGGCATCTTCTTGATAATTCTCATTCGTGCTCGAAAGAGAGACTCTTAAAGCATACGCAGTCTCCCAGAAAAATCCAGAGAGTGAAAATACAAGAAGAGATATCAAACTTTGAGAAATCGTTAACCAAATCGAAGATGTCTCAACCCAACACACTTGAAAGTTATCGTTACTTGCTGAATATGGGAGAGGAAGAGTTCGAAGCCATATTTGGGATCGAGCCTATGGAGCCCGGCCCTTCCACCGACGACGTCCAAGAGCCCGGTAAGGACAATGACAACAACAGTAAAGGTCAAAAGAAGCGTTACCGTCGCCACACTGAGGAGCAAGTACGAAAGCTTGAAGCTTTCTTCAGAACGTGCCCTATGCCAGACGGCAAACAAAAAATGGAACTGAGTCAAGAGCTAGGCCTTGAACCTTCGCAAATCAAGTTCTGGTTTCAAAATAGACGAACCCGAATGAAGACTCGTCATGAGCACAACGAAGCCGAGTTTCTAAGAGTTGAAAATGAAAACCTCCGAGCGGAAAACAAGATGTATAAAGAGACTTTTGACTCCGCCACCTGCCCCAACTGCAATAGCCTCCTCCTCACCCTCGATGAAATGTATGATCTGAGGATCGAAAATGCACGTTTAAGAGGTGAGTTAGACCAATTTATAACAGGATCGAGTTCTGTTGGAGCAGGGTACAAAAGGACCAATGATACTGGATCAGTATCAATACCTCCCGAGGAAGAAGGGACAGATCACCACCAAGCGGACATTGACGATGATCTTTTCGCCATAATCAACCAGTTTGATATCGGTAAAGCATCGGGACTGTGATGCACTTGTTCAGCCAGTGACCACCAGACCTTCTATATGGCCGATGCATACCTAATTTGGGATGAAGCCAGCTGATCATGGGAGAGCCTGTAGAGGAAGCAGAACTGATCCTGAATGAGTGAATGTGTTTTATTTCCTTGCGTGATATGTTTTTCTGCTTTTGTGAATGTGTAAAAGCAAGGAGTAATAATCCGACTTCCCCCTATTAAATGCTCGAATCCGCCACCTCATCAACCTCGCGACGAATTGATGGCGAGTAAAAATCTGGATAAACCTGAAGGGTAACTCCGTATCGTTTCAATTTACCCTTAGTTGCTCCAAGTTTTAAAATTAAGCCCCTTCTATTCTCAGGAAATTGCAAATCGACCCGAGAACGCAATCATATCCGAATACAAGTTGAACAAAATTTGGGGGCAAATCGACTCATGGGCATTACCACGGGATGGACAGCTTCGGACAGAGGAAAGTACAAGCGAAAGACGCGAACAATCTCAGAAATGGGTAATTCTGTATCGTTCTAATGTGCACATAATCATCTCAAGTCTTGAATTGTCTTATTCCATTCTTAACAGGGATTGCAAATTACCTCGAGAAATACCGTAACATGGCATAAGGTGATACAACAAGGCTGCTTTATCCCCAAAGATTAACCTTTGAAAGGATAGCCCCATGGACACCTATGGTCCAATGGACCGAATGGTATGGGGGATGACAGTAGGTCCGAAATATCCCGAGTTCGATCCCCGAGGGTGGGGAATGTTGTATGTATTATAAATAAATGAAACAACTTTTTGTGCATTTCTTTTTGCAAGCAGGAATATTCGACGAGTAATACCGAAGTCAATATTTTGCTACATTCTCGGCTTAATGGTGAAGCATCCAACAAAAGTCGAAGAAAACTCAATCCAGCAAAATTGGTAAAAGACTTGTCCAAGGCATTCAAGATGAAGGGTAAATCAGTATCGTTTCCAATTTATCCCTTTTAATACTGGTTGACATGTCTCCTTTTCTTTTCACAGGAAATATTTATACTAACATTTAACATGTTGAAGGAGACAAATCCAAAAGAAAAGTATGATCACCTGACAAGATCTATTCTGGTGAAAAATGGGGCAAATTGATCGCAAGCTCCGAAACGAAAAAGCAAATATGTCTTCCTTATCTCGTTTGGTTTCAAGAATAATTTCTCTGCTTCTTGCAGGGGCATTAAACAAACCAAAATGCTCCATCGCCCATATGCTTCATCGCGCAGGGGTAAAGTTTGAGACAAACCACCCCTCGACATAAGGAGTAGGCTTCCCAATTTGTTCGGTCCGCCTACATACCAGGGGCAATTTAAATTCGCCCATATTTGCACATTATATAAACACACGTGATGCTAAAAATTGTCACATCTGCATTGTGCTTACACAGTTCATGAATTATGTATGACTATTCCGTGTGTTTAACTTACCAACTCCAACTTAGAGCATAAACTGCACAGTAGATATCAAATGTGCAGAATGGGGCATGACAGGATGAGGAAAGGCAAACCATTTCCACACAGGTCTAACATTTTGATCTACAGATAAACAGCCTTTCTCCAGAGTGAGAAAAAGCCATTTCGGAATGAAGTCCCCCATTCAGATTACATTCGAGGTGTTCATACTATAAGAACCTCCTTAAACAGAAGTGGTAATGCAATACATGATCTATATGTTGATCGATTGCATCATGAGTTATTACATAGACTACCTTTAATCATGGCAAACTTAGCTGAACAATTTTGTATGAACCAATGAACGCATTGATGAAAATGCTTACACATGTTAGCTCTGACATTGCCCGACAGGCAACACATTCCCGGTGTTTGAGTTACCTTCCAAAGTCTTGAAATTCATTCGGCGATTATTGAATGAACAAGCCTGGTTGTCCAGAAGCCACCAAGCATTTCTTCCAAATTCTCAGGTAAGTATATCTTCAACCAGAACCTTTCAAGAGAATGAATTCTGACGGTTGTTGGGATACTCTAATCCATTGCGGTATATACAGGTATCCACATTCTTCAATAAAGCATGATTTGTCTCAAGGACAGAAATGTTCGAGACCTTTTGATCTCTGCCTCTTTGGTTTATTCCTAAAACAACAGGAGATTATAATTTGGGTTTGAGCTTCTGCAGGATTCCTGGTCTCCCCAGATTTCAGAATGGCACCCTTTGAGGTACATAAAGTCCTTCTTACAGGCAAATCAAGTCCTTCTTACAGGCATAAAGTCCTTCTTACAAGCAAACCAAGTCCTTCTTATAGGCAAATCAAGTTCTTCTTACAGGCAAACCAAGTCCTTCTTACAGGCACCAAGTCCTTCTTACAGGCAAACCAAGTCCTTCTTACAGGCACAAAGTCCTTCTTACAGGCAAAGTAAGTCCTTTTTACAGGCACATCAAGTCCTTCTTACAGGCACAAAGTCCTTCTTACAGGCAAATCAAGTCCTTCTTACAGGCAAACCAAGTCCTTCTTACAGGCAAATCAAGTCCTGCTTACAAGCAAATAAAGTCCTTCTTACAGGCAAAGCAAGTCCTTCTTACAGGCAAATCAAGTCCTTCTTACAGGCACAAAGTCCTTCTTACAGGCAAATCAAGTCCTTCTTACAGGCACAAAGTCCTTCTTACAGGCAAACAAAGTCCTTCTTACAAGCAAATCAAGTCCTTCTTAAAAGCATAAAGTCCTTCTTATAGGCAAATCAAGTCCTTTTTATAGGCAAACTAAGTCTTTCTTACAGGCAAACTAATTCCTTCTTACAGGCAAACCAAGTCCTTCTTACAGGCACAAAGTCCTTCTTACAGGCAAATCAAGTCCTTCTTACAGGCACAAAGTCCTTCTTACAGGCAAATCAAGTCCTTCTTACAGGCAAATCAAGTCCTTCTTACAGGCATAAAGTCCTTCTTACAGGCACAAAGTCCTTCTTACAAGCAAATCAAGTCCTTCTTACAGGCACAAAGTTCTTCTTACAGGCATAAAGTCCTTCTTACAGGCAAATCAAGTCCTTCTTACAGGCATAAAGTCTTTCTTACAGGCAAACAAAGTCCTTCTTACAGGCAAATCAAGTCATTCTTACAGGCACAAAGTCCTTCTTACAGGCAAAGTAAGTCCTTTTTACAGGCAAACAAAGTCATTCTTACAGGCAAATCAAGTCCTTCTTACAGGCAAAGCAAGTCCTTCTTACAGGCACAAAGTTCTTCTTACAGGCAAAGCACCAAGTCCTTTTTACTGGTACCAAGTCCTTTCTACAGGCACCAAGTCCTTCTTACAGGTATCTCCATGTGGTGACCTACCATACGGGTCAAATCTCAATCAAAATTTAATCAGTAGAATCCTTTTATTAGGAATCTACCATGGTAGGACCCACCATACGGGTCAAATGGTATGACCCACCATACGGGTCAAATTTTAATTCAATTTTTAATCAGTAGAATCCTTTTATTAGGAATCTACCATGGGTTGATCCACCATACGCGTTCAAGTTCAACCACCCTAAAGTTTTTTTATATAACGAATCCTTAGGTTCTCATTTCATTTTCAGTGGAACAATCATGTCACGACTCTTTTTATTTCCTTGTATTGAGTCGATAAGAATCCAGGTGTCATCTCGTCTTTGAAATGAACCTCTACCGAGCTTCCTTTCAAAGAGGGGCAGCTGTTGACACCTGATCTTTAATCATTTTTTCTATTGCTAAAGTAATAAAAAATCCATAAAAATTCATAAAATTGAAAAATCAACTTTGGGGACCTTAGCCAAGCCTAGGGAACCAATTTTGACCAAAAAACGATTTTTCATATTTTCAGTATTTTTACGTATTTTTTATTTATTTATTTTCAAAAATTAATAGAAAATCCATAAAAATTCATAAAATTGAAAAATCAACTTTGGGAACCTTAGCCAAGCCTAGGGAACGAATTTTGACCAAAAAATAATTTTTCATATTATATATATTTTAATTTTTTTAAAAAATACAAAAATATTTGAAAATTTTGAAAAAATAACATTTGAGGCCAAAAAATACACAAAGATAGTTAATATTTTTATTTTAAATCTATTTTCATATTGGCCATCGCAAATTCAGAAAAATCCAATTCGAGTCACGTGTTCCTTCACGAGTATAATCTCGAATCGGGCCTAAAAAAATTTAATTTGAGTCAACTTATTTTTAACTTTCACTTTTTATGAGTTGTGACATTGTCTTCTAATATTTTAAATTTTCATCTTGGCCCAATTATACCCAGAATGACTTAATTTTGCAAAAGGGCTTTAATTAAATTATGCATTATTTTCAGCGACAAGAAATGAGCTTAAATTTGACATGTGGTAAATTTTGGTGTGTCAAAAATTGTGAGGAGATTTGAACTTAAAGAAATATATTTTTTCAGGGACTGAATTGTAAATACTTAAAATTCAAGGACTAAAGTGCAAATACCTAACTCTTGAAGGATTATTTTACAAATAACAAAAAGAAGAGTTAGTGGATAAATTAGAATAGAGAAGGGAAGATGGAGAAGAGGAGATGAAGAAGAGAAGTTGGAGAAGAATGGATGGAGAAAATAAGATAAGAATAGAGAAGGGAAGATGGAGATGAAGAAGAGTTAGTAGAGAAATTAGAATGGAAGATAAGAATAGAGAAGGGAAGATGGAGATTAAGAAGAGTTAGTGGAGAAATTAAAATGGGAGATAAATATGGAGAAGGGAAGATGAAGATGAAGAAGAGTTAGTGGAGAGATTAGAATGTGAGATAGAGATGGAGAATGGAAGATGAAAATGAAGAAGAGTTAGTGGAGAAATTAGAATGGGAGATAGAGTTAGTGGAAAAATTAGAATGGGAGATAGATGAGTAGGTTATAAAAGGAGAAAGAAGTGAGCTTGAGAAAGGATTCTTGAGAGAGAAAATTTGAAGTGTTTGGGAGGATTTTTTTTGGAGAGAAAATTTTGGATGTTTAAGAGAGTTTTGGGAGATTGAAGAAAAATTTGAGAGAAAGAAAATACCAAAAGAGAGAGAATTTTGAAGATGATGGGAGTTCAAACCTAGGGATTATCATCACAAATTCCTTCATCGATCAATATAAATCAAGAGTTCATCCTCGTCAACGAGCAAGCAAATTCGAGCTAAGTGTTTTTATTTATTCATTTGTTTATGGTTTTACTTGCAAATTAGCACAAATTGTATACACTTTCTCCATCTCCTCTTTTTTTTTTTCCATATTTTATGTTAGGAGAAGGATATCTCTACGTCAACAGCAAAAATCTCGTAGATATGCAAAAATCGGCCCAGACAAGCTCCTAAGCTGTCCACCGATTTCTCAACTGATCTGTGACTAAAAGTCCCTCTTAATTCAAAAGAAACTCTCTATATTGGGAACATAGAGAGCGAAAATCAATTATAGAAATCCCTCCCAAAAAAATGGGAGATAAGTACTCTTTCCACTCTTCTGGTTTTAGGTGCAGATTAGCACATATTTTGTATACTGACATTTCACTCTATTTTATGTCAGGAAGCCGCAACTTTATATCAATGGTCAACCCTATGGAAGCACAAAATCGGCTTGGAGGAGTCCTCAAGCGCGCACAAATTTCAAATTGTTGAATCAATTCGTTGTATTTTATTTTAAAGAATTCATACCCCAGAATGGAGAGGACAAAGTCCATCCGCAATTTAAATACCTGCACCATAAATCCCAAAGGGAAGAGCCAAGCCAATGCTTAGCCTCCCATTGGAGGTTTTTACTTACAGTAGTTAAATACCTGCAACTTAAATACCTGTACCTTAAATCCCAAAGGGAAGAGCCAAGCCAATGCTTAGCCTCCCATTGGAGGTTTTTACTTACAGTAGTTAAATACCTGCAACTTAAATACATATACCTTAAATCCCAAAGGGAAGAGCCAAGCCAATGCTTAGCCTCCCATTGGAGGTTTTTACTTACAGTAGTTAAATACTTGCAACTTAAATACATGTACCTTAAATCCCAAAGGGAAGAGCCAAGCCAATGCTTAGCCTCCCATTGGAGGTTTTTACTTACAGTAGTTAAATACCTGCAACATAAATACATGTACCTTAAATCCCAAAGGGATGAGCCAAGCCAATGCTTAGCCTCCCATTGGAGGTTTTTACTTACAGTAGTTTAAATACTTGCAACTTAAATACCTGTACCTTAAATCCCAAAGGGAAGAGCCAAGCCAATGCTAGGCCTCCCATTGGAGGTGTTTATTCACTGTCATGTACTTCCTATAATTTAATTTTTGAATCATCAGACCCAAAAGATAAGTAGGTTGTAATACTGCACAGAAGTCGTTAACACACTCCTTCTTTCGGCTTCAGGGAATCTTTAACACTTAAAAAAATATAACAAATAAAAATATATACCATCCATGCATCCTATTTAAAAAGTGAAAACACAAAAGAGAATACCCTACTATAGCCTTAGGAATAAACCAAGCCTGAGTTGCCGAATTAGGATATCCATGAAATTAAGGTACCGAAAGGGCATTAGTTTTAATTAACTAGTGTAACCAAGTCCCCGAGCTCCTAATCTCTGGTTCGCAGGAATAAATTAGTTCTCCCGCTAATTTATTTAGGTTTCTAATCGACCTACCAAGAACGATTAGTGGCGACTCCAAATTTTAAAATCATTTAAACAAAAACCAAAGTTGCGATTCGGTAGGGCTTGGGAGGGTCCGCGTTAGGTTAGTGAAATCTAATTAACCTAATAATCCGTTAACCCCTTTTAAAATTTAAAATTTTTTAGAGGGTCGCGACAGTACCGTCGCTCGTTTGTTCGTTCTCAAGGCATTGTCCAGCACTGTTTTGGCATCAAATAGGCTCAAGTTGCACCCAACGAACTAAGATTTTGCGGGAGCGTAGGGGTAATTCGCTAGACTTTTGATTGTAAATCAATGCTTGTTTGATTGGAAACTTGCATATATGTTTTGGTGATCCAATGACGTATATGATTTGCAATAAAAAAACGAAAGAAATCAGAACTTTTGAACAAAAACAAATCTGATTTTTTTGGTTCTTAACTTCTGAGGGCGAACTTGACACAAATCTTTTGAATTAAAAAATCCTAAACCCAAATCCGATCATGTCCTATCTATAGCCATTCGGATACGATTTCTTGGATCAATAAGAAGGAGAAGTTAGCCAATTCGATCTATAACCATTTAGATCCGATTCGTTATCTTCTCATATCAATTTTTGGGTTAAGGAAGTGGATTTTTTTAAAAAAATTCAAGAGGATTATCCATGGATTGCATTGTGGTTATCATGTTTAGATATTCATTTGATTTGGTTGGATTATCATGTTTGTTCTGGATACTACCTTATCTAGTTTGAAATTCCATAAAAAATTTGAAAATTTTAGTAAGATATGGTTTCTTAGAAACCCTATCTAATTGAAATTTTAGAAAAGATGAGCTTCTTAGAAAGCTTATCTCATTGGAAACTTGGAATAAAAATAAAACAAGATAAGAAGCTATCCATGCTTATCCTAAAAGAATTCGAAAAAAAATTATAAAAAAATACCAAAAATTCTGCTCATCATCTCATGCACATCCATATTTTTCACATCTCATACATATCCATATCCTACATATCTCTAGCATTTTATGTTTGAGTATCCATGTTTGTATAAGCATATTTACATGTCTTACATGTACCCATGTGACATAATTTCCAAGTATCACCCATGATTTCTCCCATTTTTCGAATGATACATATATGCATGCATTAATAATTTTTTCTTGCATAAATGGTCGTGTCTCTTGTTGCATATTTCATGCTTTGTCATGATGCATGCTAATACTTTGCACGTCATTGTTCGTCATGCCACGACTTGATTGCCATTACGCTATGATGCGCTATTACCATGTCTTGAACCTTTGCACGTCGCATGTTTTGCGCATCTCATTTGCATGTTCATACTTGAAGCATATCTCGTATATTATCATCTCATATATTTGCATGTCCATATTGCATTTTATTTGCTATGTCTTTTGCATGTTTGGTCTAATCGGATGCATAATTATCTGCATGTTGCTTATTATCTTGTATTGCACCTTTATTGTTGATTCATTGTCAGTGCATTCATATCATTCATACATCTCATTTAAAAATGAAAATAAAAAAAACATCTTACTTGAGCGTAAAAGTAAGTCAAGCTAGGGTTGCCGACTTAGGACATTCCATGAAATTTAAGGTACCGAAAGGACATTAGTTTAAATTAACTAGTGTAATCAAGTTCCCGAATCCTTTAATCTTTGGTTCCTAGAAGTAAGGTATTTCTCCCGATATCTTACTTAGGTTTCTAATAAACCCACCAAGAATAGTTAGTGGCGACTTCAAACTATCTGAACATCAATATAAAATCAAAGTTGCGAATTGCTAGGGCTTGGGAGAGTTCGTATTGGGTTAGCTATTTGATAAACCTAATAATCCATTAGCCTGAGGAAACTCGTTTTTTTAGGGTCACGACAGCTTGGCGACTCCACTGGGGAGTAAACTTTGATTTTTCAAGAAAATAGGTAACTAATTGGAGTGCTTCAATTTTCCTGAAAATTAAAAGCCTTAGAGGATTTAGGCCAATAGGAATTTCATGGATGTCTCGCTTTGGCCGACCTTGTTTGAAACTCACTCAATAGGTGTTATATGGTTTTGTAGATATGGAGGGATAAGGGGTGAGTTGATTGTTAATCCTTTGTTTCGCAGGTTGGAGTTTGGAATGAATGTCTTTGGTTATGTTGAAGCGCTGATTGAGTATAAACTCTTGTGTATGCTGTTTACCGCTTTTGCATGTACACTTAGCACACACTACCCGCCATTGAACCCGATTAGCTAGGCTTAGGATGGTACTTGATTGGAGTCACTTCGGCCATGACCATTTGGCCCGAGTCGCCCTTCTCAAGTCCCGAACTTTTCAAATTGGTGTCAAGAGTTACCACCCCCATCATTGACCATTATGATGCGGGTCGTTACTTGGCTAAGCTAAATGTTCACGGGGATACTTGACTCAATCACAAACTGACGTGGTTCGGTCTGGATATCCTTGGGGCTCCATCTTTGTCAAGCAATGTTAGATAGAAATCGATCCTCACGAAGCATCTCATGTGCATGTCTCTGTGATTGCTACTTTTGATTGTCCAAAGGCGGTAGTTTCTCAATCCTTTCTCTCCTTTTGATTACTTACTTTTTGAGTCGGTCCATAACTATTAAGGTGTGTCATTAGAGTCCCGAGCTATACATTTATGGGGGAAGTTCGAGTCATTGCTCCGGCTAAAGACCAATTGAAGGAATGGTGGAGCAAATTACATGAGGATGGCCAAGATATTGTCAGATTCCGCATTGGCCGCATGCTCCCTTTGATTGATATTCGACTTCGATTCGGTCTCATCCATGCGTTGAGTCATTTTTGGAGCCCAAAGACTACAACATTCATATTCGGTAAGCATGAGCTAACTCCAACTTTAGAAGAGTATAGCGTTCTTCTTGGAAAGTCACTTGACTCAGGTTTGGTTAGCCCGCCAATTGGGGAGGATCCGGTCTTAGCTTTATCTTAATATCTAAATGTTAATCGAGATGAAGTGGCCAAGGTTTTAAAGGCAAATCGAGGGAGTTGTCCCATCCCGTTTTTGGACTTATGTTTTGCAAAAGCTACCTTTGAGTATGACCGAGCCAAAATTTTCATGCTATTGTTCTTTGGCTCGTTGATTTTTCCACACAAAACAAATGCAATCGACCCTTTGGTCGCATCTTTTGCTCGACAAGTTAACAATGGGAAAAATTGTGTCAACGCCATTTTGGCGGAAACATTTATCTCTCTTTCAAAACTTAAGAGCAACCATGATAAGACATTTCGTGTTTCACCCGAGATTCTTCAAGCTTGGTTCCTCTCTCACTTTGCTAAATTTGGGAGCCTTCTTGAAATTTCAAAAATTACTGAGTATGAACATCCACTTTTGAGTTTTAAGCATGAACAAGACCGGATTCCTGAACACCATTACTCCCAATGGCTAGTCTTGTTAACGAACCCAAGTCCTGTGACTTTCTTGTGGAAAGCTCCTTGGTTCAAAGTTGAGGAAGCTAGGCTAGCAGGTCGAGATGGGGCACCCGTACCTCTCTTGGGCATTTCTGGCATTACTGAATATTATCCTGTAAGGGTGGTCCGACAATACGGGGTGATACAGTCAATCCCTCCGAGCCCGAAGGACAACGAAGTTCGCATCGACTTTATTATTGGAAGCCGGAGGTTTGAAGAGCATGTTTCCCTTGCCCATGCTATGTGGGAGCGATGCCGGCCGGCAAAGCTAATCTTACCCAAAGGGATCCTCATAGGAAACGTGAAGATATATCACGCCTCTGTGAGATATATGCGGGAGCATGTCATTCCAAAAGAATGGTTTCCAGTGATACCTCGGGCGTCTGTTCATGACACGAAACAAGCCGAGATTAATCGTCTCAAGCGCAGGGTTGCCGAGGCTAAAGAGAAGACCAAGAAGATTGATGGCAAATATAAGAAGCTCAAGAGTCGTGTTATCCCCCAGAAGTTCATAGCTCGGGCTAGTTAGAGTCATGTTTTAGTTTGCATTATGCATTACTGTTTTTCACATATACCTTGCTGCTTTGAACGAATTGTTCGATTTCCTTGGGGCCAATTCTGGGTCCTGACCATTGAATGAAAAATGTTTGGAAGATCTAGACCTATCATGTGTAAAATTTTCGGATGAATCCATCATGTTTTTCATTTCTACCAAATTGATAATGAAGGCAAAACAATTTGAGTTTTTAGGAAATTTCAGACACTGATTTTATTTCACTGATTGCTACTAGAAAGATGCTTTTTTGGGCGAAGTCAAAACATAAAAGTGGTAGAATGGACTTTGAACTAGTAATCTACAAAGTTTTGGGCATTAATTTTCAATTTTGATGACCCATTTATGCCTTAAACAGAAACCAGACAAACTAGTTTTCTGAACAAATTTTTCTAAAAGATGCATTAAACTATAATGATCTAAGCATTTTCTAAAAGAACTCAAAACATGAAAGTTGTTCATAATTGTCTTAGCTATGTCTCCAAAAATTTTGATATTATTTCGTTTAATCTATGAATTAATACCATTTTTTTTCATACAAGCCGACGAAACTGAAATCTGCTGAGTCAATCCACTGATCATGGTTGCTTTCATTTTCGAGTCTAGAGGAATGTCATGGATTGACTCGTCGTCATTTTACCATCATGTTGCTCATGTTCATACGTTTGGAAGGTACTCCGCATCACGGGTACTCCGCATCCCCATAACACCCGCTTGAAGGTGAAGAAGATGGCCGACAGAGCCGAGATCATAGCAATAGTTCAAGAGGCTCTCAAGGAGCACATAGATGCAATGAATGAACGGATCGAGGGAACAGTATCTCAAGCAATGGAAAAGATGGCTATGAGATTTGCAGCCATACTACAACCATCTAGCTCGATTCCTCCACCCACAGCGCCTCCACCTTTGCCAATGGACAATCTTGGCAAAGGCACAGATTGTGTCCCTATATCTACTCTACCATTGGAGGATGTTATTTTCACAGATGCTAGCTCGGGCACATCGCCTGTAGTCTCTATACCCCAGGCTAACCCTGTGGTCGAGGGGATGAACGAGAAGGCCATGAAAATCAGAGCCTAGATGGAGCAGAGGATACGAGTGATGGAAGGAACACACAATATTCCCCAAATTAATATATCCGTCTTCTCAAAGGTTCAGGTGCTTGAAAAATTCAAGATGCCCGATTTTGAGAAGTGTGATGGCACCTCCAACCCTGTTCAACATGTTTAAATGTATCAGGCTAGGATGAACAAGTATGTGGCTAATGGTCTCTTGATGATTCAAACTTTTCAAGCCAGTTTAAAAGATGCAGTCATGAGATGGTATACAGACTATGAGATTTATTGTGTTGAAGATTGGGAAAATGTGGCCAATTTATTTGTTAAGCATTTTAGCTTCAACCTAGACTCGTTACCACTAGAGAGGATTTGGAGCAATCGGAATTGAAAAAGGGTGAGACGATTAAACAGTACGCCACCAGGTGGAGAAATATGACGTCTCAGCTGAAGCCGGTGCCACCTGAGCGGGAACTCATGAGATTGTTTGTCTCTACCCTTCCTCAAGTAATTCGATCCCGCATACTTGGGATTGCAGCAACCTCATTTAGCCACCTCGTTGCAATGATCGAGGAGGTGGAAAGTGGCCTGAAGAAGGGGTGGTATGGAGATAGCAATTCAAGTATCAAGCGGTTTGCGCCAAAGAAGGACAGTGAACCTACCCCGTAGGTTAATATGACGTACACACAGAAGCCTAAGGTTCATATGCCCAAGGTACAAGTCCCTAATCAACAACAAGCTAATTTTGGTTCATAAAATCAGAGGCCAAATCGACATAACAACCGATAATTTACTCATCTCCCTAGAACTTCTTCTCAAGTGCTAGCTGTGTTACGGAAGAAAAATCTATTGACGACTGAACCATTAAGGCCTAATTATGCTTCTTTTGCAAAGTTTGATCCATCTAAGAAGTGTGACTACCACCGTGGCGAGCCAGGGTATAGCACTGATGATTGCTTGGTGTTAAAAAATCATATTCAAGATTTCCTTGAATCGGGAGCATTCTCGTTCCGGAAAGGTCCATGAGGGTGAGGTTAATGTCATTTTTGACGATGAGATAGGCCTTGTTGAAAGTTTCAAGTTCAAGTTTCTGACGTCTTTGATGCCCTAGTTCGTGCCAGTTATTATCGAAGTGGGGATGTTTTGTCACTAGATTAGGTAAGACGGAAGGTCCTTGACTTGATGGAATAAGGAATGATCGTGTATATAAACCAGATAAGGATTTTGGCTACTATTTCGCAAATCGTCATTGATTGGGATAAGGAATTAGCTGCATTGACTGTCCAGGGTGAACCTAAGATTGAAAATGAGTTGGTGAAAGAAGATACGACTAACAAGATCAAGGAGGACCCTGAATTAGCCAATATGCCCGTCTTGGAAGATGCTTCTGACGATGAACTTGGAAATGTCATACCTGACAATTTTGTCATTACTTCACCCCCAACCCTTTTTATATAAGGACGATAAGGTAGTACCATGGTCCTATTAGCCCTGGTAACAAGGTCAGGGAGAACCTATAACAATGATCCACCGGCCAAGCAGGCTACGGACAAGGAAGCAAAGGATTTCTTAGCGGTTATTAAGGCAAGCAAATATTGTGTGGTTGATCAACTACAAATTGCCGGCTCAGGTTTCTTTATTGGAGCTCCTCCAATCCTCTGAGAAGCATCGAAGCTCTTTGATGAAAGTGCTGGGAGAAGTCCATGTGCCCGAAGATATCGATGGAGACAAATTGGAGAATTTTATCGGGACTATCCTTCTAAAAGATCAGGTAGCATCCACTGATGACGAGATCCCAATCGAGGGACGGGGTCATAATAAAGCTTTACACATCTCGATCAAGTATAATCAGACTTACGTGGCCCAAGTATTGATTGATAATGGGTCGGCTTTGAATTTGTTCCCTTTAGCTACGTTGAATAGTTTGGGCATTGACCCAGCCAGGATGCAGGCAGCAAAATTATCAGTCAAAGCTTTCGATAGGATGAGGAAGAGTGTCTTGGGACAAATCAATTTAGAGATACAAATTGGTCCTTCTATGTTTGATGTTTTGTTTCAGGTGTTAAACATCCCCTCGGCTTTTAACCTTTTGCTGGGTCGGCCATGGATCCATAATGCCGGAGCTATCCCATCTAGTCTACACCGAAACGTCAAGTTTGTGGTTAAACAAAAGGTGGTTATTGTTCATAGAGAAGAGGATTTTCGTATCTGTAATGAGACAGTCATTCCGTACATTGAGCCGGATCACAGTGAGGAGGATTCTTACCACTCCTTTGAGTTGGTACAAGCCATTTATGCTTCGCTAGAGAGTCCCTTACCAATCCCTGAGCTATTTAATGTCTATGTTATGGTCGCTAAGGTAATGATGAGTAATGTTTTTGAACTTCGTGCTGGATTAGGCAGGCATGGTCAAGGGATTCGCATCCTAATTGAAGCTAACGGATAATCCCATACAGCTGATTTGGGATATAATGGGTGTAGCCGACCTAGACATGAAAAGCGGGGCTCAATGGGCCATGGCAAATTACAGCATAGTCCTTTACCACCACCCTTGAGCGAGACCTTCCATTCAATTGGAAAATAGTTGGTAAATACGATGATTTGAGTAAGTTTGAGAATGATCTCGGGATAGTCTTCCCTGATTCGTCGAAAGACCAAGATCCTGAGCCGATGCTACTTAATGCTAATAATACTGACAACATTGACATACCCTATTTGGGCGACTGGTTCGGTGACTTGACCGTAACTGCTCTCTTTGATGACCCTATGAAGATTGATGGAGTCCCTGAAAATGAGCCTTATATGGTGCCCAAGTCTCTGAAGCCGTCTGCCGATGATGATCCACTAGAGGGTTTAGATTCAAAAATTAATTCAGGGGCAAAGGCGGAGATTCTTAACTCCACCTATGCATCTTGATCGATCCTTGGATGAATCTACACAATCTATGCATGAGTTTTGGACCCCATAGCTCACAATCAAGCTAGAAGACTTGGTTGATCCCGTACCAGCTTCGAATCATACTTTAACGTCGACCATACCGTATCAGCTGATGGAAAGCAGGGCAAAGCCAAGGACACTCAATCTGCAAGGCAGTATCCTCATTTAGGCTTTACCAATTCTGAAAATTACACTTTATTTTCCTTCTTGTAAGAGTAAGTGTCGGATGGAATGTTTGCCAAAGATTGAAATCAAATTCTTGCTATTTATCATACTTGGGAGACAACCCTAAATTTTTGCAAAGCTATGGCCACCAAATACAGTCTATTTTGACAATAGATGGGGCAAAATGATAGTGATCCCAAACTTGGGAAAGGGAGTATGTCTTTTCTATTTCATGCCATTTTCAAGATGATGCTCAGTTTTTCTTCTTGAAGGGGTATGTGACCGACATGACAGTCATCTCCAGTCGACGGCTAAAGCATCTCGAGTCCTTACTTGATTTATTTCGCACACATTTCTCTTTGTGCAGGGGCAAAAGTCAGGAACGAGTCTTTTCTAATCCAAGGATTAAGCTCTAAGACTTGCTAAATCCATTTGCATATGCAAGGGCAATCTACAGTCCCCCATTCTTGGGAGTTTTCGTGCAGATCTGAACATGCTTGCATAATTCATTTCTTAAGAATATGCATGAGTTCTTCATGAAACTATCATGAGTCATTGCTACATTGTGCATGCTTAAGTGTTGTTCACATATTGCAAAATTTCATACATGATTTTGTTTGTGTTGCTAAGTTTTGTTCGAGAAGGAATTTTTATTTAGGCAATTTGTTCCATTCTATGAAAATGATCATGTTGAATGAGGAATGTCAGGATGATGAAAAGCAAGCATTTTCCATACACATCCAGTATATTGATCCCCAATGCAAATTGAGTGAAAAAAAAATTCCATGTTGACAAGGTAAAGGGTTATCTCGCGAAAAGTATGATGACCGAAGTGATGAGAGGCATTCATTTCCTCTATCATACATACTATAGGTTATCCTTTGTTTAACCCTTTTGAACGAAAGTTCATTTCTTACCCTTGTCATAAACAACCCCACATTGGGGCAATTACTAGAAAATTCAAATGGTTAGAATTTTCTTACTTTTACTTGCATCAATTTTTGAGTATATTTATTGCATGTAAATTTTGTGTTAGCTCAAGTGCCTTAGACATGACGAAAAGCATTTTCTTTCTATATCCCTACACACCATACCCTTTGCTTACCTAATTTGAGCGGTGAATCCATTTCATAACGTAATTTGTGATCATCCCTATGGCAAATCAAAGAGTTCATGTCAAAGTTTTGAGATAACTAAAGTTCAAAGAAACTTCGGGCAATTGGAAGTTCAGGAAAAGTCCAAAAAAAGGGGGTGTAAAAAAAAAGAAAAAGAAAAAAGAGACTCCATCAAGCGAAGCTCTCTCTCGAGAAAAATTCTCTATATCTCAAAAAAAGGGGGAAGGGAGTCAAGAAAAATTTCTCAAAAAAAAATCTCCCTAAAAAAAAGAGGAGAAGAAAGAAGGGAGAAGAAAAAAGAAAAAATAAAAATAAAAGAGAGAGGCTTCGACAAAAACAAAGTCGATATGCAAAAGTATTCATCAAAGAAAAGAGACCATTTGAAGGTTTGCTTGTGAAATAATTGCCATAGCAAAAACATGAAGACTGGATGATCACCAATTCCCACGATTCATGATATACCCTTTTGTTATAAATAGGCCATTCATTTCAAGCATACCCAAACCTACGTTACAACCCTTACCGAAGTCTCTTTAGATTAGGGTATTTGAGTTAATGTAGGGTTTTATGTGCTTATAAATATTGATTGAAAAAGTGCGAGCATGATTTTTTTATCTTATTTTTGCAGGGTTCTTGACTTGTAAACCCAATGCAACTGAAAATATCATTTCAATGCCAAAACAACTCTTATATGAGTCCCCTTTGATAAGCAATGGACCAAGCTCTGAATTATAGTCCTTGAAAAGACCTCTTGGACTGGTCATGTCATACTAATTGCGAGAATACTCAGACCCTTGCAGAGCATGATGGTGACAGTTCAGAGTGATTCTTATACCCGTATCAATGGTCGGATTTCAAAACCTTTTTCATGAGAGCGAGTGAAAAGTCTTTTCTAATTGAAAGTTTCTCATTCAAATATTGATTGAATTTACCGAAAGGTTTCCTTATTGATAAAATCCACGATGAAATTTTGTGACACGAGTAAAGAGTTCACGTGATTTGATGGTATATAATGTTGCAATGATTTTATGCATGTGTTTGCTTTAAAGACAAGTATGACACAATTATCTTGTCCTTCCCTTGGTTAGTGCTTGGGAAATCTAGGTAAGAGTTTCTAAACCCCTTTCAAGTTGACAGCTATACCAAATGATAATTGTGATTTTGATCTCATTTCTCTCTTCGATTAGTTCACGATCAACTTGCTCTCGTGTTCTTAATCTTTATGTTTACCCTGGTTCACGATTGATCTATTTTCGTGATACCTTTATCAAACTCATGATCGACCTGCTCTCATGATTTTAATTACTATTTTTGATTAGTTCACGATCGACTTGCTCTCGTGTTCTTAATCTTTATGTTTACTCGGTTCACGATTAACCTGCTCTCGTGATTTTGATTTCTCTATTTGATTAGTTCACGATCGATCTGCTCTCGTGTTCTTAATCTTTATGTTTACTCTGGGTCACGATCGACCTGCTCTCGTGATACCTTTATCAAACTCATGATCAACCTGCTCTCATGATTTTGATTTCTCTATCTGGTTAGTTCATGATCGACCCGCTCTCGTGTTCTTAACCTTTATGTTTACTCGGTTCATGATCGACCTGTTCTTGTGAATCGTGATCTCATCTAGATCACCATCAACCTAACCTGGTAGTCTTGGCTCTACCTCTACTAAATTACAATCGACCTGCTCTCACGTTAGGTAAGACGGTATTTCCATGTGTTATTTATAGCTTTGCGTATCATGCATCATTTTCCTCTTGCATAAAAAACGGGATCAAAAACTCCCACAAAAAAAATTCATCATTTACCTTATCAAAATTTAGGTTCAATTTGGTCTTTGAGCGAAACCTCTACGAGCCTCCACTCAAAGAAGGGCAGCTATTGACACCCAAATTTTGATTTATATATATTATTGCAAAAAATGAGAATTTATTTTGACAAAAAAAATTTCCTCGTAAATTGCATATTTTGTTCCATGCATTGTATTTGCATCAATTTAGACTGACAGAGGAATTGGGCTTCAATTGAAGAGCGACGGATCCGAATTTACTTGAAAATTTGGCTAGCCCATGGTGACGTTTTTATTGGGCCGAAAATTCAAAGAGTCTTAACCCATTGCGACTCTTCAACATTTTGAAATTTAAGAGTTTTAAGTAATTAAAACTCTTAGATTCAGAATTTCTAATCTAATGGCTCTAATATAATCCTACCTTAGCTAGGTTTAATTCAATGGCCCAAACTCATACTCCTACTAGGACTAGGATTCGCCTTAACTCTATATAAGCAACCTTAGCTCTAGGGTTAGGGGGAGGAAAGAGGGAAAAAAAAGTTCATATTTTTAGAGAGAAGCACTTGAAAAATTTCTCTGATTTTGTAGGTCGTTAACCACAAGCTCCAGCGGTGCCGTCACTCGTTTGTTCGTTCTCGAGGTATTATCCAGCACTGTTTTGGCATCAAATAAGCTCAAGTTGCACCAAACGAACTAAGATTTTGCAGGAGCGTAGAGGTAATTCGCTAGACTTTTGATTGTGAATCAATGCTTGTTTGATTGGAAACTTGCATATATATATTTTGGTGATTCAATGACGTATACGATTTGCAATCAAAAAACGAAAGAAATCAGAACTTTTGAACAAAAAAAATCTAATTTTTTTGGTGCTTAACTTCTGAGGCCAAACTTGACACAAATCTTTTGAATTAAAAAATCCTAAAACCAAATCCGATCATGTCCTATATGTAGCCATTCAGATACGATTTTTTGGATCAATAAAAAGGAGAAGTTAGCCAATTCGATATATAACCATTTAGATCCGATTTGTTATCTTCTCAAATCAATTTTTGGGTTTAAGGAAGTAGATTTTTTTTAAAAAAAATTCAAGAGGATTATCCATGGATTGCATTGTGGTTATCATGTTTGGATATTCATTTGATTTGGTTGGATTATCATGTTTGTTTTGGATACTACCTTATCTTGTTTGAAATTCCATAAAAAAAACTTTGAAAATTTTAGTAAGATATGGTTTCTTAGAAACCCTATCTAATTGAAATTTTAGAAAAGATAAGCTTATCTCATTGGAAACTTGGAATAAAAATCAAGATAAGAAGCTATCCATCCTTATCTTAAAATAATTCGAAAAAAATTATAAAAAATACCAAAAATTCTGGTCATCATCTCATGCACATCCATATTTTTCACATCTCATATATACCCATATCCTACATATCTCTTGCATTTTATGTTTGAATATCCATGTTTGTATAAGCATATTTACATGTCTTACATGTACCCATGTGAGATAATTTCCAAGTATCACCCATGATTTCTCCCATTTTTCGAATGATACATATATGCATGCATTAATAATTTTTTCTTGCATAAATGGTCGTGTCTCTTGTTGCATATTTCATGCTTTGTCATGACGCATGCTAATACTTTGCCCGTCATTGTTCGTCATGCCACGACTTGATTGCCATTACGCTATGATGCGCTATTACCACGTCATTGAACCTTTGCACGTCGCATGTTTTGTGCATCTCATTTGCATGTTCATACTTGAAGCATATCTCGTATATTATCATGTCTTATATTTGCATGTCCATATTGCATTTTATTTGCTATGTCTTTTGCATGTTTGGTCTAATCGGTTGCATAATTATCTGCACGTTGCTTATTATCTTATATTGCACATCTATTGTTGATTCATTGTCAGTGCATTCATATCATTCATACATCTCATTTAAAAATGAAAATAAAAAAAAAACATCTCACTTGAGCGTAAAAGTAAGTCAAGCTAGGGTTACCGACTTCAAACATTCCATGAAATTTAAGGTACCGAAATGGCATTAGTTTTAATTAACTAGTGTAATCAAGTCTCCGAATCCTTTAATCTCTGGTTCCTAGAAGTAAGGTATTTCTCCCGATATCTTACTTAGGTTTCTAATAAACCTACCAAGAATAGTTAGTGGCGACTTCAAACTATCTGAACATCAATATAAAACCAAAGTTGCGAATTGCTAGGGCTTGGGAGAGTCCGTATTGGGTTAGCTATTTGATAAACCTAATAATCCATTAGCCTGAAGAAACTCGTTTTTTTAGGGTCGCGACACTGACCAAGATTTTCGCGGTTAACTCCGTTGTTTTGAAGAAATGCAGAACTCGCTTCTTGGACCTTCATTCTGTAATCCTATGATCTTCAGGAGCAACCACATTTGTTTTCAATTGAAGAATATTTACATGCCGTACACACCTTCTATTTCTAGCATCGCCAAGCACTACGAATCCACGCAAATTTTGAGCAGCCACTTCAAGTGGGGTAATATCAGAGAAGCAGAGAAACTGTTTGAGAAAATTCCTGAGAAAGAAGTAGTTTCCTAGTCAATCATGATTCATGGGTATGCTAAACATGGGTATCACGAAAGATCCGTGGAAGCTTTTTCTGTAATAAGAATGTCCAATGTGGTCCCGAAGCCGTCATCGGCGTTGTAGGTTTTAGCGACATGTGGCTCCAATGTGTTCATGGATTGATTGTTAAGAATGGGCAAGAGCATAATTTGATTGTGGGCACTGCATTGTTAGATGCTTATGCAAGATGCAGCAATGTTGGTGGCTCTTACAAGGTGTTTCAGGGACTCAAGAACCCAGGTTTGATTTCTTTCAATGCTGCCATTGCTGGGTTTGTGTATAATGATCTTTTCAAGAAGGGTCTTGCACTGTTTAACCAACTTAAGATGGTTGGTCTTGCACCTGGTATCGCGACAATGGTGTCCGCTGTCCAGCCATGTGCTACTTTAGGATCGCGACACCTAGAATCTGTTCACAGCTTGATTACGAAGGGCAGCCACAGGAAAATGGCGAACAGTGGTTATAGAAATTTACAGAATGCATAGGATTGGTCATCCTTTGCTTGGTGGCACAACAAGTGTCGAGCAAGGTGATTCTTTATCAGAGCAATTGCAAGAAGTCGAGATTCCTCAAGAAGTTCTTCAGGTGTGCACATAGAGATCCACAAGTCCATGTTCTCTGGAGATTTCACTGAATTCTGCAAGTTTAACAAGCAACGAAAGACGCCGTCAATGATGATGAGATACAAAAATGGACGAATTACGTTTCGTCACAAATGAGATGCATGCAATCAACATGCCTATAGTTGATCTAGTTGCAGATGACTCGGTAGATGGAGTGGGGAAGATGCTCTCGTTGGCTTTACAAGGGGTTGAAGAGCAAAATGTTGAAATCAAGCTTAAAAGAAATGGCATTCAAGAGGACAAAAGTCCTGTGGCATTGGTAGTTAATGCGTGTTGTAACCGTAATGCAAAGGAAAACATGGTGGGAATATGCTTTGTTGGACAGGACATTACTGGACAAAAGATGATTGTGGGCAAATATACTCGTATCCAAGAAACACTTTGGTTTAAAGAGGGAAGGAATTGTTGACAGAATGCTACTTAGCGAGATTTCCACTGTTACCAACTTTGGTTGCCGCCTGAAAGAATGAGAAAGGACAAAATCATAGAGAAGAATCATGTTGTGTACATGAAAGCATGAGAGAAAAAGAAAAATCCATCGAAAGAAAAAGTAGAATTTGATGAGCATCTGGCTTTGGAGACAAAAGCAGAGTTAACGCTGGCTTTAGAGACAAAAGCAGAGTTAATACCTGGCCATCGTGGAGAAAGGGAGGGGGAAGTAGAGAACAACATCATCACAAAAGACAAGCACACCGAAAGGAGAGCTATTGAGATCTAAAAAATAGGGGAAAGATGAGGGCAATTGCTGGTGGACGACCGAAAGAAGAAGGGAATTCAATATAAGACATCAGATTCTCTCTACTCCACGGATTCTTTCAACTAAAAAATGAAAAGACACAAGTAAAAGGGTTGGTGGAAGAGTGATGAAGCGCACTCAAAAAGGGGGCTCGGTCAAAGAAGGGGTTTTGAACGTTGGGTGCAAGAAGAAAAGGAGCTAGCAGCTGAATTGAAAAAGGAGGACCTCGATCGAAAAAAGAAAGAGAGGGTGAAGATTGGTCGGTGGAGACCAGAGGGTAACAAGAGGAGGAGAGGATTTTCCACAAAAAAAAAGGCACCGGGGGAAAGGTGTGGGATCTCTGTCAGTCTCATCTGGGGGGAGGAAGGCGAAGGCCTTTGGCGGTTCATGGGTCAACTTAAAAAGAATCTCAAGAACTCCCTCGGGGGATAAATGGCCCTGGCACTTTAGTTCTCACTTCGACCCAACTCTGAATCACCTTGAACATTGCTCTACTCCCCCTGGCCTACAACCTCACCAAGCTCACGATCCTATCCTCCTCGTCCTCCGCCCCTCTCTCCTCTTCCCCCTCTCAAGACTTTGATTTCTCCGAGTTTTTCGATCCTATCACTCTCCACTCTCGCCATCCTAACCCTAATCCTTCTTCCTCCACTTCCTCCAGTTCGCATCCTCCGGTGATTCAGAACCAGTCCCATTCTTTCGTCGGCCCATCTCCTCGATATGCCCACTCCAAGTCTCTCCCTTTCATAGACTCTTCTGAAGACGAAATGGACGAAGCTGATGGACTAAAAAAGGGAAGTTGAACTTTCTCCTGGTTACTCACACCCACAATGATATGGGTTGGTTGAAGACGGTTGACCGGTGCTTCGTTCGTTCCAATAATTGGATCTAGGGGCTGCAACTCGAACTAAGGCCTCTGCACTGTGGAGACTGGGAGCTGCTCACACCAACAGCAGTCTAATGATGTGCCCTGAGGAGTGTCCACATATTGGGTTTAAGTGTTTGGTCTATAACCGAGGCTACTATCCCGCTCGCGCTTCAAACACTTAGCGCTCTTACTTCATCCAGTATTGGCGGGAACTCAGGTTTTGATACTGACATAGGATGGGAGAAGCAAGCTATGATGTGGAAGTTAAAACTTGCTCATGAGTCATTATAGCAAGAACTAAGTGATTGCATAAGCAAGACAGAGGCACAGCTGCGTCCAAACTCGTTGTCAAACTCGAATATTGTGGAGTATGTGTAGGGAGTTACTCCTGGATCCTCTCAAAGTCTTTGATCAGCTCATGTCGCTGTGCATACCAGATTAGGCGGTCAAGATAAACAGGCTTATATGGTTAGCGCTCCTGTTGATAGTACTGAGGCGGGCCCAACAAGAAGTTGGCGAGGCCAAGAAGCAACTCTCAACCATGGTTTAAAAAAAAAACTCGAGGAGCTGCAACAATAGCTATTGGAGCTTTCTGCTTCTAAGGAAGCTCAAGTTCAAGAACGGCTTAAAATTTCCTGATATCTTAATAAAGCCTGGAAGTCATACGAACTAGAGTCTTGCAATCAAGCTATGGAGGTTGATAACTTGTGCCTTGACGGTAAAATGACAGGCCTTGCTCTGCCTACTAATGGTTATGTGGTGTATTATGTTGACTGTTAACACTATGGGGGGTCTTGGTTCCAATCTTTATGAAGACGATGGGAAGTGGAGCTATCTTTGATGCCCTTATCTGGGGAATGCAAAATGAAAGCTGTTGCATATGTTCTTTCGGGAATGTATAAAAGTGTCGTCCAGTTCAATGTTGGAAGTGCCATTCTCATAACTATTCAACTATACTTTACCAGCATCATTGCTATATGCTTGGATGAACTCCTTCAGAAAGGGGATGAGGAGCAGAATTTGAAGAACATGGATCGAATTTTCTGGATCCTCTATTAAGGATGTCTCTAAACAGTTCATAGAACAACAAACGATGGACCTAGAAGGATAATGCCAAGAAAAGGTTGTCAACTAATGGGCTCGACGGTGAGCTGAACGCGATTGCATCGCAAAGCCTGGACTTTGCACTTGTTGGGAAAAGGGTCCAAGCTTCATTCACCAAGGCCCATCAAAGGCAATTTCCATAGAGCTAAGTGCTCTACTGCTTCTTTTTATTTTTTATACTTTATTTTATTTTATTTGCTATTATTATTATTATTATTATTATTATTATTATTATTATTAAATGAGCATAAATTTTTCTCACCTATTTTCACCATATTTTATGTCAGGTAATAACGGCTCTATACCAATGGTAATTTCATGAAGGTGCAAGCAAAATTGGCCCAGACAAGCCCAAAAATGTCCACCAAATTCTCAGCCGACTCGTTTATGGATTTTCGACTCGAATTGTCGAATCAGTTTATTGTATTTTATTTTAAGGAATTCAAACCCCAAAATGGGAAGAGCAAAGCCCACTCGATAGAGGTTCTTTATTTACTGCGTAATTCTTGTAATTTAATTTTCGCACCGTCAAACCCCAGAATGGAAAGGGCAAAGCCTATCTACTGGAGGTCTTTTATTTATCGTAATTTAATTTCCTACAATTTAATTTCTATACCATAAAATCCCAAAATGGATAGGCCGAGTCAAGGCTGATCCCTTTATTGGAGGTCCTTTATTATTCTGCAGTTTAATTTTTGTACCATAAAATCCTAAAATGGATAGGCCGAGCCAAAGCTGGTCCCTTTATTGGAGGTCTTTTATTTATCCCAATTTAATTTTCCATAATTTAATTCTTGTACCATTAAATACAAGAGAAGGCGGGCCGAGCTAAGGCCAAGCCGCTCATCGGTGGTCTTTTATCTTATGTTATTTACTTCTTGTAATTTAATTCCTGCACTATTAAACCTTAAAGAAGAGTGCCAAGCCAATGCTAGGCCATTCATTGGAGGTATTTACTTATCGTCATTTAAATTCCTGTAATTTAGTTCCTGCACCATAAAACCTCAAAGGAGGGAGTCGAGCTAAGCCAATGCTATGCCATCTAGTGACGGTTTTTACTTACCGTCATTTAAATTCATGTACTTTAATTTCTACAGCATTAAACCCCAAAGGAGAGAGCCAAGCAGTGCTAGGCCATCCATTGGAGGTTTTTACTTACCATCATTTAATTTCCCGTAATTTAATTCCTGCACCATTAAACCCCAAAAGGGAGGGCGAAGCTGAGACTGTGCCATCCATTGGAGGTTTTTATTTACTGTCATTTACTTCCTGCAATTTAATTTTTGAATTACCGAACCCCAGAATGAGTAGGCCGAGCCACCTGATGATGTCGCAACATAGCACAGAGGTCGTTAGCTCACTCCCTTTTTCGGCTTCAGGGAATTTTTTTGAAAATACCAAAAAATGTCACTTACGTGCATTTCATCTAAAAAAGTGAAAATATAAAAGAAAACACCTCACTAGAGCCTTAAGAGTAAATTAAGCCTGAGTTGCTAAATTAGGATATCCATGAAATTAAGGTATTGAAAGTACATTAGTTTTAATTAATTGATGTAATCAAGTCTCCAAACTCATAATCTCTGGTCCATAGAAGTAATTTATCTCTCCCACTAATTTACTTGGGTTTCTAATCAACCTACTAAAAATGATTAGTGCGAACTCCAAATTCTAAAATCATTCTAACAAAAACAAAAATTGCGATTCGTTAGGGCTTAGGAGGATCTGTATTAGGTTAGTTAATTTGATTAACCTGATAATCCGTTAACCTGAAAATTTTCCACCAAAAGAAAAAATTTTGGGGTTGCGACAGACTGGCGACTCCCTTGGGGATGAGATTTTTAATTTTTGAAAAAAGAAGGTACCAATTAGAGTGCTTGAATCTTTTCAAAATTTTAAAAGCCTTAGTGAACTTAGGCCAATGAAAATTTCATGGATATCTCGCTTTTGGTGATCTTGTTTAGAGCTTATCATTTAGGTATTGAATGGTTTTGCAGATGGGAGTTATAAGGGGTGGAGTGTTTGACTAACCCATTTATTTTGCAGGCTCGGTGTTGGTATTGTTTGTTTAATTTCGTATATTTTTAGAAGTGCTATTTTGATACCAACGATTGTGCATGTCTTGCATATTCTGAGGATCACGACACTTGCACACACAAGCATCTAAACTCAAATCGCAAAATTTTTCCTGGATAACCATAGATAAGGATCAAATATGCAAAGCTCTTGCGTTGATTGTGCTTGGATTGACCATATTTAATCCCGCTCATTATCTGAATTGACAATTCTTCCCATTTGTCATTTGATTGCACTGGAGGGTAAGGTTGTCGATTCAAATAGTAGGGGCCTTTTAGGTCCATATTCTATCTCTCCTTTTTATTTTCTAGAGTCTACTCTTCACTCGAGTCATGCGCATGTCTATGTGACTTGCATTTGGCCAAGGTAAAAGTAAGTTTTCTAACCTTATCTTATAATTATTTTTGGTCGATCAATACTAGGTGTCAGTCAGATTTTGAGCCTAACATCACGGCCATCTTTTTCAAAAAAAAATCAAATTGGTCCCCCATTTCTCAAAAAAAATAAATGCAAAAAATATCCCTCCAGGGAATTTTTGTTGACCAACAAAGGATTTTGTCATGTCTTTCCGGTTTCAATAAAAATAAAATTTTTCTGACAAATTTACCATTGAAAATTCATTTTGATAAAAAATATTCCTTCGGGAAATTTGATGAACGTCAAGAGATTTTATCATATTTTTCAAGTTATGAAAACCTGCAAGAAAATTCATTTTCAGAAATTCACCCATGTTTTTCTAAAAAATTTTTGTCTATGTAAAAATAAAATTGGACTAATGTAGGAGCCATGGACCGACCTCTCTTGCATCGCATACTAATTATGTCCTTTACTTTTGTAAGGAATCATAGGTACCTCAGGCGGAAGCAAAATTAGGTTCGATAATATACTAGGAATAATCTTCAGAAATACGAAAGAACGAAAAATGACGAGACTTTAACCGTTAATCCTGGGGGCAAGCGAAGAGATGGATCCTCCCAAAGACAGAATTGTGTTAATCAGTCAGCATGAATGAGTTATGTGTTTTAATGGGGCTGTAAATTTATCCAGATCGGGTGTGAGGGCGTTCTTTGTGTATTGGAAAGGATCCTGTATCTTTTGAAAAACAACATGGATTGTATAATCGGAACCCATAAAGCAAATATAATCAACCAAAGGCCTGTCTTAAAACTTCTTCGGATTCGAATCACGTGAAGAACTTTGGAAGACTGGTGTATTATTAATAGACATAGCCCGTAGGCATTTATGCCGACACTACAGGCGACCGACACAAACGAGTGGACGTCGAAAGAAACAAAGTATGGGCGAAGTGGGGCACGCAACAGATGGCTTGATTTATCGGCGCATTGATCGAGTGGTTACAGTTTTACTAATTTACATGATTGAACGCGAGTCTCTAGGCGGCTAGCGGGAGCCACCGCCGAAGGCCCTTTCTTTCTAAACCCAAGGGGCTCTCTGCACGGTGAGGAGCATCTTGGCTAGCTTCTCCATGATTCACTCTCTGTTGTTGGTAGAAGTGTAACTTAGACTCGTAATCGCTAGTGAAGCTCGTTGGCACCCCTAGAGCAGACTAAACACTAGATATAGATTCCTTTCTTGGAAAGGATTGGTCGTAGCTTCAACTAATCTACCAGCTATGGTTTTAGATACACTTGAAAGTTCGGATGGGATCTGTTCATTTGTAGGAAATCTAGCTTCATTAAATGGATAATAAGGATTGTCCTGGAGTTGGCCCATTAAGATTGTGACATAGGTAGAGGATGTGGAAAGCAAATTTTCTATTTGTGGGCGTTATAGGACGCCATGGACAGGGGAAAGGGGAGTTTAGTGCGGTCCAGTCTGACCGTGAGAAGTGTCCTGTAGCTCCGAGTCGCCCTAACCAAACGTATATTGAATTTGCATTGCCAACGCCCTATCAATTAGGGGCTACTGAATGTTGGAGGTGTTAGTTTCTCCTTATCTAGGGTGTACGAGGAGGCATTAGTGTTTCCTTATCTAGGGTGGGCGTGAGTCTCCCATAAACAGTTGTGTGCTGCTCGTGATTTTGTGGTATTTGCAAACCATCTTCAAGTTAGCACGGTTAAAAATGTGTCTGCATAGATGATGGAAGGCAAACGGTATTGCCTTGCCGTTCACATAGTTTATAAGTGAAATAAAAAATCATGTCGTTTTGGTTGGAAAATCATCCGAAGAATACTTGACAGTTGGTAAATGTGTCATACGGGTGCAAGTTTGGAGTTTTTTTTTATGTCACGGGGAAAGTTTAGGTTAAGTGTGCTATAGAGGGCATAACTCAGGATTTTTTATGTCACAAATAAAGTTTAGTCTAAATCTGTCATAGCGGACATAGTTTGGAATTTTTTTGTGACTTTTTCCTTGTTTAAAGTTGATATTTTATTTGTTTATTTACGGTAAAAATTGCTTTGTAAGCATTTTGATGGCTGGCATAACGATATGCCGACTGATAGAGAACCCTTTTACACGAAAATAAATAAATTCGAGGGTCACCTGGAGATTGTGTTGAATTTTAGACACTATTTTTGAGAAATACTTGTTCAAAAAATCCAAAACCTATTCAACAACGGCTAATTTAGTGTTGAAATTTTCAATTTATTAATTTAGTCCTTATCCTTTTGACTATTTTTCAATTAGATCATTTGGCCAATTTTAGTTAGAAAAACCTAAGGTGGCCATTCAGTTAGTATTGATTATCCTATATGGTACAGCTAGCATTGACATAGATGATTTTTGCAAATTTTTCAAATTTCTGATTTTAATTTATGGATTTTTTTCTCTTTTTTTCCTTTCTTTATTTTTGTCCATTGTTCATCTTCTCGAAAGGGCCGATGGAGAATCAGTAATGGCCTACGCAAAATTCATAAAATTATAAAAAAAAATCATAGAATATTTTAAAAAATTACAAATGTAGGACATCTAATGGCCACATCAGCGATTTTCAACCTATAATAGTCAGAATGATTACATTAGAAAATTGCCAAAAGGTTTAGGATTAAATTAGGTAAATTAAAAATTTTCTACTGGAATGGTGCCATACAATAGGTCTAAGACTTTTTAAATAATTTCTCCCTATTTTTTATAAAGGGAAAAGTAAAAATTTTTAGAATTTCAATGATATTTGGCGTTCAAACTACTTCTACTTTGTCAACTATTGCTAATATCCCTGGGGGTTTTTGAGTAGTTCCAAAGCACAGAGATCCCTAATTACAATGATATTATTAGGGGACACAGGTTTTATTGACTTATTTTAGAAAAAATAATTGTCGAAAAATGCATAGAGATTTCTAATTACAATGATATTTGAATGCAGGCGTGGGATCCCTAGGAATTTTTTGAGTAATTCCAAAGCACAAAATTCTTGTTTATGCAATGCAATAAACACATGTCGAAGTCTATATAAACTTTTTCCAGACTGGTGCTCAACAACACCACCTACATAAAGGGTGGTTAGATGTCCTAAGAGATTGTCACAAAATTTCCCAACGGCTCTTCCTGCTTTGTTCACATGCTTCGTCCCCTCCTCAATCAGCCATAACCAACCCCCTCTCCTATTCTTTAGACACCCTCGGTGCTCTTCCTTCTCCGCCGGCACTGCAGCTTCCTCCGGCGCCAAATCTATGACAGGTGCTATGACGATCGAAAATCAAGAGATTGTGAGACATTCAGTGGATTGGAAACCTAATGTGCGGGACTATGGGTTTGTACAGTCGTGCAGGGTTGATTACACGGTAAGGATTCTTTTTCTTTCAACACAGTACCTAGCCTGGCTAGGTTCTATGGAAAATGTTCGCATTTGGTCCTGAATTTGTATCCCTTCTTCCATTTTTGTTCTTGAACCTGTGGAAAAAATTTCTATCAAATTTCCTTGGTCTATGGTTCTGGCAAATTGAAGCTCATGCCCGTGTCAATACTATCTGAAAGAACGATGTGGGAAATTCGGTACAAGTCAAGGACCATGTTGAGGAAAAAAAAAACACAACATAGGTTGAGGATCGTATGGGGACTTTTCCTACTTTCTTTTTACATTGACGAGCTAGAGTCCACAACACCCAAAATGACGTAAAAATAGAAGAAAACTGTATCTTGAATAAGATGTAAGGGCGTACAATTCTTGTGTACTTTTGTATATGCTTAATATACGGGGTTCGATATACGTAATATCATTTTGAACATTCATCCACTGCCACTCTATTAAATATGCGACCAACACCAACAGTATTCTATAGGAGATGTTAACAAACCTGATCAAAATGGCATATTCTCAACATATAGGGAAGAGCTTAACTATGCCTATTCAATGTGTTTGCAAATAAAAAGAGAATCGATTTGTTTCATTACGAGAGGAAATATTCAACTCTGCTTATGCATTAACTTTGATTAAGAACTCTCTCTCTCTCTCTCTCTTTGAATTTTTCACGTTCCTAGAAGGAGGATTATACCGAGCAAGTCCAAAGCCTAAAGGAAGAAGGCAGGGTTCTATTTGGCAGGGAGATGAACCAGGTGGCCAATCTCGAGTTCATTGACGTGGATCAAAAATTGAGGCTAGGATACCATTTCGAGACGGAGATTAAAAATGCTCTCATTTCTATTAATAACGGCAGAGATGCTCAGCTTGCGGACGATCTCTATTCCGCCTCCCTTCGATTCTAGCTACTTAGACGGCATGGATAAAATGTACTGCAAGGTAGTCACGACCCGTTTCCATTTTGTTGAATCATGTTGATGCATCAAAATTTACTTTACCGTTCCTTTTGATGTACGTATAGATGTGTTCCAAAAATTTATGAACAAGACGAGCAAATTTGATGAATCACTCAATAAGGATGTGAAGGGGCTTCTCAGTCTTTATGAAGCTTCTTTTCATGGATTGGAAGGTGAAACCATACTTGACGAAGCTAGGAACTTTGCTTCTAAGCATCTGAAGGATCTAAACCTCAACAAAGTTTCCGCTATACTAGCGAGCCACGTGAGTCATGCATTAGATATGCCCATCCACTGGAGGCCAAACAGGTTGGAGGCTCGATGGTTCATGGACGTGTACAAGAAACAGCAAGACATGATCCCCTCTTTGCTACGATTGGCTAAATTAGACTTCAATTTGGTGCGGTCAATCCACAAGAAGGAAGTTAGCAATATGGCAAGGTATACGCAATCACTCTATGTATAGTTGATAGATGCATTTGACATGAGAATATAAACTAATGGAAGGATCAAACATATAGGAGCACATTTAGATCGACTTAGTCATCGAATGGAATATTTCTCCTAGGTGGTGGGCTGAACTTGGCGCGAATAAGATGACCTTCTTTGGGGAAAAGCTAGTGGATCACTATTTTTGGTGTTATGCAATGGTTTTCAAACCTCAATGTACAACTTTCAGAGAAATGACAACAAAGCTCACTTGTGTGGTAACACTTATTGATCATGTTTATGATGTATATGGGACGCTGGAAGAACTTGAGCTCTTAACAGATTTCCTTGTCAGGTTAGTGTAACATGATTACCATCATCATTCTCCCTCGTAAGTATTGCTGCCAAGAGAAGAGATAAGCAACTAATTAGTCTTTGAATGATGCAATGGATAAAACGAATCCTAAGAATTATATGATATAAAATTCTCCGATGTGTTATGAACGAATCAATTTTTAAGTTGGCTATTTTTCCCTCTATATAATTGGTTGTTTTGGATAATAAAGGAATGGTGCCCATTAACCTCCACTGTTATTATTAAAAGCGTATCGAGTGATGGTAAAATTTACGAAATATCGAAATGGTGATATCATATCCAGGTGGGACATCACAGACATCGACAAGCTTCCTCCGACAATAAAGAATAGTTACATGGCCTTGTACAACACGACCAATGAAATTGGGTATTGGACGATGAAAGAGTTAGGAATCAACACCATTCCTCACATGCGAAAAGTGGTAATTTCACTTTGCTGAATCTTTCACGAAATAACTTCTAGCCTGTATAGGGCAACTCACTTTCCTTCCAACTTTCGTAATGAAACTTCTATTTAAACATTTGATAATCCGAAAAAAGTACGAGAAAAGGACGTCCCTCGACTTGGTCATTGACAAACTTTTCGAATTGCCATCATATAGTGGGCGGATGAATGCAATGCATACATAAAGGAGGTCAATTGGTACAACAAGGGCATTAAACCAACACTAAAGGAGTACATGGACGTATCGGTGGATTCAATCGGCGGGCTGATTATGCTGTTGGGCAGCTACTTCCTAACCACGCACAAATTGACGGAAGAGGGACTCGATTATGTGTCGAAAATCCCAAGTATCATGCATTCTTCTGCCAAGATCCTTCGACTCAACAACGATCTCAGTACCTCATCGGTAACTTACTTCGATGTTTATCCTTCTCCTTCTAAATACTAGCTTATGAAGAGAAATTACTTTCATAATTGCGTGTCATTCTTTCTTATATGCTTGTCTGTAAAGCACCAATGCTGTCCATGTTCAGTATGAATTGGCACGAGGAGACAACTTCAAGGCGCTGGAATGCTACATGAATGAAACAGGCGCTTCGGAAGAGGCCACGCGGGAACATGTCAGGAAACTGGTGCACGAGACCTGGAAGAAGATGAATAGAGACGTGTTTGAGGACTACCCATTTCCTGGATTCGGGCCTTTCCTCGGTGCCTGTTTGAACTTGGCTCGAGCTTCTCAGTGCTTTTATCAGTATGGAGATGGACATGGCCTTCCCGACAATGAAACCAAGGACCATCTTGTGACGGCTTTATTCGAACCTGTGCCCCTCGATTAGGGATGGATTACTGACGAAGGGTCTCGCTGTTGGAGAGAGCCTATAATTCTACGTGCTTATTATTAGCTTTTAGGGTGGCTCCGGAAGCACCGTTGATACTCCGTGCTTTTTGCTGTGGCTGATCAACGTAATTGGATAATAAATATCCGTGGTGATTATCTTCACTATTGTGCTAAATATGTCGAATATTTTATATTGGAGAAATAATTGGAAAGAAAACGAATGCATAGCGATAAAGAAGAACCGGTCAGCTTTGACCAACGATGAAACAATGCAATTCGGAACCGTTGGAGTACAACGGTTGAAGTTGCAACTCGTCCACTAAACCATAAAGAGGTTAAAATGTTGATAATTATGAACAATACAGTACTCCCATATTTCTAAATCAAAGGAATGAACGTGCTACTTTGATTAGTTCTAACTGCTTGATATCTATTGTCCGTATATGACTTGTGAATGACAAATATCATGAAGTAATAAATTGATGGAAGAATAACTAGTGACATGATAGACATTAGTAAGTAAAATTGCTGTCAAATAAAAAATTAGAGAAAATTTCAAATAATGACCTGAAATGCTATAATTTTTTTTTTTCTGATGAGGGCCTAAAGTGGACCTTGATTCAAATAAGAGCACTATTATTTTAAAAAAGGATCTGAACAAGGGTATTCTCATCATTTACATTTTAAAAAATTTTATCCTTTATTCTTTTATTTTTTTCGATTTCTTTTTTTCTTTGTTGCGGCTGGAGAGGGCCTGGCGACCCTCGCCCAAGCCCTTGTCGGTGACATGTGGCCAGCCACCAACGATCAAGCCCTACTTTGAAAGAATAAAAGCTTTTCAGGCCCTTACTTAAAACAAAGTCCACTTAGGCACTTATTTGAAAAATAAAGGCACTTCAGGCTTTTATTTAAAAAATTTTCAAAAAATTATTGTTTCTTATCTAGAAATGTATAAATAAATTAAAAATAACTCAATTGATTTTACCATATATAAATGAAAATAACTAAACAATTCAGAATGGATTGCTGATTTGATCTTGATTGTGTTTCTTGTTATTATAGTTTGATGACCTTAGATATGGGAGGTGTGCCCTTAACCAGAATTAAATATACCCCTTTTGTATATTTAAAGGGTATGAAAGATTTGTGGGGGAAATTTGATTGTCGATGATGATTTTTGGATCTCAATAAGTAAAATCATCAAATTCATGTCAAAAGCAGAATTCTTTATTTTTGAGGGGGTGTTGTTTGATGGACCTCATGTATTGGAGAAATTTTGGTGGGGGTCCATTAAATGAGAGAGATGCACTAGAATTTAAGGGCTCCTATCAATTTTGTTTTAGTAACTTCCTATTGATTGCGAGGACACTGAATTTTGGGCCGCTTTAACTTAAAATTATATAATAAAAAAAGTCCTAAACCTATTGCACTTTTGTCAATTCAGTTCTGAAACTTTAAATTTTTTCAATTCAATTCTAAACATTTTGTATTTGTGCCAATTTCTATACCTTTTTTTTGCATCAATTTAGTCTTAAATCTTTTACATTTTTATTTATTCAATCATTCCGACCATCTTTAGTCGGCCGACAGTACAATTTTTAAAATATTTTAGTATTTTCACAATCTGTGTTTGTATTTGTATTTTTTATTTTTTTTTTCTTTTTATTGTTCATCTTTTTCCTCCTTCCTCATTATTATAGATGTAATCCATTGATTACCAGATCCAAGTTATCAATTTATAAATAGTTATACGATGTTGTAGTCGATGCTTGCTTGGTGTAATCTCTTAGAGGGCTTTTTTCAAAAATAGGTTTAATTTTTTTTAACCAAAATGGGGAAATTTTTTTTATTTACTGAAACGGGGCCCTTGTGAGAGTCTAAAAGCCGCACGGGCCCATGTGTGGCTACATTTTTTTTAATTTCATATTTTTAAGTATTTTTAATTATTTTATATTTGTAATATTTATATTTATTTAAAAAGCTTTAATTATTGATAATTATGTTATGAAAATAAGATTCAAAATAAAAAAAAATTATATTTACAAAGTTATATAAATATAAATGTAATAAATATAAAATAATTAAAAATTAGTAAAAAAATATGAAATTAACCACAAATTTTTTTCCAATTCGCATTATTTTTTTATACGAAATATAAACATGCAACTATTTGAATACGACACCTAAAATTAATGACGTGATTTAAATTATATAATCCTAACATGCAAACTAGTGACGTGCCATTTATACTACATGATATGCGAAATAGCTAGCTAATGAGATGCAATTTAGTCTGTGGCATGCCATTTATACTACATTTTTTTTTGGATTGAGTTATTTTAATTGGAAAATATAAATATTATAAATATAAAATAATTAAAAAATGTAAAAAAAGAAATTTAAAAAATTGTTGCCACATGGGTCCCGTGAATTTTTCAATTAATTATTTACATACTAAATAAATTAATTACATATATCTTCATAAAATTTTCAATTAATTATTGATAATTTTTTATAAAAATAAATTTTAAAAGAAAAAAATTATATTTAGAAAGTTATATAAATATAAGTGTTATAAGTATAAAATAAAAAATACTAAAAAAACTGCAGCCACACGAAGGCTCGTGTGGCAAACCGACTATTGCACGTGCCACATGGGTCTAGTGCAGCAATTGGAGTGCTACACGGGGCCCATGTGGCGTTTAGACTCTCGCACGGGCCCCATTATGGTAAATAAAAAAATCATCCTATTTTTGTAATTTTTTTAAAAAACCTATTTTCAAAAAAAGCCCTCTCTTAGAGGTCGACTCCCAATGAGATGATTTCTCACAAATCCTCAAATACCTGAACTCGGTCATGTGCACCAAAGTCAGTTTATCTCTCAGCATGTAAACCGTTCGATGAAAGAAAGAAGATGGATATGGAGTTTGCTTGAGGCTTGCTCATGGGAGGTTGGCAATCCTAATGCCAGCCCTTTCACTCAAAACGCCCTCCAGTAAGAAGACGACCTGAACGGGATCGAAATCAACCTTGCCTCCTTCCGAAGCTAGCAATTTCTGACGTAACCTGTCCAAAGAACAACATATGTTTGCACAAAAAGTGTTATTTTGTTGGCAAGACAACGAATGGAACTAACTCGAACCGATCCAATTAAACATGTTTTGACCAATTTTTTAAGAAAATAAACAGGTACTGATCACTTTGGTTGGGCGAATGAAAGCCCATCTATAGCTGGGCGCCATGGCTAGGAGATGGCAAGGCCATGGCTGGGGGGAGGTCCAGCCTCACCCTACAGTGGTGGTGCTAGTGGCCGGTGAGGACCTCCAGCTAGTCACCAAAGAGGAAGGAGGAAGAAGATGAGCAGTAAAAAGAAAAAGGAAAAAAAGAATTATAAAATTAAAAAATATATATTATGGACACCTAAATTTTGATTTTTTATTTTGTCATTCATTGCATAAAATAAATTAAAGACTAGCCTTAGTCTCTAATAAAAATTTAATTCATATAATTTGCATTTTTAATTTCTGCGTGCGTTATCATTCATTTGGACAAGCGGTGGAAGTTGGGCTGAAATTGACAAACAGACCGGTTTGAATCTACCAAGGAATTTCGGCCAAGCTATGGTGGCTAATGTGACCAAAAGTGGCAAGACCAAGAAGGTAATTAGGCCAATTTCATTGGGAATATAATTGACGTAGTTGAGCCTGTGTCATTTGGAAATTTGACCAAGCCCATCATTATGCACGTCAGATGTAGGATTTGGAGGTCTGCATTATTCATTCCAATTTAAAATAATCCTGAAGGTCTTGATTATGTTCAAATAAAAGATAACGATATTTTAAAAGATAAGCTGAATATTAGGCCTTTGGTTGAACGAAACTTAGGTTTATCTATAAATCAGGTTCTTTGCACACAAAAGGAGGAGGCGGCACATCATAAAACACGGCTCAAAAAAAAGAAAAAAAGGACAGAGACACGAATGAGGGAGAGATGGAGAGAGGAAAAAAGGTAGGGGATACTCATTCTTCCTTGAAGGATTGTCCTTGCCCAAGTGTTGCAACTGTCGTGCCCTTCTTTGTCAAACCATGACTTGAAGCTGCTGCCATGTGCGATTTGCTTCTTGCTTGGTGACACATCAATGACAAAAGCGGCTGGGGTTATCCACCGTGTTGATTTCGAAGAACCAGCCTCTCGTCAACACTGCTTCTTTTATTTATTTATTTATTTGCGGGTTTTCTTGGTGAATCCTTTGTTGCCGAGGGTGCAGCGATCCGAGCTGTTATCCAGCCAAATCATCCCCGCACTTGTGCCCAAAGAACAACGCCGGTTGTTTTTTACTAGGTCCTCTCGTGATTGATCGCTCTGGACAATCACCGAACCATGTCCGCGACACGAAGGATCCATGCTCGAGCCCGTGATTTATTCTGTCTTCATGATTCTTTGTGATTGCCAAATGTGCAGGTCAATGCTCTCATATTTGTTTTCCAGATTTGATTATTAGATTTCAACGAGGAGGACATGGAGATGCGAAGGGGAGGGAAGCGAAGCAAAGGTGGATCAATACATAGGTGGGATGTGTCCAGATTTTTGGAGAATTCCACTCGAGCATGCCCACACAGGACAAGATAAAATTGGTGAATAACCTGCGGCACAATTCTAGAACATCAAACAAGCTCAGGTCAGCAAAGTAAACATGTACGTGGGTCCTTGATGTTGCGCTAGATCATCGCTTGATCGATGTCCAGCAGTTTTGGTTCTGGTGATGCAAACTTGGCGAATGTCCTAGCATCGTTTGGTAGGGGTGAGCTAGCCGTTTGGCATGCCGTTGGGAGCGCCACTACCGAGCCGAGCACTGTCTATCGCTGTTCATCCGTGACTCTGAGCCGATTGTTCGAGATCCCGAGTCGATTTGATTTCGGCTTAAATTTAAAAGTAAATTCGCAATTTAGGTGACAATCTTTATCCAAGAATATTCTGAACTTTTATTGCTTCATTTGAATTTTTTTTGCATATCGAACATATTTGTTTTGCAGATATTATTGCCTATTTTGAAAGAATGTGAATCCTTGTGGATAGAGTAATATTGGGTTAATGATAACGCAATATTATCCTCTAGTTTAATTTTGCATATTATCTGTTAGTTATTTGGTCTTTTATTTGAATTGCATCTTATCTTGTTTGTTTATTCATGTTTATTTTATTTGTTATATGGGTTTGAACATTAGTAAACAAATATGCCCATAACATATGCTCCCTAATTATGCCTTATCCCTCAAAAAAGTACCTTAAGGCAACATTTGACTTCAATATCGAAGTACGATTGTACGTGTATGTGTGAATTAGACATAAAATCCTCCATCTCAAGGAGTAGATTGCTAATTCCTAAATAGAATTTCAAGGTTTGCCTCAATCTCAAGGAATGTTGTGAATAAAAATCAATTATTTTGGATAAAAAGGTTTTTTTATGGGCAATATTGTTTATTTTTGTTCAAATTTCATGCTTTTCTTGTTTAGCTAAATTCCTAAAAAAATCCCAAGCATATAGTTTGGTCATGCATATTTTGCCATGTCATGCATATTTTTCTATGTCATAGTTGCCATTTCATGCATCCTTGCCCCCCCCCCCCCCCATTATGTTACGTCATTCATGCAATTTTCGCATAATATTTGCATGTTATTTTGCATACTAATTTTCGCACATAGCATAATTTTTGCCATGTCATTACATTTTACATGTCATATAATTAGATTGCATTTAACAAGAGACAACCTTAAAAAAAAAAATCAAATCAAAACATCAAATTAAGGATTTTTGATGAAAATTGGGTACCAAAAGGCGTTAATTGAAGGGATAATGACACAAATGGTTTCTGAACTTTGATCCAATGTTCAATGTAGTCCATAAACTTTTAATTTGAATAATATGATTCCTAAACTATTAATTTGAACATTTTCATACAGTTTAAGAAATAAGTTGAACATGTTCTAAATTTAAGGGACCGTATTGATCAAATTCAAAGTTTAGGGATCACATTGCACATTAGGCTAAAGTTCAGATGTTGACACCTAAAGTCTGATTTTTCTTTTTTCATTTATATTGCAAAAAAGAACGAGAATTTATTCTCACACAAAACATTTTCTCATAATTTACATATTTTATTTCATGCATTGTATTTGCATTAATTTAGACTGGCAGAGGAATTGGGCTTAAATTGAAGAGGGACGGACCCGAGTTTACTTGAAAATTTAGCTAGCACATGGTGACATCTCTATTGGGCCGAAAATTCAAAGAGTCTGGACTCTTCAATATTCTGAAAAATAAGAGTTAAATTAAAAATTTCTAATCTAATTACTCTAATCTAACCCTACCTTAGTTAGGTTTAATCCAATAATCCATAATAACTCAGACTCCTAATAGGATTAGGATTGACCTTAACTCTATATAAGCAACCTTAGCTCTAGGGTTAAGGAAGAGGTGAGCAATTTCGGGATTTACAGGCACAATTCAGAAATTAGAGAGAGATGTAAATAAGAGAGTAAAGGATATTATCGTTGAGAAACCTTCTCGGACTGCTTCCCACCGCCGACGCCATCATCCCTTGTTGGTTGTACTCATGAGAAGTTGAACGCCCCTGACCGAGTTTCAACATGCTGCTGTCACATGTCTACGTTCATGTCAAAAATGAAAACGGATGGAGTTGAACCTTGTGGATTTCAAAGCGTGAGAATCAATTCTGTGAATGGGTAAAAGCTATGGATTTTTAGGCTGCAAGTGGGAGTCGGGAACAAAGAGAGATTAAGGAAACATCACCTTTTGGGGATGTTAACTCCCCCTTTTCCAGAATGCTGTTTTTTTAGCGCAGCCTCTCAAACTCCCAAACAATTCATCACGGAACGAATATATTTTTTTTTTAATTATCGCATAAAATAATTACTATTGACAGGTACAGCATAATTTTATCACCGGCAATAATTTATATCTAAACATTTTCGTAAATGATGTTATTTCGTCGTAATTACTCCGCGACAAAATATCTTTCACCAAAATTCGTTCTTCGGCTTTTAAATATGATAGGGGTTTTGTGACGATTTTGGACATGAGAGTTTCAGATAGTAAGAAAAATCAACGCATGAGATCCGCACGAAATCCAATAAAATTACACAAATATTGTCTTGGTTAGAGTTTGACTTGATGGCGAGAGCCTACAAGTACAAATCCAAAGGAATCAATACATGTGAAATTGAAAGAAAATGCATAAATATGAACTAAACCAGAGTTTGACTCAGTTGAATGGTCCGACAAGTACAATTCCCGTCAAAGGTAACCAACTAGAAAAATCAAAACAGTGTCAGAGTTTGACTTGATGACAAAACTCTGAATATGTTTCGACAATACAATAGAGTTTGACTCGATGGCATAGCATATATGAAAGAAATAAATGTGGAAGTTTGACTCAACGATAAAAATCTGAAAATTATAGCTAAGAAAAGTAAAGTACAGTGTGAAAAGTAAAAATAAAATAAATCTATTGATTTGTTTAGGGCTTCTTTGTGATTGCACGGTGGTATTTATAATAGTTGATGCGGCAACTGCTATTTGATGGCGGTAATCTTTGGGCAGCAATATTTGTTGCCTTCCTTAATCTTTTGAATTCTTTTAACCCAATCTTTGAACAGTTACCTTACCCTAGATAATTAGTGATGTTGAAGCTTCTATGTGTGTCAATTGTGCCCATGTATTTTGGTTTTTGAGGCTTTGAAATTTGACAATCTAGTAACTGTCGATACGACATTACCAACTCCCTTTTCGATCTTGAGGGATATGCTCGTGTCCCCCACATTTCACGGATTCTTTGACCTGCTCTTAAGGATTCATTTTGCCTTAGAAACTGCACTTCCGTCATGGAATTCAAGGAGACTATTTTCCCATCCTTCGGCACCCTTAAAAAATCTTGAATCTAGCGGGATGATTTGTTGCTAGAGCTCAAATATGATGATTTCGCCAATTAGCGCCTATCGACACTGTCGCATGCATTGCACGAGACCTTTCTTTTTTTTAAATTCCCTATCAAAACACCTATTCTTTATGTGTACATTACATGTATCAATTTTCCATGTTTTCTGCCTAGATGTTGACTCCTCATGTGCTTTGCAAGTGTGTTAACCCCTTACGTGCTCAGCACGTATATTGATCTCCCACAAATACAACATGTGTCTCGATGGACGAGTTATTTTGAGTGTCAATAGATGTAAATATTTTTCGTTTATTTTTTTTAAAGTAATACAAGCGATGATTTTTGAGAAAATATTTTTTAAATTATTAATTTTTTGCGAAATAAATGGAGGATGAAAATACAAGTGTGATGACGATTCAATGACGTAAGGACGAGCCTAGAGAAAACGTGCAGAGGTTCGAGACTCGAAAATAATAATAATAATAAAAAGAAAGCAAAACCAAAGTTTCATGCTGATTAACGGCAGGCCTCTCTCCGCTGGGCATCGCACGCAGTCAAACCCGGCTATTTCACACTTGTTCGGGAACACCTCATGCGCCAAAGCAATCCCCGATATATATATAGACACACACGAAAACAAAAAACAAAAAATGATAATAAGATAGACATCTCAGAGTTTTTTAGAAATGTAATCTTCCTATCTTATAACTTTTAAAACAAATTGACGTCACTTTTACCAATAAATTGCATTTTCCTTTCTGCATCGCTTACTTATTATGACGATACCAACAAGCTTTACTCGCAAAGGTTAAATGAGTTCGAATGAAGTTGGGACACTGGATGTTCAATCTTATCGAATTGTATACGCGCACAAATAAAGGCCGAGAAACATTTGGTATGACACGGCAAGAGCATAAAAGATCTAGCTGATTTTAAGAGCTTTTTTTTTTTTTTTCAATCAATTCTAAGCGAGGCTGAGGCAGTAGAACTTACTAAGATAAGGAAACAGAGAGATGGACGACTCGAATAAATGCGACGATCACACGCCGTGTTCTGGTTTAGTAGTACATGCAGTATTCTTTGGGAAGCAACCTCTCACGTGACTCCGGGCTCTCGGCACGTGATTCTCTCTTTTCCCAGCTTCCCCTCGCTCGTGTGACGATAACTGTTCACCGACTGCTTCCAAGTGAAGCACTCGCTGGAAGCACTAGCTCTGCGAAGTTCCCCTTCTTCTTCTTCTTCTTCTTCTTCTTCTTCTTCTTTTGCCTTTTTCCTTTTCAACGCTCCGTACAGTCTATTTAATATGCAGATTCTCAGGGCCTGATTTTTCAATTGCTGAGGCACTGGGATGTGTTTGCCACTTCTGCATTAGTCTCTCTTTTCCGGTCTGGTCATTTTGCATTCACATTCTCTGCTTTTGCAATTGCCAAACCAGTAAGGTGAAAACATGAGAGAGAGATTGGGAGGTGGTCTCACACCTCAACAGATTCTGCTAGCAATTTTTTGTAAGTGTTCTTATACTTTTTTTTTTCTTTTTTGGCAGCCGGTGCCTTTATGTGGCATGAATTTTCGTTTTTTGGCAAATAAACGAATTGGGTTGTCTTGAATGCTTATCTTTGGAGGCCCCGAGTCTGGTTGATCTCCTGATTTGCTCTGTTGTGTGAGTTCTCTGTTCTTCTGCTTATCAAGAATTTAGCTTTTTAAATTTCTGCCACTCAACAGGTAACTTTGATTCCTGCTCCAATTCTAGTCGAGGCTCTTGTTTTGGTGCAATTTCTTCGTAGTTTGGTGCTTTTGACCTCATGTTGGGAAATATTTTAAGGTGAAAAAACTGTTAAAACCAAAAGGGCAGGGACGAATTTTAGCAGAAGGTATCATAGCAACAAAGCCAGTGGAAGCAGAAGGTTTGATAGGAACGGTTTTCGTACTTCTGAGTGGATTTGTTGGTATATCAAGTCAATCCTTTTTCAGATGCATAAGAAGGTTGTCATACTTGATTTGTATTGTTAGAGCTTACGAGGAAGTTCAATGTACAAATTGCTAAAACTTGGGATGGGCATTGATTTCTAAAGAGGACTCTGAAAAGGCAACCGGTATCTCATTTTGGGTCCATAATGCAGAATAAAGTGGTGGTACCTTTTGCGCATGCAAGTTGCTCAGCCAAGTCGTGCTGCAGAAAATATTGTTATGAATGCTAATTAAAAGCTAAATTGATGGTTTTGCTGGGCAGTTTTACTGATTGACCTAATTAGTTTCTTGGAGAGATGGTAGATTATCAGTTTGGGTTTATGGTGTAGTTAAAATGTTGAAGGTTTGCAAAGCCCTTTTTTTTCTTTGCCATAATTACTTGCAGGAGAATTAGAATATGTTTATGGTTTCGAGTTGGTACATCAACTAAGCTAAACTCAGCAGGATGGTCTGTAATATTCCTGCTAACAAAATCATTCTCCAGCTTGTGGGAAACTTGTGATACAGAAGTTATGGTGCCTATTTTGTGCAATGTTCTCTCAGACTAAAGGAAACTCAAAATGTTGCTTTAACAACTTTCTAAGATGGCTTCTAGGGTCCGCTTGGACCCAAATTTGTGATTTCCAAGTTATATTACGTTGCTTTCAAACCATTTACTATTTAAAAATGAGAACTTTAGTGTTACTAATTTTATCAACAACAAATCAGTACGAGCTGGCAACTGTATGCTTATTGGCAGTATTCATGTCTTCCTTCGTGTGTATGACAGGCTATCAATCATGTAGCTCCTTTGTCTCTGCAGGTTTAGATGTCTCCTATTGCAGCTCGATTCTTGGTGATGAACACAATACTTTAGTTTCAATAAAGAGAAGTGCGGTGACTCCAGATATCTCACCCAGTGCAGAACCTCAACCTTTTCTACCTAGTTTAGCTCCTTCACCATTGATGCCATTCACAAATGCCACTGTGCCAAAATTATCAGGTGCGTTTCACTTGCTCAAATACCATATGAACAAAGGTTTGCCTGAGCAATGTCACTTACGCTTGGCCAAAAGTATTCTGGATGTGCTTGGGTCAAACTACTCTGAGTTTCCTGAGTATGACTTTTGTGTAAAGATTCCCAAATAATCATGCTTGTAGAGCATCCGTTTCTTTTAGTTGGCTTTGATCTGAACATTGAAGCTCCTATTTGTGTTACTTCTTCTCGAATCAAGGACAACAGTGGGTTTTCATGGACACGTGACAGGATTTCACACTATGATGCAGGGTAACTGCATCCATGATTGCAAACTGGTGTGAACCTGCGACAGTTGCTCTTGGCATTGATTAATCCCTGGGTGTTCTTTCTACGGGAGTTTGAATTATGAAGCATTTTCTTGTGTCCACACAGATTTTGGTCAATTAAGGCCTATCCCACTTGACTTTCTTGACTGGAGTAGAACTATCTTTTTGTGAAGGCAGTGCACCTGGCCTAATTTTCTGTTGCTTTTCGTTTTGGTTCATCAGGACTTTGCAGCCTGAATTTTTCAGCGGCACAAAGCATCATGAGTATAACAGCGACAGACTGTTGGGCTTCATTTGCGCCCTATTTAGCTAATGTGGTATGTTGTCCTCAGTTTGATGCCACGCTGGTCGTTCTCATGGGGCAGTACAGTAAAAACTCTGGGATGCTTGCTTTAAATGCAACTCATTCCAACCATTGCCTCTCAGATGTTGTAACGATCCTAGAGGCTCAAGGTGCCAATGGAACTCTTCAAAGCATATGCTCTGTTTCTCCTGCGAACCTCACCGCTGCCTCCTGCCCTATCATTGATGTCAATGAGTTTGAGAGCAATGTCGACACCTCAAGACTTCTAACTGCCTGTGAAAAATTTGATCCTGTCAAGGAGTGCTGTGACCAAACTTGCCAAAACGCAATTTTAGATGCAGCCCAGAAACTATCCTTGAATGGCATGTCGAGTTCGGATGGGATTCCTGTCTCATCTGAGCACCCAAATGGGGTTGATGATTGTAAAAATATTGTCCTGAGATGGTTGGCGAGTAAACTGGATCCCTCCTCTTCTAACAGTGCCCTTAGAGGCCTCTCTAGTTGCAATACAAACAAAGGTAAGGATGTAGCAGAAAACATAGGTACACATGCATGCAAATGTGTATGGTTGATCACTTTTTTTCTAATCACATTCTGTTTGGTACTGCTTGTCATTGACTGCTTTCAGGAAATTCCTGGAACTATTTCAATTCCTAATTTTGATATGCATTCTTTGTCTGATACAGTTTGTCCACTGAAATTCCCAAACATAACCACAGTTTCAAACGAATGCGAGGGACTGATAAATGACCAAACAGATTGCTGTAAAGCAATGGAGGGCTATGTTTCCCACTTACAGGAGCAGAGCTTCCTAACCAACTTGCAAGCATTAAATTGTGCAACGTATCTTGGCATCAAATTGCAGCAAGCCAATATCTCAAAGAATCTCTATAATCTTTGTCATATAAGCCTCAAGGATTTCTCTCTTCAAGGTCAGCAAGTCCTTTCTCTCTCCCTTTTCTTCCCTTCTTGTGGCTAAGTGAGCAATTTGCCGTCTGGTTCAGTCTTGTAAAGAACTGATACTGACCAATGACTTTCTTGCACTTCATCATCTATGGTGGGGTTTTCCGAATGGGATGCTTCAGCTTTATCGCAAGGTAACATCCTAATCTTATTATTGCCTTCCATTCTAAATACTAGGATTATGTAGTGGCTTATTCTGTCTTTTGAGTGGCATATTTCAATCTCGAGCCTAATGTCTGATTCCCGCTTGGTTCTTTGGTGAAGCATCACTGGTAGAAAGGGTTGCAAGGTTTCGGATTTTACACAGATCTTTTTTTCGAAAGCATGAAGTAAAAAGGTTGAGCTCGTATTTCTTCTGAAAATCATAATGACTTTTAGGCTCATATATGCTTGTCTATGACCCTGTATAGCATGGTCTTTGAGAATGAAACAATCCAAATGGGTACAAATTGTGCTATCTTTGCTTTCATATAAGATCCCAATTCAAGATATTCAGTGCTAAATAACCTTAACAGTAACATTGCCTTAATAAGCTAAATTCACAAGTTCCAAAGCATTCACATAAGTACCATATGAACTTATTGGACTCTGTTCTTGCTGTATATTGCTTCCTGAGAAATTAAAAATTCCATTGAATTTGTCCAGAATCTGGCTGTCTTCTACCAAGCCTACCTTCAGATGCAACATTTGACCAAATGTCAGGAGTAAGCTTCATATGTGATCTCAACGACAACATTGCAGCTCCGTGGCCATCCTCCACTTCTCTCGTACCTTTGCCTTCTTGCAACAAAAGTACATCTCACCTATCATTCTCTCGTATGTTGGTACTTCGTCTTTGCTACTTTGGTTTTGGCACTTCTTTTCCCGACACGTTTGCTCTTTCTTGGCATTGCAGCCAGCAAAATTCCAGCTCTTCCAAAAGCATCGTCTGCGCATGGCGGTAAGGAAATTTGTGCCATTTCTAACCGAATATTGCTCTGTAATTACTTGCTGATGGTGTCTTATTGAACGATAACTACCATTTTCCTTAGTTCAACCCATATTAAGGTCTCTTTGAGTGCATGGGATAGCTTAGCGGTGAAATTTTGCATATTAAGGTCACTGTAGAGATCTGGATTTTTTTCTTCTTGATTGGCATCTGGACAGGCATGAGTGCCGGAGTGGTCTGAATGCAGGATACATTTGAGAAGATCACTGCTTGCTGAATCGAGCCCTTTTCTTATTTATTTAATTGAAATAAAGAAATTTGGTTACAACTCCTAAGAGGTTTATTCGGAAATTATTGAGTCAGCAGTGTCTTTGCATTGCAAAAATGTGGTGCGGTTCACTTAAGGGCGACTTCTTCGTTGCAGTGTACTAAGGTTTTTGTGATGCACCTGACATGCAGGGGCTTGCATCGAAAATTTACTGGTGACGCTGCTTTTTGCAGCCTTGCTGTTTCTCAAGATGCCTCCTTGAATTCCTAGCTGCCATTCGAGCTGTTCCATAGATAGGAGTTTATTCTCATCTTATTTGTCCCTCCGAAGTTGGAGGACGACGAAATCATACTTAGAATCAACCGTGCAAGACGGGGAATGTATCGGCAAGCACAATGCCCGACATCTTCATTCATTTACCAGGCAACCTCTGTACCTGCAATAGCATTTAGGAAAAAAGGCAGGAGGGAGCACAATTCTTATAGCTCCATTTAATAAATCCTGTAACAAGATACTCATATACAAGTGAAAAAAAAATGTTGTATTCTCCTCTTTAAATCGATTTACTTTCTGTTTTTCCGTGTGTTTTACTACTAAGATGTGTATTACCCGCCCACTGCAACTCCTCTGTCAACAATGGGCAACATTATTCAAGTTTCAACTTTTTGTTAACCACCCACTACCCATTTCTAAGTGTTCATTGTCCTAAGTATCCATTTCTTTCAAAAAATACAATTTTCAAGAAAATATTTTTCGGATTTTTCAATGTTTAGTTTACCAAGAATAAACTAGTCAAAGAAAATATTTTTAACCTATGAAAAAAAGTTAATGAAATGATTTAATGGGTGAATTTTTCTCTCATCTTTCCTCCATTTACATACCTTTTCTTTTTCTCATTTTTATGTTTCTATTTTTTCTTTTTATTTTTGTTTTTTTTATTTTACAATGCCTTATTCTTTATTGTATTATTTTTTTTTTCTCTCTATTGGTGGCTGGCCATGATGACAGGCCACAAGCGAGGCATGAGTTTGCACCTTGCTGGCCTCGAGCGGGCAAGGCGAGGCTTGGCCTCACTTGCCTCGAGCAAGTGAGGTGAGACCTGACCTTGTGAAGCTCGAGTTCGTCAGCTTGGGGCGAGGCCGAGCCTCGCTTGTGGCTGGTCCTTGCTTGTGGCCGGTTCGATCGCCATGGCCAACCATCAGAAGAAGCACAAAGAAAAGAAAAGAAAGCAGGGAGAAAAAGAAAAGAAGAATATAAAATAAGAAAAATTAAAAATTATTACAAAAATTGGGAGTTAACACATAAAAGAGGTTCATCAGGGATTTCAAAATGCGGCTAATCATAGACTTTGATTAAAAAAAGACTTGATTCCTATCGAATATCATGAAGTTCTCTCTTTCAGATGATTTTTTCAAATATGCGGCTCTCTGACTCTATCGATTAATGCTTTCGGATATTAAATGTAAAGGGAAAAAGAAGGTGAAAAGAAAAGAATTTGCTACACTTCTACTCATTTGAAATTAAATGATTTGGGTCCTCTTTCAGATTTAGCTCAACATCAATTTGAACTCCTGAGATCTACTTTGATATCATGTAAAATTTTAGATAATTATTATCAATTGTTCTAAAAATTTAAATGGTTAAATGGAAACGTTTCTAAATCCTTACAAAATGGAAAGACTAATCATGAGAAAAACAAAACCCAAGGAATATCTTAACCTCAATATTTTGCACAGAAATCCAATAAAAGCCAATGTGTTCTTTAGAGTGAATAATAACAGTTTATTATGAGATGATCGAGATAAAATTGCCCGTCATCCCATCTTAAACTTTTGAGTTTCAAAAGTATTTCATTGCGACTTAAATTTCTCTCTCTATCTGATAAAAAAAAAACCTCTCTCTAGAAATGATTCATTGAGCACCTCGACTTGTATGTTTTTTTTTCTCATAGCTTCACTTTTCTACTTTGCCAAAATCATGTCTTAATCTCTGAAGGCAAAGGCCATTTTTTCATTCTAATCTCAATAGATAAAAAAAAGAAAAAGAAAAAGAAAAGGAACTTTCAATTTGGACTCTACTCCATAATGAGCCATTATTAGCAAAGCATCACTGCTTAGCTGACGCCATTTTTTTCCCCCTCCCTATAGCATCGATTGGTCAAATTCAACATGGACAGAAACATTCGGAATCAAAATTGGCAGCAACATCTGGAGAACAAACAAACCGAGGCTTCGGTAGTTAGTACACGAAACAAATTGGACATTGGTGTTTATTATTCTAGGCCTACTTCTCCTAATTCCTTTTGGGCATCTCGCCAAGAGGGAATTCCTTTTCAGTACACGATGAAAGGAAACCGTCACAACATCTAAATATTATATTTCATGTATTTATTGAACAATTTAAGCTTTTAAAATAGCTGTCTCTGTTCTCACAATTTTTTTTTTATTGGATTGGTGCATGAGGTATGAGTTTGAATCTTTTTAGGCCCCATTTAATCTTAGATCAAAATTCAATTTACACGAGAGGGGTGTGATATTTGAATATGAAATCACAAGCCTTGTGGGAATTATTTTTCATTATTTTTTCCTTGATTTCTTTCTTCAAGTCAAAGAAATGTCGACCCCCCAAAAGAAGGCAAACTCGCGAATGGTTTGCTTTTGTTCTGGTCTTTTCTAACATAAAACGACGATCGCATTCTAAATGTTGGTCGGTCTGATTTTCGGGATAGAAGAACCCATGTAGTGACGCGAAACATCACGTGAATTATCGGTAAAAGAGGTCGTCCGTTAGTCTATGCGTTCTCATTTATTGTCGTATTTTTAACGAGACAACTCCACCAATCAAAGGTTATGCTTATCGAAATATTTTTCTATGATTTGAATGCTCTATATCGTAAACCGGGGGGGGGGGGGGGGGGGGGGGGGGGGGGGGGGGGGAGGACGGTGGAACACTTCACACCCTTACATGAATGAATCGCGACGATGAGGCGAAGCAATTGTTGCATCAGATTCTTATACCGTATTTGATCAGACATTATAGCTTAAAAAATTATAAAAGTGAGACACTAAAGCAGGGATAAATATATTGCAAGTACTATAACTTTTGTATGACACTTACTTGAGGATCATAACTTTTTTTTTTTCATTCACTTGAGGGCATAACTTTTAAAAATCGACCACTTGAGTATTATCGCTTACGTAAACGTCAAAAAAGCTGACGCGGCAGTCAAAAAAGCTAACGCAATAGTTGAAAAAGTCGACGCGGCAGTCGAAAAAGCTGAAGCCACACTTAAGTGAAAGATTTTTAAAAATTATGACACTCAAGAGAGAAATGCTCAGACCTTGAGATACAAAGAAATCTTTTACCAAGAAGTAAGTATGCTAGCCCGACCCTAACAATGCCTTCATGGCTAAATTGGTTAAGAGCTTCCCTTTTAGCTTCCTTGAATCCAAATTACAAAGTATAACAAGGAATGAATATTCACAGAAATTCCTGATTCACAAGTTCCATAGATGTGGCGAGTGAAGAGCATACTTTAAGGTTTGGATCAAAGTTGGGATCTAGAATATTGGTGGTTATCAGAGTATGAGCATTCTAAGAACTAAGAGGCTCTTAGCAAAGAGGAGGGAAAGTTTAGAAACTCATGGAGATATGGAAGATACTTTTCGTATTCATTTCTCACACACTTACATCCTGCTTAACAATGTAGGCTCTGACTCCTTATATAGGACTTTCGGACTGATGCTCTATTGTTGAGCAATATAGATAGTCATCCCTGCCGACACCTAGAGGTGGGTGCCAAAACATACAAAGCATGAGTGAAGTGAGGCTTATGAAGTATGGCCTGGTTCACTTATTACAGACTCGACTAGTCAAAGGCACAATAATTTACACGACTGAGCACAGCTTTTAACGTGGCCGGTGAGGGTCGCTTTGCATCCTTTTTCAGTGTGCTCAATGTCGTCTTCTGAGGAAAGTGATGGGGTCTTTTTTTGGTCTTGTCTTTGTTTGCTGGACAGTGCATTCTTTTGTGGCCACCATCTGTCAAGACAAGATGACATGAGAGAGCTGTTGATGCTCCATAGATTATGCTGTTGGGGTTGTGGGTTTACGGGTGAATATGAGAGTCCAGGGGAGTCATCTTGGGATAAGAATGGAGTTGGACAGCATGATGACTCTGCAACATCCGAATAAAGTTCATAGGGGTCTTGTGACTCCTGGTATGGATCTTGAGAATCCATCGGGACAGATGATATTGGTTGAGTTGGCTAGATCGCTTCCCAAGGTAGCGGGGTGTCCTGGTCATGGGGCCAAAGCTCATGAGGGATGAGCTTGTTCTCTAGACATAAGAGCCTTTGAAGTTCTTTGTATTGGAACAGAATGGTGTGGATGGGTGCATGCTAGGTGTGATGAACTCTTGTTGTGGTCTCAAATGACTTGAATGTTGACATGCCGATGGTGTGTGGGAACTGTGAAATATCTTCGCCTTGGGAGATGAAAATCCATGGTCTTCTAGAAAAGATAATGGTGTTTCTTTCAGGTCTGGGAATCTGAATCCTGTTAGCATTTGTGAATTCATAATCTCATTGTCTGGCAATTTGGAACCATAAAAGAACTTCCACAAAGGTCTTCTGATCCGGTGTTCTGAATTCATTATTGAGAACTCTTTTGAATAATTAATATGCCTGTTCGGAAGGGAGTTCTATGGCGATGGTGTAAAAATGCATCAAAATCCACACTCAAGTGAGCGGAGCTAGCAGCATCATCCAAAAAGTCTACTTCTAAATTGACTTTTGAGTTCGACGGTGAAGAGGAAGGCAGCTCTTAGGTAATCATTAGTACTTTACTACATAGGGTGACGGGGTGATAAAAAAAAAAATCTCCGCTAATTCGATATCTGAATTCGGCTAGCAATGTCATGAATGTCTGGGTCTTCGGTAAGCCAATTATTCATGACCAAGCAATTGCAAACCAATTTGTTTTCGGCTCGTTTCAGGTCGATGCAGAGAGCTTTGGATCTGGAATTCCTCAGAGGTAGAGGGAGGAAAGGTAACCTTTTTTTCATCCTAGAGATAACTACTCGGTTGGTATTTCCGTGCCACATACCCACACCTGTAGAACTCTAGAAGTAGTAGTCATTACTGCATACCAGCAACAGCTTGACGCTGTTACAGTATTGATCGGTTAGACGATCGGGAGGATTTCAGGAATGGACATTGTTAGAATGTAGCAACATTGCGTTATTTTGCCTAGTTATTCTTTTGACAGGACTAGATTACTGGAGAACTCAAAATCTCATCCCCCTGTAGTAAATTTGCCTCTGTGCTCTCATCAGATTTCTTTTCTCGGGATACAATAACCACTGAGTTTTGAAAAGAGCATGATGCTCTTGAAGCTTTGTGCCGCAACCTGCAACATTTTCTGTTGGTGCGATTCTGGCATGTTGACAATCCAAACTGGATCTTTACTATAAAGTTACGAGATCACAAATTTATTCTTGAGAACTTGGATCAAATTGCTAACAGTAAACAACGAACTTAGGGTCCATTCGTCCTATCCAAACCTGCACCCAGTGCTGTAATGCGCTTACAAGCTACTGCGTAAGAGACTAGGCAAAGAAGAAGAGAAGCCAATACTCTAACAGAGCTACGGAAAAAAATCAATGAAGAGAAACTTTCACGATACATCCATCATTAGCTAAGATCAGAAAGAATGTGAAGACAAGAACATCATTTTGTCCAGGCACTCACCATAAATATGCAGACTCGCAGTCAAACCAAACATTTTCTCATATCGATATGCCTGTGTTCATGATATCAGATAGATGAGGAACTCCACTAAATAAATCCCCGCCAAGGCGAGAGAAATGAGAAATCTAGTAAAGTTGCCTCCATGGATGAAGACGATACGACAGTATTTGAAAATAATTACCGAGCAGAACCTTAACGGATTGCTTTCAAGGTGAAAAAATGCAACTAGCACAAGTTACAAACTAAAGCTATGGAGAAGAATGCTACAGCAAGGAGAGAGATAGGGCCATCACTTCTTCTTTGCTGACTTCCCTTCCTTTAATCTGACGACTTCATCCGCATATCTCACACCCTTCCCCTTGTAAGGTTCTGGAGGTCTCCACTTTCTGACTGACGCAGCAAATTGACCAATTGCACACTTATCGTAACCGCTGATGATGATCCTGGTGTTGTCCTCTACCTTCACTTGTATGCCCTCAGGAATGGCCATCCTGACTGGATGGGAAAACCCCAGACTCAACACCAAATCCCTGCCCTCCAACACTGCCCTATACCCCACTCCGACCAACTGAAGTCTCTTCTCGAACCCTTTAGACACTCCCACAACCACATTATCTGTTAGTGTCCTGCACATGTGAGATTCAATCAACACATAAATAAGAAATGCTAAAAAGAACACTTCTGGTAAATAAGTTGGTCGTGTTTTCGAGAGAAACTATACTATCTTCAAAGACAAGAAGGCACATTTGAAGGACCCAATACTTCAATCGGTTCGGGAAGGAGATGAAGAATGTATATAAATATAACCAAAAGAAAGGGTACAGCGAGTGCCCATGAATAGTTCCTTCTTCCACCAAGGAATCAGGTAGCAATCATAAACTTCATCCCAGACATACTAGCTATCTATAAAATCTCATTGTTGGTGTCCAATCCATGAAATTTCCACAAGTTGACACTGGAGCTGACATGTTCCATGCCATCTGTCTACACCCTCCTAGGAAAGGATACATAATGCAACAGAGGTTTAGCACAGGTTATTCACTCACTTTCAGTTAAAAGAGATGAATTCCAGGTGTGTCAATGTGCTTTCGACACATGCCTTCCCATATGTACGTCTGGTTATTACAGATTTATACACATCACATAAATGGCAAACAACAAAAATGCTCTTCAAAACTTTGACAAAGCGCAGCCAAGCATCATTATAGCCAGGAAAATGCAACATTAGCCTACATTTTCCACAACTCAATGCTACCTCTGAATCTTCCATAACTAGCAATCTAGTTGCAGTTCTACTCGAGAGGAGAGAGAGGAAGCAAAACAACCTCTACAAATGAAGAGACTCTTTTGCAAGGATAGCCAAGTAAGTGCTCACCTAAAAAGTCCATGCATTTGGTTGGCCCTTCTAGTTTCAAATGCCTTGTTGACCTTGAGATATCCGGACTCTTGCTTCTCAACTTTCACTTCTCGTGGATAACTCAGTGAAAGCTCTCCGAGGGGACCTTTTACTCTCAAGGACTGGCCCTCTAATGTGATTGTCACATTCTTCGGCACCTCAATTGGCTGCTTCCCTATCCGAGATTCCTTACATTCTACATTCCTCCTTGTGAATACAACATGAGTTACAGGAGCAGAAGAAATGCATATACTGCTTCTTTCCCCCAAAAATGCTGATCTCAGCTTGCTGTAACATGACAAACAGAGAATGTTCTGACAATTAGTATTCAGATAAGGATCAACAGAAAATTGAATAATGAACTTCTAACTCTCAAACTCTCATCAAGGAGCAAGAGAAAAGGATAATGTACAATAACCTCCTGTATAGTTATCACTACTGCATGAAGAGAAACATAAATTTGAGGTTACATTGGGAAAAAAGAAAAGCCTTATCCCCAATGAACTAAACAGAGCTTTCTGGCACTTTGGCGTGGTCTGATTGATTCTGTTATAAAATAACTGTTCCTTTTGGCTTCAAATCTGAAAAAACAATGGAACTTCTCTGGGCAAAAAAGGAAAAAAGAAAACATGAATTTTCTCTACTTTGGGTTGGTGAGAGCCTTATGCCATGGAAGAAAACCGAGAAACACATCATCAGTGTAAATCCCAGGCCACAGAGTATGCTGCCAAGAAGCCCTTATATTTTTCCATTATTGTTCGAAGCATTTTGCACAACGAAAGAGGTGGCTTTTCTTGTACATTAGAAGGAAACCATCCCGACCTTTGGCAAGAAAGCAAAGGCGTAGGATTCAGACCCCGAACCCAGAATTGCGTCGTAACCAAATGAGAGAGTTGTATAGTGAAATATAAAATTGTCAAGTCAGCAAAAGCACACAGCTTCAATATTTCCCACTCTCATAATTTCTCCGCAACATCAACATTTTTCGCCGAATACCACAATTCACCACTTTAACCGAATCGAACCAATGCAGACGCCAAATCCAATTTGAAGAAGAATCCAATTTCCATTGTTCAACAGGCAACCTCTAAATGACGGGCATCACTGCGATGAAATGCATAAACCGCAGGACATCAAGTGCCACTAAAGACTGATTCCTCCATGCCCTCCACTGACTGCGCATACCTAATCACTCCATACCCTCTCAAATTCTCAAGTACCCAGAATCAGAATTTCAGTAGAATCCAATAGGATATCCTTAGGGCCAGGGGGGAAAAAAAACACAGGGTATCATAATCGCCAAAGCAATGCGCTATGCTCAGACGAAGAAGGTCGCACTCGCAGTGAACTCGAAAATGAACGAAAGATTACGAGAAATTCAGGTGCTGACCATGTTTGCAATGGATAAGAGAGAGAAGAGACCATCGTCACGAGCTAGAGCGCATCAGCGAG